>OX381715.1:60950603-61422340 GCA_947462335.1 Harmothoe impar
GGGGAAAGGGGGAGTTGTAGAGATTGAGCACTCCTCGTGGTATGAGCTGGATTCTCACGGGATGTGTCACTGGGCATGCGCATAAGATGGAACCACTCCATCAAAGTTCAAATTACATCTGGCCAATCGGGACTGCCACAAGTCGGCTCTGGTTGGTGGCAAGGTCACGACACTGTTCAATTTGTCGCTGCTGTTAGATTGTTTGTCCCCTACCCCTGCCCTGTTAGGTTTCATACTACTTCGTACCCGCCATCTTGTTTCTATAACCTAACACACTGAGGATGCAGCTCCCCGATATTCTTGAGCTTTATTCACCAACGCAAGAGAGGTTAGGTATGATATTGCAGTTTGATGTAGTGAGAGTCATTTCTACATCCTTATGTAATCAGTAATATTATCTAGGATCGAGTATGGTCAACTCGTGGTGTGTCGGGGAGCCATGGGAAATTACAAATCGTACAGCAGAACCCATAAAGGCTGTCCGCCATTCCATCCGAAACGCTCAGACGTTAATTTGAAATGGATCATGAAGTTTTAAAACGTGGTCGGAAATGTCACATTTCACTGCAGAAACTCAAGCCTCTCCCCGCCTAAGCCTCACTCAATTAGTTATACACCCAAAGGGCCATTACACTAAACATCATTTCGCGAGGCAGATTTGCAAGATTTTTAGTTTACCACCTTAAAGCTACACAGAGGCAAATATCAGCGTCACCCAATGTCGCCTAAACCACTCTCAGACAAGGGTCAGGCACTGCTGGACTATAATAGATGGGTCAAGGGCCATTCTAGTGAGGGTCAGGCTAGACTGGACATTCAATAACAGGCTGGACTTTGGCAAACTTGCTTGAAAGTCTGGCCATGCTGGATCCTCATGGCATAGTCTGACAATGCTGGACTCTGTGGAGAGTCTCTTTCAGCCTGCAAGAGTCCAGCATTGTCAGACTGTGGCATGAGGACCCAGCATGGCCAGACTTTCAAGCAGGTTTGCCAAAGTCCAGCCTGTTATTGAATGTCCAGCCTAGCCTGACCCTCACTAGAATGGCCCTTGACCCATCTATTATAGTCCAGCAGTGCCTGACCCTTGTATGAGAGTAGTATTGGCGACATTGGCTGACTCTGATATTTGCCTGTGTGTACAGCATTCCCATTAAAGCTGAAAGTGTGTGAAGCTGGCTTGTGTTTGCTGCTGGATGTCTTAAGCGGACAGACCCTGGAGGCGGTACATTATGTTAGGTTGGAGGTAATTAGGACTACATCTGTGAGCATCTGGGGAGTTATTCAGGTGTTTATTACTCTAGCTCACCTGCTCATACTTGTAAACAGGTGGAAACATGTATACATACAGGTGTGCTTCATTGTAATTAGAGGCTTTATACCCTTATACTATCATAGTCATAACACATTTTCTTCTCTCTAATCCTCTCCTTCTCAGCTACATCTGGCAAGGTTATGTGTCAATTAAAAAGCACGTGCAGTCGTGATTTGAGAAATGGACCAAGGATTGCTATTGTATAGGCCTAACGGAAGGGCGGCACCGGAAACCCAATGGGCGACCTGTACAGTGTTACCTGCTTTACTGCTGCCGATGTTTTCTTACCCAAGCAAAGTAATAACCGGAAGGTGACGTCCGCGCATGTGTCGCGTTAACAGACTTCCGCTACGTTCGGGCGGCGGAAAGCGAAAGCCTTTTTAATTGGGCCCCAGTCACAGTACGCCTAGTTCAGAGCGGAAATGTCGTCCTTTTTCTACATTTCTTGCTCTGTGGGACAGAGGTAAGGTGGCCAGCTAATTAATGTGGAAGGTAAAGAAGTGCCAGTGTCTGTGAGGGAGCTAGGGCGGACATAAACGGGGGCTAACTAGCTGAGGACATGGAGAGGTCAGGTGATGACTGGAGGAGGGCCCCCAGGGGGTTCCCCCGGCCCCCTAGGGGAGGGGAGGTGGGTGGGGCCCGTCCATCCTCAAGTCTCCCCCTGTCTGCTGTGATTACCTCCAACTAGGATACAACCACCACCTGGGCTTGCCCACATGGTCTACAACTAGTTCAGTGTATAAGGTAACTTTCAAAAATGAAGCCACCGTATAGGGACTGGGTGGGGTAAGGTATATGCGTCCATGGGTTTATAGCGAAGTGTTCATGAAAATGTCCAAAAATAGTGATACAGGAGGGAGGAAGATGTGACAACAGTAGCAGTGTGGTCATGTGTAAATGTTCCCCAATTGCAGCACATATGAGAAAAAGGAACAAAACTCACTATATATAAAGTCATCTCTGCCAGTTGTAGAATTAGATAATCATTCCCAGTTTAGAAACTTAATAAAGCACGGCTTATGATTAGTCCTGGATATCGACATAAACATGTGCACGCAGGTGATTCCTTCTTTATCAATTTCTAAATGATTTATTAAGCAAAAATGAAATATTGGATTTAGTGAATACAATGCAGGTGCTCCTTGTGGACAAAATGAGAAGCTTATCTTCGGATTATTAACACTACATGTATTTTGTGTAGATCTTTTCTGAGTATGAAGCCTCTTGGGGCTGGAGGATGGAAGGATATCAGAATAAACTCAAATTACTATCTACGCCGAAAACATCTAGATTGAATGAATTCGAGAGGGATGTTTTGTGCACAAGATTAATTTGAGAATGTTTTCCAATTTCCAAGCAGATTTAGGTTTTAATGATGTGTTACGTTGTGTCACACCAAAAGATAAGGTGGTATCTAAATATAGAGGAATGGGTTTAACACAATCTCAGCAATCTGACTAGTCCTTATTATTCAAGTCACTGTAAGTTTTAATTCATCATAAACTTTATCAAGCTATCAAACTTTATGATTTATCATGATACTTTATTTCATGATAGTATCGTGAATGGCATTGGCAGTACAAGGCACGGTTATTGGCTTTTATAGCCTGGGTGACAGTCCAAACTTGTCAATCCTTGTCGGACTCTGGACAGAACGTCCAGCAAATTGCTACACTCTCTTTCAACCGGGTGTCAGACAATATTGGACTCTGGAGGATCCCCAACTGACCACATAGGTGGCTCCCCTTCCACACTCTCCCTACACATACTCCCACAACAATCCGCCCACCCCATTCCTCCTCCCATCGGTCACCGACACACACCTTCCAAGTTCCCACCCACCCACACCTTACAATGAATATTCATATTTACTTATGTTATAAACAAATATTCCCTGTATATTTTACGGTTATAAAATATTCATCATAAAATATTGTAATATACCTCATACAACCTTCTATTACTATAAAGGTTATACTCTACAATAAGATTTAATGAAATTTTATCAACCAATACTGCCTTTGGTTTTCCTCCAGGTAACAAAGTAATGATAGTGCTTTTGGCAAGTCTTACTCTGAAAGGAATCAGGCTGACCCTCTTCTTATTGTGTTTGTAATTGACGTCTAGTGCTGACTTGATTGTCAAAATTTACATATTTACAAATAACCCCTAAATCCAAATGCGTCCTAATCAGTAAGTTATACATTGTGGTAAAAATGCCATATCATCTGTACAGATGTCACTGCGCATGCGTAACGCCCTGGGGTTTGACTCCATTACACGCACCCTGAGTGCGCTGGTTGCTGGTGCCTCCCGAGCCTTCCAGACAAATGGGAAGGGGACCAGCGGAGGCCAGATCAGTGGGAAACTTATAATTGACTTTGAACTTTGTATCTAGTTGATATCCATGGTTGGCGCTCCTGCAAAATCTCCTCATAAATCATCTAACTGTTCGCGTTATGCACAGGCTGGAAGTGCAGGAATGTATACACGTGTACTATGTATGGTGCAACCTTGGTAGAAGCGTTTAGTGCATGCTAAAAGGGCGACGCCTCAAACTTTACGTTCATTTGGGGTCATGGTGTGCCAATGCAGCGCTAACAAGAAAACCAGCAGCTGGCACTGCAATGGTGGCTTTATGCTGCTCCCAAAAAGAAGGTATCAACCCCTTAGGGTTGTCATGGTGCATGAAGGCAAGATCGGTGAGCCACTCACTATTCAAGTTGGTGCATGATGCAGAAAGTAGAGCATGGCACATTTACATAAAACCCTATGCTGCCCCAAAAGGGTTTACCAAATCTGCTCGGAGGAGCCAAGGCAAAAGGTTAATGTCTATCAATCAGCAGTTGGGTCATTGACCCTGGAGAGGGTACTATTTAACCACTACCTCTCTGTCTGTCAGTATAGAGTGAATGCTCGAGTCTGTCGTCCCCTTACTTCCGATTCCTGTCCGGTCAACTCCCGTGAATTCTCGGCCAGGACGTGGCGTGACGAGACTGTGTCCGTCCCCAGCTGTCGTGTTCCTGTCACCCCCACAAGCCCCCCATGGTCCTCCCCATGCCTCCCAGCGCCTCGTTTTCAATGTCAGGCCTTGCCCCTAGGGGTCGCTGAGGTCTCGGGGCCCCGATAAGACGTGGTCACGTGACCCGGCAAGGACCGCGTAAAGTAGGCCCTCCTGTCTTAGGGAGAACAGCTGAAGCTACTTTAGGTTGAAACCAAAATAAATCTCCTACCAAGGTCTCACCCATACTATAGTAAACTATGTTGTGCTCGTGCCTACCTTAGTGTATCTAGTGAAAAATGCATGAGCAAGTATGCATAGACAACACCTGATAAACGGAATCCGATGTTCAACATTCTACTTGTGTTGCCTGATGATCTGCATTGAATACATATATATATATACATATATTTATATATACACACATATATATATATATATATATATATATATATATATATATATATATATATATATATATATATATATATATATATATATATACATATATGTATACATGTGGTAAGTAGTGCACAAATGACTGTAAATAGTGATCACTAAATTTATTTTGGGAATATAACAATTGCATTTCGGAAGAGTGTTATACTTATGCCCACCCGGAGGTCCCCTACCGTACAAAGTCTCCAAGAAGTAGCCATTGACCTATGGATCCCTGCCATGCACAAAGGCCTATTTAGCTGCAATTATCTTGTACAATTCGATTAAATCGTTGGCAAGCTAATCCTATACCACAGCGCACTCTTTAATGTAAATCTTCAAAACATGACCTCCAACAGAAGGACAGTCAATTAAAGGGAGATTAAACCAGCAAATTCAGACAGGTCTCAAGTACAGGTCGCCACTCCTCTGAGGTGAACTGGTGCACTCCTCATAAGGTTCCTAGGGTTCATGGGTTCACAGCCCCTCCCTCTTTGCAGCCATCCACAAGCTTTTCCCTGCTACAGCTGCTGTCTTCAAAGCCAGGACCTTAGCCCTACAAGATAATACGCTGGTGTGAGACCTTAGGAATGACCTCTACCTCCGGTGGCGACCTCTAGGGGGTTGCAGAGACATCTGTAGAAGCGAGGCGACATTTGTCAACGCGCATGCGTACGGGCCATGTCCCGACGCTGGGAGAAAAAGGGGTCTCCGCGAAATCGGAGAGAATGAGTTAGACAGGCCGTACTTCCGGTACTAAGTGAAAACGTAGACTAGTATGGCGTGTAGCTGCATGGATTCTTACTCTGCTCCAATCCTTTGTTATTTCCGTTGAGTATTTGACTCAAATATTACATTATTCAATTACTTAACTTCACATTCAATAGCAATATTGGGCTGATAAATACGATCGGTCGTGGGTACCAACATTTAATATCCATTCTTCTTGTATCTATTTACGTGTATATCACTCGTATATTATAGATGTAGCAGAGGTAGCAGTTATTCAGTAACGGGGGCACAGGCACCTGAAATCGGCTTATCTGCTCTATATGATTTAAAGAATATATACATTATTAATTATAACCATCTGCTCTTGAGCTCTAATTAACCTAGCTAGGCCTACTATATCACACAAATTATACATGCATGTAGTCATTTATTATCATTTCCGGATGGAGTCAAGAGAATCCTAGTGTTCTCGCAACAGACCACACTTCGAGTACCAGTTCCCCGGCTGTGGCAGATGTCAACGATTTCGCTGGGTGGCTCCCCCAAACGGCGACGGGGCGTTACACAAAAGGCGATGTGGGCCGCCAGAGACTCTCAGTCGATGGCGGAAGCCCCGAGTGACTGGATCCAGCTGTAGTAGTAGTAGCAGTACTACCCTTACCCGCCGCCAGAGCGTCAGACACTGGGACGCAGGCCCACCCTCACAGCCGTAACGTCCAAAACGCCCGCGTGGTGGCGTCTGCGTCGCGAGGCAATCATAGAGTGGCTGTTGTGCACGAGGCAACGACTATAACTAAACCAGGGAGGCTGGAGGCAAGGCATTCCCGCGCTAGCTGTCTGCGTGTGTGGTGACTGCTGCAGTGGAGGAGAGTAAGGCAGGGAGTGGCACACCTAACCACTGCTACTACCCCATCCTCAGCCAACCTGGTCAAAAGTTATTCATCAATCGTTAATGGAACGAGCAATTAGCAGATCATAATTGGAGGCATCGGGGCGTGAAATTGGAGCCGTTTATCATCATTTCCAGCGTCGTCGATATTGGCAATTTATACCACAGGATATAAGGAGTATTTCACTTACAGTGTATGGACTTCTGAACGCCGAGGATAAAACTTCTGAGCACCTTATAGGGACACAACGGTTAATACTGACCTCCATCCTAAATAGAGTGAGGTTTTGATGTATGAAAAGGATTTAATAAGTCATTGCGTGTGTGATTATTGCAAAGACGTCATCTTCACTTGAGTGAGCTGCTCTATGCCTGGAACTATACCTTGGTTGCCAACTCACCTGGAATTATTCCTGCAAAGAGAAACTGTGCTAAAGTTCATCAATTCCAAGGATACTCACTCACACTGAGCTTTCAGTAATAATCAGGCTAGTATTAATAAGGGAGTGTTTGCACCTGCTTAAGGCGGCGTGCCCCTGCTTTGAACCCTACACCTGTGGCTGAGATAGAAGGGTGCTTAAGAGGTGGAGGAGTACTAAGGGACCACTGGCCGCACGCACCCAATGTTGAGGGATCAAACCGGGAGGAAGACCCCCTTAACTACCCCCAGTATGGATCTTTTACGAGGCTTAGACGCCGGACTAGGGAGACTTTGTACGCTGCGAAGTGGGCTGGTCATGGTGCTTTTGATGTCACTGGTCAAAGCCGAACCTGATGGTAGGTACAATTGATTAGTACTTGGTGGCAGTGGAGTGAGGGCGCGTCCTAACAATCCTCACCCTCTCCTGCTTTGCCCCCTTCACCTCAGCTTTCCCCCTATCCATGCCTCTTCCAATGCCCAAGTTCACCCCCTTCACCAAGCCCATGCCCACCTCCACCTCCCCATGCCTATCACCCCGCAACCCCTACACCCCATCCCTTCATACAAATACTCTTTACACTCTACAATGCACTTATTACCCTCTGCGGCCAATCTCTGTTGTTGGCTCATGAAAGACATGGATCCCTTCCTTCTTCTGTCATGAAGCCATCCAAGTCTGCTTGGCTCTTCCTCCAGTCAGCTCTGGTCAGTAAACTAGGACAGACCTGACATTTAGATTATGTGCCCTAAATCAACGTACCTTTAATGTAGAAACTTAATTAAAGATTCGTTATCAAGACTTCTAAAGGTCTGCTTGTAAAGGCCAGGTCCCTACAAGTGATCTTTTTAAGGTAGTTATGATTTATAATTGATGTTATAAAGTTCAGACTGGATCCTGTGGGTGATGTTACGTGTCTGTGGTATCTGTTTTTAAGCTTTTACTTCGAAAACACAAAGAAATGGGCAGTCATATGTTTATGTCTGTTTTGTCCATTTTCGCAATGAAAAAGGTTAGTCCTGATAGATTGGTCATTAATCAAGGCAAGTGACATTTATCAGATGAAGGACCTATCAGTCATATTCTCGGGGAAGGAAATTAGCATTCTGTTATCCAGAATTACGGACTCTAATTGATATCTTTTGTAAAATATAATATCACATATAAATGTATGACATTATATCTTTCTAACAGATTTGATGACATGAGTTGATAGCATGCTGTTATCATATTTTCCTTGTGTGAAAATCGATTACATGATTTTATATGAAATTGATGTTGCCTTGTTTTATTCCGAAATTATTCATGAATTCGGTATGGGAAAATGCAGGGTGTGCTCCATTATATTCTGTCAACAGTGTTCCCGAGCAAAGCTTCCGCGTGCAAACACATTGGTGAGTCTGATTAACCTATCGCCACATTTAATCCACGCTGCAAACACATCAGGTTCAACACAGTGCCCCCAAGACCATCAATCAAAGGCCTCTCTGAGAGAAAACAAGGATAAAATGGAGTTCCAACTATAAAGAACAGAATCTAAAAAATGACTTAGTAATGGAGAAACTGGGAGTAACTGCACGGGGGTAGTTCCGGGAGATAGAGACAGACTGGGACAGACTAGGGAGAATTGGGGGAAACTAGGGGAAACTGTGAGCCCCGCAATTCCTGTACAGCTCACGGGCTGCATCGTCCCCCATGCTATGGACATCGACCTTTGGTATGGCCTGATAGGTTGGGGTATGGGAGGATGTGGGATGGTTGAGGGTAGCCTAATGTAAGGTACCTCTGTGTGTGGGGGGGGGGGGAGGCAGCCCTGGGATCTATAAGCAATTACCTGGGTGTTTACACCGACCTATAGATACCCTGGGCCGTCCACCTTGCGGCATGGTCCTACCCAAAGAGGGGGAGCAGCTCCGGGAGGTCTGACCTCAGGTGAGCAACTCACTACATCCAGGTCTCAGTTTCTGATGGGACAAAAAGGACCGGCGTATAGCTGTATAGCCTATATAGTCAGCAAAGTCGGCTGTCCTCATGAGTTACGTAGGAGATATGTAATATAACATATTCATGTGGTGTAGTCATGGAGAGTTTGCAAGCTTTCAGTGAGAGTAGTTAGATAAAAGAGCACCATTAACCGAGGAGAACTCTGCTCTACTCTCTGTTGTTTAGATGAGCTTCTGAAATTGTATGTAGGGCCTACATCCTTTGATCTGGTAGGTGTAGGAAATAACCTGTCACATCATTGAACGTAAATAGTCAGATGTAGTGACAATTGCAGATTGTTTAAAATATTTGGAGTTGCCAATCGTTTCAAGCCATCTGATGTTATATACAAATACGCCCTGCCTGTCACACCGGCTGTCACGTGCTATTAATATCAGGTGTGCCTGGTAGTATTTAGAATATGTGTAATGTGAGAAGTCACATTTAAAAAGTGATGGATATGACAACTTGAATTGTATGTCCAGCGTGTAAAGGTGGACACAGTACACACGGTGTTTGGCTGCCTGTAGTGTGCTATGTCAGAGGCATGTCAGTTCCCCTCTTATAGCATGAGGTTATCACACGCAGGCAAAAGGCGCTGTACCTTCAATACCACATTTTGAAGAAGTACCTCGGGGTCGACTGAGGACCTTTCCTGGCAATGCTGAAGCTTATTCGCTGACAAGGGCGCCATCTGTGGTGTAAAACGGAACCAGTGGCACACTGTCCAGGTCGGCGACCCCTGACAGTCCCAGACAGTCGCCCACCCCTCCCCTACTTACCTCGACCCCACCCACCCTACACCCTTCCATAGCCCCCTGGCCCGACTGTCCGATCCACAGTGACTCCAGGAGCGTGGGAAAACTCCTTATGTACACCCTGGAGGCAGCACACATTGGCGCTGCCACGCGTCCCCCCACTTCCTACCCTTAGCCCTTTAAGGGGCACACAGTGCTTTAATATGCTATGCCCTTTTTTCATAATGATCAGATGATGCGTGAATCTGCCCACTAGGGCTGCATCCATTTATCATCCATGCATCAACCCAATAGAGTTGCACAGGATCGATCTGATGTTTCAATGTATCACTGGCGAGTATTCATGCATCATGCCGACCAAGCTGAACACCAAATGGAAGCAGTTTGCGGACCTTAAAGGGTTAAGACCATTTCCTCTTCAAGGAAACCTTAGTGGGCTATATATGTACGGTGCTGGCCTCCACCCTGGGGAGTGGTGCCATATGTGCTGCTGGTGTAGGGGATGTCTCTTACCTATCAGGGTGGTATCTTAGTGGGGAGGTTTACATATCACCGTGGCAGTAGCTATGTCATGGTTATCTCCCATGTAGATTCCTCTGAGCGCTATACTATCTGCTTATTGACATACATGCACTCCTTATCAGCTTATATAAGATGTGTTTTAAGCGATTTTCTTAGTGTGAAGCTCGAACACGTGTTTTAATTAGGATTGTACATGTATTAAATGACATAATATAGTGTAGCTGATAGTATGTCTAAGATATGTGTTGAGGAAATTAAACATGTCATGTCCATGTTCATCCCCACTCCTTCAACTACATGTGTGATATTCATTGGAATTAGAAAGCGCCCTGGCAAGTGGTATGTGCATGGGGTGCTATATGGCATGTCATATCATATGTCTCATGCTGGCACCCTGATAACAGCGTCGCCTGGAGCATTGGACATTGGTTCCACCAAAAACCTTTAAATGTGACTCAAATATCGACATGTCGCCAAAAAAGTATCATATAATTTTTTTTTTTAACTGATGAGGAAATCATGTCATAATATGAACACTTCCAGCATGTGATGTATATGACTTCCTGCTGACACCTTCCAAGATGATTTACACCTGGTCTTACTTAATATAAATTGCCTCTCACGTTATTCCACTGGGGATAAATGGGAACATTTATAAAAATTCACAGCGTGGACAGGTTAGCTTCCGCTTCAATCTTCCAGCTCCTTTGGTGTGGAGGTCAGTAGACTTAAGACCAAGGCTCCTCCTGCTGCTGAAAGGTGCCCCACATCCAGGCACGTACAGGACCTAACATGTTCAACGTGGTTCTGATTACGTGGCAGTTTACCCCTCACACAAAATGATCATTGTCACCCTGGAGGGGGCTTGGGGTGCACCCCTCCTGATCCTAGCCCTCCTCTCCAGGTGTTTCCCATGACCATGCTTCCACCTCCAGCAGGGAGGGAGTGGGTCGCCTACCCCAGTCCCACGCCCGGACGCACCCACGCGCTGCACCCCAGGGGATGTGACTGGAGTGTTTACCCTGGGCTTCTAACATGTACAGTTATTAGACTTATTATACCCCTTTTTCTGTAAACTAGTGTCTTACATGTGTTTAGCTGTATGTCGGTAAGAAATATACATTATCCCTTTGGTCGCTAGGTAGGACTCGCAGATAAGTAACATATATATCGAGAAGAATCGCAGTTACTGACAAAGACTATGTTCACAAGCTGGCTAGCCATGACCCCTGCGATCCATCATTTAATACAAGAGTTGAGAGCTATCTATAACCGAATATGATGTCATTCATATCCAGTGCCTCCAGTGCATATGTGCTATATCTACTAACAAAAAACAACAACAGCAACAACAGTGGCAACAACAACGGCAGCAACAACGAACTCCCCATAGCTTGATAATATTGACTTGAGGTTCATTTACTTTGGTGGTACATTGTAGTAATTTCTTTTTGTACAATAACACAATTTCTTCCCCGGATGTAGACATCCATGGATCGCCTGGAAATAATGATATTGCTTGTAATGGGCTGTGGTAACAATATCTGCCGTTACTCTAAAAGTCTTAATTACATTGCATAGTCCTTAGCTCATTGAATTCGTGATAATTACATTGGTAGATTGGAATTCAGATAGGGGCAGCGGGCGGAGCGGAATAGCAATTAAAATCCACTTCTAGCGAGGCAATGTTTTTGAATCTGATTCATTGACGAAGTAGCAATATCTGTGTCATTTGGCTGATCAAGGTTGTCATCTCCAGAATAAATGCCTGGATTGGAGTGTGTATGATGCCCTTAACATGAAAGGATGGGCAAGGAATTGCATCTCAAAGTTATACTCTGATCATTATATTTTGCCCATATATTATTTATGAAAATCGAGATGATAATACACTATACCATACCAAAACCAGATGTTGATAAGCGCACTATACTCAGTCATTGGTAGACCCCATGTGTTTTCCGCTATCGTATTCAACATAATAATTGCCCTGTGCGTTTAAAAATTATTATTGGAACCTTGGTTATTCCATTGTCTTCCGGGATCGTTTTTGGGTCTTAGCTCCCTTAAAGCAGAGTCATAGGGGACGGCGGTTATTACGTCGTATATGATATTACTGATGTTTGCAATGATTCTCTCGCTAATGAAGGGTGTATACTACCTATTGGGCACTACATTATGGTAGACTATAAGAAGCCTGGAGGCTGCTGTGGCAGTGAGCTACTCCCAGAGCAGCTCACTGTACAGTATAACACTGTAGGAGCAGGACACCTGAACAGCTAATTAACGCAGACACATGCCACACACCTTCCGCCGTGTGCAAATTGGATCTCCATTATTATGAAAAGAAACACCCCACCATACTAAGGCCCCAGGTGCTCTAAGCCACGCGATCCCACACAGTGCTCAAGCCAAAGCCAATTTATTTTTAAGTAACATTAAGTTTACTGTTGCCCATGTATGTTTCATGGGATATTCTAATATCGACCAGATGCTGCTGCATTCTCCTTTACATATAAGACCATTTTTCACCTATACTGAAACTTTGATTTTATAAATGAGAAATTTATGAAGGTATTGAATGGCTTCAGCTCTCATCCTAGAAGAAGGAGACTTGTAGGGTGCTGTTGGCCAGGTGTTTCGTGTTGATTCAGTTAACCCTGATACCCTGAAAGCCACACATGACCGTGGGAAGATCCCCAGCAGGAGTGATCCTGGTCTTTCCCACGAAAGCTGTCAGGGATCTGATGAGATGATTGTGATAAGTGAGGTAACGAATACTTCATCATATGATACGATAGCAGACTGGAAAGGTACATTTTTGGATATATCTTTTCAAAGTAATCATTATAGTGTGGTACGTAAGAAACATTTCAAAGATTTCTTCAGAAATTTTGTGTAATGAATAAATCTCATGATACAAGTTTTCTTTTCTGAAAACAAACTATAATCAGGGGTCCGTGCAAATCATTATCACAGCTGTGGCCAGGCGTGTACTAATTAAAATGCAGATGAAGTACGTGAGCTTCTTCTTGCAGTGCTTGTAAGCTACATTTTATACTTATTATGAAGTGGATATGCCAGAATAATTAGTTGGACATGTCATGTGTGAGATTCGGAGGATATTACAGTGTTCTTTATCATAACATAGCTTTCAGCTCATCTCGATCCAGAATCCATTTGGCCCACAATGGCCCAATATGTGATTCGTATGACTCGTACACCTCTGTATAATAGTGTATTGATCTATGTTGTATACATGGCAATTAATGAAAAACGCCACATAAAATGTGAATACAGTTTTTGCCAATAAAAATGGTCAATAAGTTCACACAAGTTCCTGCGGGGCAAATAATTGTCAGATCAATACTATCGTCAATTTGTCATCAAATAGTTTCAATTCAATAACCAATCAATCGAACAATTCCCAACATCCGCACTGAAGCAAATCCTTAACAATTCAGACCTTGGATGCATTGGGTGACTGCAGATTGATACTTTCCTCAGTTTTAAAGTTAAGAAAGATTATAAGCTTTCCTACATTTTTTAGGATTCAGTTCATGCAATGTACGTGAGATTAATTCTGAAGATCATCCCTTTAGACTAGCCAGAAGATTATAGATCTCTAGACCAGTGGGAGAGGTGAGCTCAAGTGGACATGGCTCACGTACAAGCCATCGTCTACAGTCCCGAAAGCAGCTCTGACACCGATTCCCTGACCGCCCCGGGCGCCACCTGGTTTCAGTCGGCTGAGTTGTAGGCCCAGCTGGGGGTCATCAGGGAGGGAGACGTTACCTCATTCACATGAGCTGCTCCACAGGCAATTGGGCCGTGCTCACGTGCGACCCATCGCCTTGTGAGCAGCTCAGTACAGAAGGCCACCCTGTCGGAGCAGCTCGTTGCTCCAGGGCCTGGACTCACTCTCCATGTATGGTTTATGGTGATGAGTGAGGTGTCCAAAGTCTCATCAAACTTCCACTACTACATTGTAGTTCTATATAGAGGGTTTTGGATGGATGGGATCTGCAAATCCAAGGGAGATCTCGGTAGCAAATAAATGGTAAATCCTCGTGCAAAAGGTGCCAATTCTTTCAGAATCTGACCTTGCTAAACCCATTGCTAACTACATTCCCTTTCTCCTGTCTGAATATAAGTTCTACATTTGGTTCCAGCTCCCAAGCTGCCACATCTGATTGACGTCGGGTTAAACGAAAGCCTAATAAAGTATATCTTTCTTCTAGAAATGCCTATTTACTTCTCTGATGTATCCCTCAGTACACTGACCCACTCAGCATGGACATGTTAGCCTCACTGTACAGCCTACATGTTGATAACCAGTGATGAAGTCTGTATGTGATGAGTGAATGAGCAGCTCAGGGCCTGGGGCGAGCAGCTCACCCCTCTCTATCCTGTGGATCGCATCAGGTGCGGATTTACCGACTCAGTAAGCCTCTCTTCAGGGAGTCCAACCGTGGCATGGGATTCAGCAGGAATCCTACCACAAACCCCCAAGTGTCAGAAACACTTTGTGTACTCTAGGCAAGTCAGTCTGTAAGCCTACAACCCTGGTTGGAAGATTCCAACTTTACCCTCACCCCTACTCAAGCTCCATCATTAGCTAGACGCCCTATAATTAGATTATAGCTCCATTCGTCCAAAATAGGCGCATTTGGAGTGACTTTTCAAAATAAACTATAATTTTGACAAATGCTCAGAAATGTATATGATTACATTTCATGTACAAGAGGTCGAAGTGATATATATTTGAGCTGGTGGTAGGCGGGGTTGATAAAAGTGCAACAACTTCTTTGTGGAAAGGTGTTAGTCTGAACAGACAGTCTGGTGTACATTATGGGCGTGTGACTTACCGTGACGTGCCCTCATGACGTACTCATGACGTGAGCGTGTCACGTGCCCCCTACCACGACACGCGCGTCCCCACGCGGTGAGGCATGGCACTACAGCTGGGTCCAGTTTAGCTCCCTTCCCGCCACCAGCCTCGTTTCCACTCCGGTGACGCGGCGTCTTGCCACCAGGAGGAAGTCTTTGTCGTCTGCTACTGGTATTATCACCAGGAAGGCCATCACTCACCCAACCACTGGCAGGAAGCCCACCAAAACATATACAAAATAGAGAAAAACAAGCCAAAAGTCGTCTGCTGACAGTTGTTTGTGACAACGACAAATATAGCGTTGGGGTTTACCGGTGGTGGCGCCACTGGAGCTGACACGTCAGTGACGGGAATGGTTCCGCTCTATGACGAGGGTGGCGCCACGTGTATCATACCAACTGTCATCTCTGGGGGCAAATGTACGTCACATTATGTATAAGCTACGGAGGATTCCTTTTTTTGGGGGGGGGGAAAGGGTCCTATGCTTTCCTACCATCCATCAGACTCGTCCTTTTGCATCGATTTCTCCGGGAGCTGCCATAGCTCACACGACCATGTGATTTACGTTGAGATAAGCCTTTTAGAGCTTAAGCGGCTTAAGTTGTTTTCAATAATCACCTTCAGGAAAGGCTGGCTACAGAAATGTCTGGAGCATTGAACACCATAAGAGATGGGCCATTGTAGTCTAGAATGATCCTTTGGAAAGTTGGCTTTAGTATAATAAACCATTGCCTTCAATGTGCTTTCCAATTCTTTCCTAGGCCAACAATGCTAGCAGTTAAATCAAACCCATGTCTTGGTTACTAGCGTTAAAAGTTTAATCTATATTAAGAGCAATTTTAAACTCACATTCTCCCGGTAAGCACATGGCCATTCGGGTGTGTGATGGGATAACCAGTGCCTTTGTAAGCAATCAAAATAGAATGGCTTTAATTCCAAACAGTCTCTCAGTAATGTAAGACATTACCAACAGGAGATTGGACTCAGTGCACCAGATTAACTAATGTAGCTTTGATTCGGGGAGTAGCAGGGCAACAAGCCCGTGCCGACACATTAACTGATCAAAGAAAGCAGCGCGTCGAGTGTAGTCGGCAGACGACATTTTCTCCAGAGGTGTTTTCAAGCAGACGACAATTTGTCAAAGGGCGGCAAAGATTGGGTGGCGCGCCTCACACAAGCGGGCGCTGCCAGTGGCCTTTACACTGGCTGGTTACTGGCGACCCTGACCTCGCCAACTGTCCGTCAGTGGGGGACAAGACGGGGACCAGCGAGGCCTTTGTTGTGTGACCATGGAGGTGGGTAACCAGCAGCCAACTCAGCACACGTCAAGATATCAGGAATCGACGTCACGTGACGTACAATGTATCTGCTGGCTCACGGCTCAACCTTGGAAGGTGTAGAGGTAACACATTGTACATTGTATAAGACCTTGGCAGGAGAAACCAAATGAGGTCAACAGATGTATGTGTCTTTTATTGGTGAGATTCTGCATATTTTCTAATTATCCGCCTGATGAACGGTCTGGCATATAGATAAAATGGCTGTGCATTATGCGGAGGCTTTTAATATGCTGCTGCATGTGTGATGGTAATGCACTGAAATAAAAATAAATACTCTATTCACTCTTCACAATCAGGCACTTCACAGGTAGATGTAGCTGGCTTTGTCTCACTGCCTCTTGAATGGTGTGAATGTAGAATATAAAGCTACATCCAGGTAAATCTTCTCAATAAGTGTGTCTCCTCCAGTATCCACTCCCATCACTAGCCACACCTGTCAGAGATTAAAGGGAAAGGACAAAAAAAGAAATTAAAGACAGTGTAACATGAAACGTGTGTTGTCCTTTGGCCAGGATACAATGGCGGGTTGTTGAGTGGTGTTTGTGGTCCTGGAAGGGGCTTGGCCGCTGCATCTCCTTACTGGGATCTCAGGTAACACGTGCCTATTACACCTGCCAAAAAAACCGCCTCACAAGACTCCCACTCATCCCTGCTGGGGGCCCTGATACCACACCTGGACTGGACATTTGATACCCCAATTAGGGCAACTGGAGCAGCTCATGGGAGATTTGAGCAGTTGGGTGTGGTTATGTTGCATGGGGATGATGAAGGTGAGTGAGTTGTTGTGATGTACAGGTGTGGTTAGGTATTGGGGAGGTAAGTGGACTGAGGCATAGCCACCGACCCACCTACTCACTCCCCTCCTCCCCTGTGTATGGTGGTGGAGTGGTCATAGCTGAACAGCGGGGGAGGGGGGGGGGATTTGGTGGATTCAATGATCAAAATCTTCCAGAGGGGGGCCCAGAAAAAGTGGGTTTTTTTTGCCACTCTTGCCCTTTTTTTCCTGTTGTTGAGCCTGCTTGTTACTATAGACAATTGCCTTGATTAAAAGAGGGGTAGAGGGTAAACATGACCGCTCCCTAAGGGGTGGTTTTCCTCTGGCAGGCACTGGTAGGTACTCGTTTTGCTCAGGCTCACCTGGTGTGCGGGTAGCAACTCAGCTCCCTGCAAGATCAATTACATTGGTTGTGGCCATGGAGGGCAATGGGAAAATGGAGCTCAATTATTGCGGGGTGGTAAAGCATTTGTAGCTGTCAGGGGAGCGGCACTGTGGCTGATGGCAGGCGCCGTGGAGTGGTTGCAGGAGGTGGGCTGGAGGAGGGGGTGGCTGCTGTGTTGGCGAACGGTTAGCTTTTCTTGTGTGTGGATAATGTGAGGCAATGAGTAGGGGCCATCAGGGCCCCCAGCCCTCTCACTGCTAGCTCTCCACGCGCCTCGCATGTCTGCAGGGCTGGAATTACTTTATGACGATCTGCCCCCCCTCCTCTCCTTACACCCTTCTCCCGCCCCATCACACAATGCCCCACACCAGGCATGGATCCAAACAGCTCCATCAACCCATCCCCTAAAACCAGCACACCATCATCATGGTAATTGCAGGGCCTATGGAAATTTCCTCGTTATGTTCCTGTTTTATTGAATACAATATGGAATTGGACAGTTTCCTTCACTGTTTTTTTTATCATTGTCTCCCTTTTTGAGTCTCTTAACGCTTTTGAAACAATTCCTGTCGCGATCGACCTTTGAATTGGCATTGCAAGTGGTACTGCCTTTAACAAGACGAAGGTAGCGGACCCGCCTGACAGCCCAATTAGGAATCACGGCCAGCCAATTAAGGCCCGTGTTGACCAATCAAACTAAACCAAATGGTTATTTGATTACAGAGCTTTTCCAGCACGCTTTGCTGGTTTTATCGGGGATGGGCATGTCATGACTTGGTTTATTATTGGCCATGCTGTTCGCTTTGGTTCCTGTTGGATCTCATTCACTCCCTGGCTATAACTATTCACATGTCACATTCACTTTGCAGGCAGCAAAGATGGATGGGATCCAACCTTCAAACGGGATCAAACACCCAATGAATCAATTAAGACCTGTGTTTTTTTCTCCACCGCTCCCCTCACTCATCCTTTCCCAGCCATGCTCTTCAAATGCCTCGGCATAATTTGAAACATGACTACCCTGGTGGGAAGACCAAACCACAGAAGAACCAGGCACCAAAAGGCCAGTGTGAGCCTCCTCCTCTTCAATCTTGACTGATGAGTAATGATCAACCTTTAATCGGGATTATCATCTCACCAAGGATGAGTGTGATAATTTGTCTGACCACTGGACTTGATACTGCAAAAATATCAAACAGGTAAAGCGGCTACCTGAATGTGTGTATGTGTAGGAGGGGGTGAGGAGGTGGGATGGAGATCCTGGTAGATAATGGGCATGCCAGTGAGCACCCCCCACCACAGGTGTTAACAAAAAAGTCGTTAAAAGCCGACATGATTTATTACACAGATTCCAGGGCCCCCCATCAATCGCTTAAACTTTTGTGCGCTTCCCTTTGTTTACGCATGCGCAGAGGAGGCGGTGAGAGATGAGTTGATCACAAACAAGGAACCCTTAGTGGGCGGCCTATCCATCATCACCAACTTAGGGCGGGGTTATTAATCTTGGTTAATTGAGCCAGGGGGTCTGCGTGGACTGCCCGATGCAGTGTGATCAGTCTGAAAGAAATATTTCCAGGGAAATGCAAGCTGAGGTGTGGCCTGGTCAGTATGGCATCAGTTATCCATTATTTCCCCCTTCTTCTCCCTTTACCATTCACTTCTCCTTATGTTCTAAGGGGAGCTGGGAATAGCTCACTTAGTCCTTTAAGGGCCGCTTAGTACTTTAATGGAGTATGTCCATTGATAATGCTCGTCCATGGATACATGAATAAGTAGCGAGTAACTCATCCATGGCACCGACTGTATCGATACCCTTCCAAATGGTCAGCCTGATGCATAACTGCATGCATACAAAACGACAAAAAGGGGATTAATGTATTTAAGTACTATACAGTCCCTTTAGGACTAAGTCCTCGTATTTTTATACCAAATCGTTACGCTGACACAGACCGATGTCTATTGAGGCTGTTTCGTATGCAACAAGTGCTTAAGCGATTGTTGGCTCGCCCAATGCTTTAATTCCTAACGGCTCCCCGTCTGGGGCTATGTTTGGTGTAGGAGTAGTTTATATGTTGTTGGTGAGCTCCTGGTCTATCCTAATAGCCCATGGGATTAAGGCATGTCTAATAAAACAGATAGCGCTTAGCACACAGGATGGCCCATAGTCCCACATGGAATACAAACTGCTCTGTTTGCTTACTTACAACAAGCTAGGCTTCGTATTCATGTACATGTTATGGTTGCAGAGATATGCTACTATCTAAAATGCCTATATCCCTCATGTAAGATCTGTTTTTATTCTTTTATCTAGTCATATGAATCATGTAGATACATGGTATGAGAGAAGTATTGTTGGGGGAGTTAGAGGTTGATAATCCATTACTACGGAAGGGGAATTTATTGTCTACCTAGACGATTGAAGATCGTCTTATATAAAGGTAGACCGTCGAGAGATCAGGAGATAAGGGGAGTAGATATGATACTGGCAAAATAATGTTCAAATTGATTTTTTTCTTATGATCAGAGAATGAGCTACGATGGTCCACTGTGGCAGGGAGAATGGAGATTCGCCAATGCCTTACCACTGTGTCAGACCGACCCTGCATTGACTGCCCACAAGCACGCAAACCCAGTCATAATTGGGAATTCACCGATACCTAAAGGATTTCAATATGAACCCCCTCACCCAAACCCCATGAACCTACTAGTCCTGACACTACCACCACACATTCATCATTCTAATCCCCTTAAATAGGTTAATCCACCGATAACACCCATCCATCGTCGGGCGCCGACGGACGGGGCTTCAGCTAATTCACGCACCTCGCTACTTAGCCAGCAAATCTCGGCGCAATCATAAAACTCATCCATTCTCATCCTGGGTATTAACGCTAGGACGCGCCCACTGCTCCGCCTCCCGTTCACTGTTGCATTCCACAGTTGATTTATCAGCAGCCCCATGCTTTGAATATATATCCTCACCGCCGCGGTTTCAAAATGATAAAAACTGTTATTGGTAGATTGGAATGGGGATTGGGAGAGGGGATGCTGCTTAAAAGTGTTGTGATACGGGAAGTAATTTAATATAATGCTCTTAAAGCGTTAAACTGGAGGGGGGATGAGTAATGCTGATGCATGAGTGATTTTGATCTCTCATCTGTTAGACGGAACACATTGTGGACGGTCTAGACGTTGAGCATTATGTATCAAAGGTGAGCGTCACTCCATCAAGCTTTACTCAAATGAATAGCTCAGTGCCAACATGAATCAAGGCTATGAGCTGCTCATGATATCAACTCGATGATCAATCTCCCCACCTTTGCATTAATTCTAAATGATCTAAATAAACCCTACCTGTTGTCGTCTGAAAGGGGGAATATGAGAAACCACCGCGCAAATACAGCAGCATACAAAATGGAACAGGCAAACAATTACCATAATTGGGGACTTGGGCGCTCTTCCAATTACCACGTGAACCTTGATCGTCAACAGTTTGGTTTTCTCTGAAGGTGGTGCCCCGAGGCAACCACGTCCCACGCGGAGGCAGGACAGGGTCGGGGGCTTTCATGTCCGACCAACCATAGTTAGGGGAGAGCTCGGGGAGAACGCTGTGGACTTTGGCTGCAAGACGGCGAATAATTATTGTAGGAGCAGAAATGACCGTAGGCCATGGTCTTGTGACTTTGTGTAGGGATAGTGGTGGAGTGGGGAGGGGCAGTCACGGGTATTGAGGGGGGAGGAGGAAGGAGAGTGAAGGGTAGGATCAGCTATGTTGCTCCTAAAGACAGATGTCTATGTCACACCAGAGTTCCTTTAGCTGACTGCTCCCACTAATGATGGCATAAAGATGGCTTTAGGTCATCTATACAGGACTGCCACATGTGACAGCAGACACATCAGCTATGTCTTTTGTTACTCTTCATGGGCGTAGTGCTTGACAGTTCAGGGTTAATAGTCTTGCAGTTTGATTTGTGAGTCTCATTCTCTAGCTATACATAATAACGTTTTTGCCCCAGTTTACATACAGTAGTCTTAAGTACAAGCACATGTAGTCTATTCCCTTGTAACCCCGCAGCTGTGCACATATAAACTGACACTTCTAACAGACATGTGTTAATGCAGTAATAGAGAAGTACACATATAACGGGAGATATAGCTATAAAGCATGAGATATGGATATATCAATGTCAGACTAGGTGTTAGGGGCAATCACACAGATTCCAAAATTCTGACAACGTCATGCTCTAGACTACCATCCTTTGTGCCCTCGACTGTGTCCTCCACGTTTAGAAGATATCCTTCCCCTACACATGTACATGGCACCGTGTACATGTCCATCTAACTGCCCATATGTCCACATGGAAAATGACCTTGCCTCTGAGCTTAATGCCCTAGGGGTACAACTGGCGCATGCGCGTCTTGACGCCATTCACTTCCGCCGCGTGGGAACGCCCCTATACCAGGTCACGTGGTTCAACGCGCCATCTGGTGAGTGGACAGCGCAACGTGTGTCTGGGGGCTGATCTCGTGCACGTGGTCTGCGGCGTGACCTCACGAGATTTAACGAGAAGGGAATGTGCGATCTCCGCCTTTAGCAACGCTGGCTTTATTTATTCGATTGGGCAAACGCTCTGGCAATAAATAAATCCACACCCACTAGTGGCCTCTTTGCCCCTGTCGTGGCATTGATGGCAGCTAACAGCAATGGGACGCGGCCACCCCGCACCTATAGCTTTATAGGTCATTTGACCCACATGAACGGTCGGGCATGATTCATGGTCGGCACAGTGGTAAGGAAATATTGGTCTTTTGTCAATTTCCACCGGACGACCTTGCTGGGGTTCTCCTTTCTGTGGCCTAGTGGTGAGGCCTATTGATTTGGGAGGGCCTCAGGTGGGGAGTGGACCCATGTAGCCCCTCTGATTGGATTCTATGAGGAACTGCTTGGTGTAGAGCCCGTGTAGACAGTAGAGGAGGGGGAAGGGATGGTAGAAGGGGCTGCCAGGAGAGGTTAGAAAGAAGCTGGCCATGGTAGGACAGATAGTTCTGTGCCTATACTGCCTAAGTGGCATGGGCGTGGCTGTAGTGGGCAGAACACGCGGTGGGTTATTGGGGGAGGCTGGAGACATCTTCACTTGAGGCCTTTATGGGGCCTGTTCAGAGAACCTCAGACTGATGGAGTTGTAAAAGACATCAAACTGTAGTTGATCAGGGCGGGGCCAATCTAATCACAGGCCTGATGAGCACTGTGCGTGGCTGTTTGTCTTTGGAATAACGCTATAGCACTGGAGTATAAGTAAAGCACAGTTAACACAGAATAGGGAGATGTCCAACTATGCTATTCTCTCTGGTTGGAAATAGATTGCATTGCCTCTGATATTGCCATGTGATTTGATGTTAAAACATTCAATGAAGTATCTTTCAGAAAGAAGCGCTTTATGTGGTAAGTAACGCCCATATATATATATGAGTGCTTTGTGTTGGCCCTTTCAAGCTCAGGCAAGGTCATGCTCAGATTTCAACTTCATACTGAGACTAGAAATATAGCACAACTTGACAACAACAATAAAAACATGCAGACGTTGAGGATAATAGACAAGAAGTCCTAGCCAGAATACTATAGTTTATACCATCCCCTACCCTATTGTCGAATCAGTGAATTGTGTTTTTGGCAACATGACGAGTTGACCATAAGTGGGGTTGGTGGCCGCAATCACAGTAATGGGGCCGGTGCCGACACTTGTCTCATTTTGTCTCGTTTTATCCGAGATTTCCCTCCCTGCCCTCCCCCATCTCCACCACAGGGAGATTGCCTCAATCTCCACCACAGGGAGATTGCCTCAATCTCTACCACAGCACGTGGGCTCAGTTTCAGGTGTGCTGGCTCACGTGATCCGCCGGCACTCAAGGTAAATGCGCTCGCCGACCACGCCTTTATTGTGGTTGACATGAAAGTCCTCACTTCACGGCCGACACCGGGCACTGCTCGACCTAAAAGCCTGGTCATGGAGTCATGGCTGGCCACGCACCCTTTGTTGCTGGTCCACTCACTTACAACCCCATTTTCACCCCATCCCACTGAAAGACCACACCTATAGCCTGATCGACAAACCTACATAACGCACTCACATCTAAAGCATGCTTCCCATCTGACCCCAGCTGCACCTGACACGCATGATCAGAGGATCAAAGATAACATTTAGGGCGCAAGGGGATAGATACAGGCGTGGGAATCACTTTGGGGAAATAATTCAAACCTTACGTAGGTTATGTAACTTTAACACATTTAACAAGTGGGAATAATAATACCAGGAGTATATCAAGTTACCTATATGGCCCCATAGAGAACTGCAAAATTTCCCAATTGTAGGTGATAAGTTAACATGCTCAATTTGATGCGAGCATCAGTAACCTACTGCTTGGTGCTTGCCAAACTTCTCATTGGTCGCTTACCCCTATTGTAAGCGGCTGGCAGACTGTTCGACAGATTGGCGGTTCGACAGATCGGCGGTTCGACAGAATTTCCGAATTTTCAAGACGATTGGACAGGACTGTTCGCCAGATTTTTTTTTTCAACAAGACTATTCGACAGATTTCTATTCTGTGTCTAGTATGTAAATATGCTCATCTCTATGGCGACCCCTTGGGAGTGTGTCAACCCCATAGGGTCGGCATGATGCTTTAATACAGCACTGACGAGTTATTTGCCAGGGCTGCATTCATGGATCTCCCTACACCATGAAGGACATGATGCATTAAAGAGCTATGCGCCCCTACAGGAGACGCCGGTTGCACCCCTCTTATCTGTCACCATGGAAACGCCAGAGATAAGGCCAGCGGTCAGCAATCGTAGAGGTTTGCCATTACTGCTTGGGTTGTATCAGATATGTTACAGACTGTAAAGCAGTAGCAGCATGATCCAGATATGGGTCCTACTAGTAGTGTCTCATAATCATATAAGTTATTTAATAATGGGCACTTATCAGTATGGTTGTACATGTATAATAAATGTACTTCTAAAACCATCAGCTAACCTGAAGTGTATACGTATCACCAAAGAAGAACCTGCTACCTTTAGCACTTTTCTTTTTAACATGAAAAATGCAATCTGTCGAATTGTCTCACTCATAAAATAAATCTGTCGAATAGTCCCGAAAATCTGGCGAACAGTCTCGAAAATTCTGTCGAATTGTCCTGTCGAATCGTCCTGTCGAACCAGCAATCTGTCGAACTGTCCTTTTCCCCCCCTATTCCTAATCACTGACAAAACGGGCCAAACGCCGATGGCGGAAGCCAGTGGGCGTGGTAGCTGTGGGGGTAACTCTACACAGGTCCTTGAACCCTTTTTGAGTCGGGCATGCTGACTAACAGCGCCCTAAAACCAAGAGAAACCACTGGTGCCAATCCTGCCATCACGAGGGGCTACTTCCCTCCATCTCCTCATCATGGCGCACGCAACCCTCCCGGCCTTCAGGAGGTCATTTTACGTTTAGCTGTGACGACTCCCAATGGTCACGGAGAGGCCGTTTGTAGTTATGTGGTACATTGAACGACGTGTATCGTCTGGCATGTATATTGTGTGTCCTATAGGTATAAAACAGCCTATTTGAGGGTACACGGAGGGGGTGGGTGTAAATTGATTAGAGCCCAGGAATGAAATAAGGGGTACAAGACAGAGACTGAGAGAGATGGGAAAGAACATGAAAGTAGATCATCGGATATGCGGAACATATCATAGACCAACAGGTATATGTAGCAGAAAAGAGTCAAATCTCTATTTACATATTGCCAATTGTCCCATGGCATAGTTACTGCATTCTTGCCCGAAATCACAGGCGACGCCACACCTATATATATATATGTTTCGAGCACGTCCATAGGTCCAGCCAATGCCAAACCATGCCAGTATACAATTATAACCTAGCCCTGAAATTGGGGTCGCTGACATGACCCACTTATAGAAAGAGCACCTCACATGGTGTTTCTGAGCTACTCAGGCTCTACACTCTCCAAACATGGCTTGCCTCACTGGTGGTATGCATTAAGCCGTAGGCGGTGTCCGCATGGAGAGGGCGTGTCAATTCCAAACAAGCGCCAATTGTTGTCTGCGCATGCGCCCATTTTGAGTAATGGCGCCGGTCGACCCGGAAATGAAGAGGTCGCTCTAGAGTGGTGTATGGCATGATGGGTAAAAGCCGAGGCGTTTCCGGCGTTGCGGACAGTGATTTTTAACGTCTTCAGTGGCAGGAGAGTTCACTTCCGGTGGGAACTGGAGACGAGGCTCGTCAATGTGGCATTCACTGCCGTGATGTGCTTTGGGCGGCTGTCACCATTGTAAGTGGCCATATGGAGACTACAGCGAATGGAAACATATTAGGAGCACAGGAAACTCCTGCGTGAAATGATGTACTATTAAGAAGTGAAATATATTTAACCCCCAGCGCCCTTATAAAGCTTTATAAATAGGGCTGAGTACCCGTCCCGGCTCCATTCTGACTATCGCTGGAGGGGCACCGAGATCTGGGCCTTTAAGCAAAGGGCATCCAGTCTCACTTGGTGTATTTCCAATTACATGTATGCGGATCCATGGCTTGTATACAAGGGTTTCTACACATTGATTTTCGGGGTTTAGACATGCATGCTGTATCTCGGTGTCGGGGAAGAGAATCAGCCCACAGCAAGACACTTCTTTGAAAAGTGTTTTATTAATGTATACAGTATTTATGTTAGATAATATAAACTGCCTCTGGCCGTTTTGATGCCCAGGCCTTCTTTGTATGTAATACTTTGCATCACATGGATGAGAAGAACAATGATGAACACAAATCATATTTGATATTCAGCAGTAATGACCTAATGATAACACTTCGGATAACAAACAAAGAGCACCCAATGATTCATACATGGTCTAGAATCCCTGTAGAATACAGATGAGAAACAGGGCTGACGTTTCATACTGCCCTGTATCGTACCCTTCCTGGTAGTTGCCCGTAGAAAAGTGAAGGCCCCATCCCATTGGAGTCCAGGAAACTGAGTCTCCGTAAGCACTGAGAGGTAACCAGATTATGCCTGGCCGGGATGGGTGTGCTCCCTGCGGCAACACTTGGGTTAACCCTTGAAGGGCCGCATCACATTTAAATGCAATTTATCGCATTAGTGCAAGAATAGAGCCCTGGTCAAATACTCGCCAGTGCCGACCCCATGGTGGTGATGCACTCCTGTAGGGTCGGCATGATGCATGATGCAAGAATGCAAGAATGCATCCCTGGCGAGTAGACATGCACATATACATCCTGCTGACCAAGACCGTAGCCCCTTAAATCACTTTGTGGCCACTAAATGGTTAAGGCGCGGTTTGCTGGGGCTGCTTCTAGGTGAAATGGCTGATTGCCTCAACGGAGCAACTCTGAGCAGCTCTGGTTGTTTACCTCTTCTAGCCCTGTGGGAAATGCTGTCAGTCGCAGGTTATGTCGAATCCATCCAGTGTGCTACTAATGGGTGTCAGGTAAAAGGATAATAGGTAAGCTACTGTTAGCTTTCTCATTAAGTACAGAAGATTAAATTTCTTCTAATTTCAGGTGTTTATTTCAGCAGATTTTGCGTTTCATAATCAATTCTAAAATGGAACCAGGTCGTATCTGTATAGTATGTGTCTGAGAAGGGGGTGACCGTGATCAAATTGCATTATATTATTGCAGAGGCCCGATATTTTCATGAGCGTGCAGTTAATTATTTGAAGATCAACTCGGAGGTCACACATAGTCAGCTATAATTTGGAGAAAATTGATATACAATTGTCCAGGGGCCTACTATGTATACCCTAGGGACATATATGTCTAAAACCATAAAATTCCTGGATCGATATATATATTCGATTTACTCCAGCGGAGGGCCAGGAAAATAATTGAATCAGCTCCTCTTAATTCAATCATATGCCCGTGAAATTCAGAGTGTCCAGCGTGGTTACCTCAATGGACTTTAGCAAACCTGTTATATCCCCCTACCACACATTCCTTAACACTTTGAGGGCCGCATGGTGCTTTATTGTGCTATCCTCGTTAAGATGCATGAGGACAGCCCTGCCATGGCGAGTCCAGGGCTGCACTGATGCATCATGTCGACTCTTTATGGCTTTAATAACTCCAGACGGTTGACATGAAGCATGGATGCAGCATCGGCGAGTTACTCACCGGGGCTGCATACACAGATTATGATGACCAAGGACATTAAAAGCACTAGGTCGACCTTAAAGGGCTAAAAGCCACCATCCCTTTATCATCAACACCCTGGAGACGTCCATAAAACGCCAAGGCCAATTTCCCCTGACTGACTTGGATGTCATAACTCAACATTTACGCCATGACTTTATCAGGTACGGGCCATAATCACAACATTCCTAAACCAGGCTTAACCTTTACAATATCCATACATAAATGGCATTTAGGAGCGGGGTGATGTCAGAGGGCCAGTTAGATGGCTGCAGGGATGTAGCTGCAGTTGCCATGTTTACAGCATTACACACTGGTTAAGTTCCCACTTGTAGAGGCCCAGGAGGGGCTCACCATTGATGGGGTTGTAAGAGGGAGCTGACCATGGCAAGCTGACCAGTGGTCAACATGATGTCCATGGGAGAGGTGTCTCCCCCACCCCCTGGCCTGGTGCATACCTTATGACCGATAGGCAGCCATCACTCCTGTGGGGGGGGGGGGGGGCACTTGGGAGTTGCTAGGGCAGCGGTCAGTTTATGATTGACCATCCATGCCCCTTCCTCCCAGGTGGGTCATCCACATAATCCCCACCCCCACCCCTCTCCACCTCCACCTGCACACCCACCTACTACCTCCTTCGTCACCACCCTTACACAGCTATGCCACCTGAACGCCACTCCCCGCTTTATCTCTCCGCCACGCGGCGCCACCATCGACAAAACACGGGCATAAATACCAATCAGCCCTCTTTGTTTGGCCCCGCCCCCCTGGTGGTACTGGGGGCTTTTCACGTCCGGCCCTGGGGCGGAGAGCGTTACTGCAACGACCCTGTGAGATGAATGAGTTGGAGGTGGCCGCCGCTGGTGCCAAGCATGAGCTTGGGGATGATCGTAGGGCTACGTCGGTACCAGCGAAAGCCTTCCCGGGGAGATCCCAGGGGAAGATCAAATGAATCCTGCACTGGTTACTATAAATCAACACGGGTTGCTGCCTGGGGATCCAGGGGGAGGCAATACTTGCCTCGTCCTGCAGGGCCTAGCTGTGTTGGAGATATAGGTTTAGAACGTGCTGGGTCAATGTTCTATGTATTAGCATTGTAGTGGATAAGGTCTAACCTATTTATGAAAGGCGGCTATAAAATTGGCAAATCATACACTCTAAGAACAGTGTGTTACGTTTACACACTTATCAACATGCTTTTCTGAAGCCGCTTTTAACACACATTTTGGCGTAACACACTACTCACTACACCCTCTTTGTCAAAAGTGTGTTGATCTCAAAGGTGTGTTGCAAATATGTTTGTGAAACTCCTTATGCATGTTCCCACAACACACTGTTTTTAGAGTGTATTCGCGATGTATCGCCTTTTGTATGAAATTGTATAATTGTGTTGGGGATATAGTATGGTAGGAGAAGTTGTTTATCTTGCAGAACTGTAAGAAATTTAACTGACCGACTTTTGGCCTTAAGCGCATACATCTATGTATTCCCATGTTTGGGATATCTTCATTTGGTAAAAGATACTCATTCAGAGGGAAGTGTTTTCAAATCAGTTCCTTGAGGAAAGGCGAAAACCACCCTATTCCACCTCTAAGGCCTCTTCAATTAAGGTTTGGTGAAAAACTGACTGGCGCGGCGGGTTCTTTATGGTTTTGTGAAATCCTTATAAATGGATCTTCCGGAGCGAATTCCAAACTGAATCCATGCAACGGTGATGTGAAAACGATGAGCTAGGGGGAGAGGGGCTGTTTTATGTAAAAGCAATGTCATTGCTTCAAATGCATGAAAATTGAAAAGAAACCACACAGGAACTGAATATTTCATTTGTAAATGCCAAAACAAGACCCGGCATCCCAAAATAAAAGGCGACTCGACACTCGAAAAATCACATTATGCATAAAACCCCAAGTATTGATTTGCATTGTCCCTACTTAAACTAAATAGAAAACAATCAGGTTTACAGAAAAAGCCTATTGCTGAATAAAAAGTGGGACACTTTAAAGAATTGTAGGCTGCCGACATCTGAAATGTGCTGCTGACAACCGACACAACTTGCATTGTTCCCCTGACGAATGGTGGCCGATGATATTTCAAATTTGTTAAGTCATGTGGAATATCGGTTACTTCCCTTTTTGCCTCATTCAACTGTGGCGATGTTTTATCGTCTTTGTTTGAATATTGTTTTGTGCATCGCAGGCCCAAGTTATGCTGTCGCTCCTGTACCTGCCCACTTCAATTTCTTCTCAGTCGCTCCTCCGTTCTGGCTGCTCTCCATGGACATTTTTCTTTTCATGCCCCTCTCGTCTCCTTCTCTCTCTTTGCCTCTCTCTCTCTGCCTGTCTCTGTCCCCTACTCTGTGTCCGTCTGCCTGTGTTTGTCTGACTCACTCTCTGCCTCTCTGTCTCTGTCTCCTTCCCTGTTTGTCTCTCTCTTTTTTTCACTCTCTTTCTATGTTATGTCTGTAGTGTTGTCCCAGTATTCCTTTGCTTATTTGATATTCCTACATTTCCCCACTCCACTTCTATTCTTCTACATTTCCGTTTACTAATCTACTATCCTTGTCTTCTCCTCATTTCCTATTGTATTCCCTCGTTTTCCTTTCCTATTCTGTCCCGTTGAATCCACTCATATTCTTCTGTGTTGGAATTCCCCCACCTATAACACCACCCCTCCCAGTCTCCCAACCCATTCACCCCCCCCCCCCCCAGTCAGTCAATGCCCCCACGAAGGTCCCTCCCTACCTACAGACTCAGAGATAAGGACCCTGTCTATCTCTATGAGTGAGTACACACCCTATGTGGGCTACAGGGTGAAGACGACTCCCAGAACGTGATTGTGGCGCTATCAACCATACCCCTCTTTTATCACTTGGCGTCCCTTCAAAGTCGGCTCTCGCGGGAGGCAAGGTCCTCAATCAGCTGAAAGAATTCCTTTTTCGCTCAGCCAAAATGTAAACACCTCTATAGAGCACGACAGCGTCGTATTCTCGACAGTATTGCACCTGTATAAGGACATTTCCGGTATTATATTTTCTCTTCTATTGAAATGCAGTTTAGCATATATGCCTCTGGGGGCTATATTGTCGATTGTTTGTGCTCGTGTTCACAAACCCCCAAGGATGCATAGTCGAACCCCGTGTTAAGCCGGTCCGTAATACGCTGGAACATATAAACATAGGGATCTATGTTCAAACACGCTTCAATCATCCAGTCTTAGATATTCCTAGAAGATGTACTAGTATGCTTAAAGCAACAAGACAGCTATAACTATATTTTATGCTTACTGATACTAACATTATGACCTTTTTATGGTATATATTTGTACCTACATCATAAACATGGATCCCTTAACCTTTAGCTCTTACATCAGTGACAAGCCTAGAGCTGCTCCGAGCAACTGGTGAGTCGCTGGGGAGATACTCGGCCATGCGGGTCGCTGACTCGGTCCTGACCAGCAGCCTCCAGTCCATTTATTAAAGCTGCTGGAGGCAAGCAGGAGGAGAGGGGGTAGTGGAGAGGTGGTTTGGGGTACATGAGCCTTCATCCAGAATCATATATTTTGCATGTTGTCAGATGACAGGTCGGGAGTTAGGGACTTGACGGAGCACTGTGGGGTCGGGGGCACGGTGGGGTGGAATGAGGCGCGTGTGACCCTGCCTGACCAGGGTGGGAGGCAGTCCTTCTCCAGGGTCCCCCCTGGAGAGGCCTCCTCCCGGTGGCTGCCACGCTCCGCCGACCGTGGGCATCAGTCAGCTCCTGCAGACCACCCACAGACTGGCTCCTCCCCACACCTCCCGTCCCTACACCGGACGTTATACATATTTAATATTCCTTCTCCCTTTTTAAATATACAAGTTGTATAACCTTATGATGCACTGCAACCGGTGTCTGAGGCCAGAAGGTGTGCCATGCTGAATATAAACACCGCTGAAGGAATCCGATATGGGGATATGAATTATGTATCTGTCTTGTCCAATTTAGAACTTGATCTCTCCACTGAAAAACAACTTCCTTAAAGTTGTGTAGGCGGAGAATTGTTTCCGGCTAGCCAGACTAATAATGTATTATAAAACTGTCATAATGGGATATGCTTGGTATACGACCGACAAGTATATACTGCTAAAGCTGTCTACTAAACAAATCTACCTTGTTGCCAACTGAGTAAAGATAATATTATATATTGTACACACACAGAAAAGTGAGAGTCATTGTCACTAAAACTGACTCTCAGGTGAGGGTAGTTTTAGCGACAATGTAGAAGATACCCACAGGTTCTATTAGGCACAGCATCTGAGCTCCAGTGTTCCAAGCTTAAACACTAGAAGGCACGGCAGAGGAAATGAACTCACCCTGGCTCCTATAGGAATTGATTGATTAGGGAAAATAGTGGGAACCGTTTGCCATGGGGTAGTCCTGTGGAGTAGATATAGAGTGTGAAATCGATACGTCTGGACGGTAGGGGAGAGATAAGATGGTTAAAAGCCCCCGGGAAGCCAGATACCATAGGGCGCGAGGCCCTTTTTTTACTCCTTTACTACACATTAGGTCGGATATTAAAGGTTGGGGCCCTTAGGGGGTCTAGGATCCATTATCCTATATTGAGACAATCAACTTATAAATGATAGCACATGGCTTGAAAGTAAAGTGTGGTTTTTTTTTTCAAAGCGGGATTAGTCAAACGATAAGGGGTTGTAGCATGCATCCCATCTATAAACTGTGGAGTGAACTAAGTGACCTTATTTTTATTTTGACTGTGGGATAACTAAACATAATGTGCCCCGCTTCATAGGGATCAACGTTGATGATGTATGAGGTACTACTGTTCATGACGTCAGCGAAGGCTAGATACACAACACCTACGTCATCATACCTGAATCAATGCCTAGAAAGTCGACCGGTTGTGCTGCTTGATAAGGAACCTGCTGGATGCCTGGATCCCATCAACCCAGCTAAAGCACGTCCCTCTATCTGCTGACTCTACATCACTCCACACTGAAAATCCATAGGTTGAAAGGGTTAGTCAGTACAGACTATCCTAGGTTTGTCATATGTGTGTTAGTCACAATGGCAAAGTTATATTCAAAAATGACTGAGGAGTCAGTCAATAGTGGCTAACCTAGGTTCATCATTGTTGTGTTGTATTTGTATACCACTAGTTGGTGCCACCTGCAAGATACTATGATGACCACTCAGTGGCTCCCTCTGGAAATTAAAAGACTAAGGTGGGTTGGTCAGTACTGACCAACCTGACTATAATAACTTACCTAGGTTGGTCGTATAGGGAGCCAAAGAATGACTAACTCGGTTAGGTACTAGTGACTGAGAGATTGGTCGTATAGTGAGCCTAGGAATATCAGTGCACCTAGCCCACCTTCACCAATCACCCCTCAAAGTGCCAACACTATCACCTAAATCAGCCATTCCTCACCCTATATCTCGGCGCCACCCTGAGTCTTCTTCAGAGGGAAATCCTAGCCACAGCAAACCTAGTTTCCTCCCCACCTTTCCGCACCTTTCTTATATTAATAACCACCTTCTAGCTACTTCTGAGGATGCTTATCGACCACGTCAATATGTGAACCCTACCCAATCAACCCCTAGCTCTACTGTCGATGGTGGTGCTCTTAGATACTTCACATGTTCCGGCCATTCCATTCCTCCTCTGCTAAAGGCAGGATTAGACCACTCATATTTCTGCCACGGATCTACACAGAAAAAAGTAAAGGTGCCAACTGTGTTTCCCACGTGGCTCTGGCAAAAATGGAGTGTCGAACAGCTATTGACACTGATAGTAGAGAGTCAACTCAAGTTAAACCTTTATATAAGCAGTCATTAGCTGTTTGACTCTCTTTTTTTACCAAAGCCACGTGGGAGACACGGTTGACACCTTTACTTCTCTCTGTGTAGCTCTCTGTCTAACGGAACATATGTGTGTGTGCAAGGGGGTGACGATACTGCTTGAAATGTATTCTGTATTGTGGCAACACTGCCATTCAATAATATAGAGTGAGCCACACCAACCTCAACGACATCAACAGAGCACAATAAACAGCAATATTAAGGAATTGTGAGTAGGGACCTCCTTACTTCCAACCACCAATTCCTCATACCTCCCATTGCCACAACTACCTCGAGCAGCCTCCTCTTCTCCACATAGAGCCACAATCTCCATTAGTGCTCCCCATCCTCACAGCCACACTTACACAGACACAGCCTTCAGCCTCCCAATCCCCAGCCCTTGACAGCAAGCCAGCCATCTTGATGGATAGCTTCAGCTTTTCAGCTGCCTGTCGGGCGCTATTGCGACATGCCGTCGAAGAATTTGCGACATTCCCATGCATCAAGCAGGCCGTTGCGCGTCCTATCAGCCAATATGATATGTCACCAGTGGACGCCCCACTGTCGCCACACAGACGGTGATCTTGTCTTCTGTCCTTCACGTCCCGGAAGTATCGACTATGAGAAAATGTGACATATTTGTGACAGCGACTGCCATAGATGCTGCCTGATGGGAAAACCAAATTGAAGTTTAATACCAGCTTCCTTCGTGTTTGTGCAGACCTGGCTGTTTTCAGCTATGGACCTTTTTCCGACTTCTTCATTAAATCATTGCAATTTGGCTTTTTGGGCTTTTGATCGAATTACAGTGTTTTGTAGGACATGTAGGGAAGCCTGAATCAATATTTCTTCGGCTCATTCTGCTCCTATTTCCAGGGAGAGTAGAATGTGAAGTAGTTCAGCAATGCAGGCGTTCACAAATAACCCAGTAAAAGCCACTTGTTACCTACCGCATTAGACCCTAGAAGTTTGTCAAGACGAGACACCGTATGTTCAATGCTGAAGAGGGAAAATCAAGCATTGACTTTAAGCTGACAATTTTATGTTTCCAGTGTGGATATTCCAATACAAATATATCCCTGCATTTACCATATACGGCAAATGGAGAATTACTGCAATTGTCCCATTCTAAGATGTATGCTACTCTACCCATTGTCCACTGCTGAAATACCTATTTATACATTTTAGTATACCAACCAGGCATCGTCCTCCGCCTCATGCCAACGTTCCTTTGAAAATAGCCAATGTGTCTTAGAAACTAAGTGATATTGATCCATAATGCCTGATGCTTCCATATAATAAAGGGGGATACTTTGAAAAGGTTAACATTATTATTTTAGATTAAAAGATAGATATGTTTTGTCACAAAGAACAAAGAAATGGAGATGATACATTAAGATCTATGTAGCCGTCGCTGGTCTGCTTTTATAATTCTTTTCAATTCTTTATCGGTGCATTTCACTTCTACATCAATAGTGTCTTAAGTGGTACCACTTCTTTCTAAAGAGAACGAGAAATAAAGAGACAGAACAAAGGGTTGTGTAGTAATACAGTCACGATAAAATACAGACCAAGTCAAGAGAGGGAGAGGTATTTGCCAATATGGTGTATATAATATGAAACAGCCATATTTTCTGCTATCTCCTCTAAGCACCAAACAGGGACTGAATCCGGTGATCATGGCAGCTCATCTAGCAAAAAACAATCAGGATCCAGAAGCCTGCATTGCCTTATTGGCTTTCTCGGGATGGCAGACCATATGCCCGTGACTACGGCCCTGCAATCTGTCATGGCAGCCCCACACTGCCTGTCTATATGGGCAGATAGGGGATTCCTGCCGTGCCAACTAGATATATATCCCATATTACCCTGATATCAGCCTTATCTCTAGTCACACTGATCTTTATCGTTTGGGGCATATATCACTTATCTATTTCAATGATTGTTTATCCATGGATAAAAACAGCAGTGCAAAAGGTGCACGTTTGATGACTTGAAGCAGCTGAGGATGTTTTATTATTGTCTTTATCATACATATTTTAAGCATCTAAAATGATTTCTTGAGTCCTTAAATAAGTCTTAATAGCGTCCATGTATTTTTACCAGGAGCATGTAAGCTCGTTATAGCATTTTTACTGGGTGAAGCCTCGCTAATTACGTTAGTATAGACCCGTATTTTCACTTAAGATATGGCCATGGCCTGAATAATAAGAGCGCCTGGAGGTATGTGAAGTTAACAAACACGCAGTGGGTTATCTTAGATGCGCCGTTTTCCCCCTTTGGTGGTTAAAAACAGTTTAGTATGTAGAAGAAAAAACATCCTGGGTGGATCGACCTCCATCTGCCCCAGACTCTCAATTAGCTCCGACCGGGGGAGGGCTAAAAACCTATTGGTGAATCATTACGGAAGCCGCGGCTTACGTTTACACACCTGCTGGAGGAGTGACACTCTACCCAACGAGGCACAAGGCGCCACCAAGCCCTCCACACAATCCCCAAGCAGGTGTTTAGCCGGTAAGGGCCACATCTGGGTCACCAGAGCTCTGGCTGGAGAGTGAGGGCGCCAATCCCTGCCACCCCGAATGGCGCCAGTGAAGCCCTGGAGGGCAGACGGGCTGGTGTGAGTAGTGTAAGGAAAGAGGCTTTAGCCCCTGACGTGGCGTTCCTCCAGGGCCGGTCGGCACCAGCCTGACTGGACACCTTGCAAGGTTGCACTATGAATGACCAGCCTTAAGGCTGCCATTATAGAGGCTACTAAACTACACACCAGCCGACCGTTTTAGGCCGCCATGACCTTATTTAGTACTAAATTAAACTTAAAACCCCATCCATCTAGTTTTATGCCCCGGTTCTTTTTCACTCACTGCCGGCTATCTTCTCACTTTTTCTAAAACAATTTTGAGTCATAATCTCTTCTTTCATCAAACGCCGATGCATCGTTCCATTGTTTTAGAGGTTCGTGACAGCTCCTTTTAATTTCACTTAGGGTGCAGATTGAAAAAGTTCCGGCTTAATGGAGAGGGGCATGTAGAGGGGGTTAAACGCCCACTGGCACTACTTTGTCAGGGTGCGGTAAAAATCAATGATACTGAGTTGCAGGACACACAAGAACCTCCCGCACCAGCCTTAATTAGACAGAAAGAAGCCCATTAATTAGACAAATACGCTCTGGTTACTACTTCTCTGATGATGGAATATCCCATAGGATGTAATGCATTCATGCCCATTTATAGACCAATAAGCTCGCAAGAAAAAAATACTTTGTAAATTGTGTTCTCTGAAATAATACAAAAGAGTCACTACTAATGTCATCGATGTTGTTCAGTATACTTCCCATGTAGCGGAAACAAAATGCTCGAACGGAAAAACAAAAGATTAGTGTAAAATATTGCAAATGAAAGTCATACTTAATTCAATGTGATCTGCTGAGGGACAACATATTGTTATATATATATATATAGAGGGGCTATCATTTACCAACGGAGTATAGATGAAAGGTCTATAATTATTCTCTTAGTTTTGAAAAGATTTCAATCACATCATAAAGTTATATCTTTGTTACCTTACTCTCCTCCCCTAGAAAGCTTAGTTTGGAGTTATTAAAAGGAAAATATGTATTGCTAGCACTTGTGTTCATATGGGGCTGGGGTCTGGGTCTTTGATGGGTTAGGCCAGACCATGTCCCAAATAGGATTACATTGTCGCCAAAACGAACACCTTCTGAAAGTCAGGCAGTTGTTTGTTTTGGCGACACATGACTCTTGTTTTGGCGACGCATAACTCTTGTTTTGGCGACACATAACTATTGTTTTTGCGACACATGACTCATATTTTCTATGTGTAGAATCAGACAATGATTAATCAATTGTTATTATATCTAACCGAAATAAACTTGTTATTTTTCCAGTGTTATTGGACTACTGTGAGGACGCCACGTTTCAGGCCACGTGTCCTGAGAACCACGTGGTCATGGTAGAGGAGGCGCGTTACGGACGGATGGGCACCGGGCAGTGCCTCTCCGTCAACTACGGATCTATAGGATGCTCCAGTGACGTACTCAACGTCATGGACAGGTGAGAATACGTCGTATAGTTGTGTTGTACTTGTCATATGGGAAGCTATATATAGGATAAAGTATCATAACGAATCTGCCGCTATATAACATTTATTATATGCAATGTATAGCAGCATATGCATCAATGTTTTTGAGATTTGATGATTCCTTAGTGATCCTAAGAGACTCGACTCAGTATCACTAGCAGTAAATGTAAAACCGCTCCGAGGTATAGCATCTGTTGGCCCTTAATTATGTATAATGTTACTTTAACGGGAATTAAAACATACCTGCCTATCATGGCGTCCCTGACATCTTAACGTGGGGCTAGGTTATTCCAATCCCCATAATCCCTTATGCATTAATGTGCACAACTTATTTTCTAACCTTTCCCAATCCTTTATCCGCGTAAAGACATTTTTGGAAACATCATTGAAGGAGATGCCACCTTAAGTGAAAGTGGCCGGAGACTCTCATTGACCCACGGGTAACGATGATTAAAGGCCGTCCAACAAAAATAAGCTTAATTCATCATGCCAGGCGGGTAATTTGGAAATCATTTTGCACTCAATTTTAAAAGCCTTTTCCATTGTGCCCATTGGAGTCCGGTCATTTCTTAAGTGCTTAAGTGTTTGAGCGGATGGTCCGGCCACAGGCGAAGATTTCCGATCATCAAAACACAAGGTTGCCTTGGGGACCAGTTCACTTTGGGATCTGCCAATGTTGAGAGCACTCTTCGTCACAAACACCGCCATATTTGGAAGTACATATTATCATGTATGTGCAATATGTTGGCGGGAAGCTAAGTGATCGGATGAGTCGAATATCAGTATAGACACACGAGTGGCAGGCATTTGCTGGGCCCATTAATGGATATGAATCAACCATATTTTGTGCCACTATAGTGGCTCGTTTTGTTTGGAAGCATGTGTTCGTGGCCATTATCAGTTATTCCCTCTCTCTACCCATGTAAGTGCGGGTTACTACAACAGCGCTGAGTGTATATTCCTACATAAAAAAGGGCTGAAACAGTATTTCTAACCAGGTAATGTACCCAAACAGTCTAGATAAATGCCACTTAAGTATAAAACAAGCATGAAAAGATATGCATCCCCATAGGAACACAGCATAACATTCACTCAGTATAGAACCAATGAGTTCTAAATATAGTACCTAACAGCTATATCGACATGACTGTCTCCTAATTGTAATTCTGACAATAGCTCTGGTGCTGCTGCCATAACCGATGTAGTTAATACATTAGATCGCTATTGGCAGACACAGTCTGATGTTCGATGGGAATGACAAACACAAATTATTCCCTGTGAGATAAATTAGTTCGGATATCAGTCATGACTGCTGAGGCTGTACGGCACAAAATATTATTTGTTCCATGTTATTGCAAGTGAGCATACATATCAAGACTAGGTTTCCTTCCAGTGGTTGTATAGCCCCATGTAGCCATTTCCGGATATCATATGGAAAAGCTACTCAGTGCAACATTACATGCTGTGGTACAGCAGAGTAGATACATTTCCAATATGATATTTTAATCTAAAAGATTGATAACAGGATAACCATATCTATCTCTATGTTCTGAGCATTGACATAATCTCCTTTCCTTTCTGCAGGTACTGCTCTGGTCGGCGGACATGTGAGGTGAATGTGCGTGACCTGGTTGTGGAGGGCAAGAAGCCATGCCCCAAGGACCTCCGCAGTTATCTCGAGGCCAGATACACCTGTTTACCTGGTAAGTCTGCAATGAGCTGATCAATCTATTGATGGCTGACTTACATCTTATAGCACATGTATTCACATCTCTTTACATCTGTAGCCGCCAGAGCTATTCATGCTTGTGCTGTTCAGATGTCCTTTTCCTTTGCTGGACTAACCACATATTAAAGGATAGATAATATGCTTGTTGGTGCTCTAATATCGATATGAATATACTACTCCAGCACATTAATATCATATGGTCCTCGTAAGTAATGTAGAAACCTCTCCCCTATTCCATCAGCTGAAAAGTGAAAGCGGTTGTGGACGAGAAGAGAATGTGAGGATATCTAGCTTATCAAACATTGTGATTTAATATTAAATGGGTGACATTTAAAGTAAATATATATCCCTACCAACATGGCCTTTCAAAAATTGTATACCCCGGCCCTAGCCATTTTAGTATTATATTATATAAAGGCATACTCTGAAAAAGAAATCATGTACTGTAGCAGGCTATAACATGATATATCTGAAACTCAAACCTGATGCCAGTTTTGCAACAATAGTTTATAAATATTGGATTTACAAAGAAACGTTTATAGAGCAGTAAAGTGAGATGCCAATGGCCAAGCTCACTCCTACCCATGTTCACATATTGATATCCTATAGCCAGAATTCCTGCTACTATGCTCAATTCCTGACGACATAAGTCACTATTGTCTCCAACACAAAGCCTACATCTGCTTCTTTCTGCGGGGCTCAGTATCCGATTCTCTTGCCGAGTACAAACACACCGTGCTTGTGTACACAGAATCAGAGCAGCTCATATGATTTGTTCTCAGCTTCCTGAGCGGCTCTAGCCACAACGCCAACAGGTCCGGTATAAACAGAGCAATAAAACACAATAAACGACCCCCTGTGGCCGATAGAGGGAGGGTGTAATATCTCCAGCCTCATAATCGTGATAGATTCCCCCCTGTCCAAATAATCATGACAATTCAGCGATAAGCCCCAACAATATCACCAGCATTAATATCACTGACCTACGTGATGTGGACTCTACAGGGAAAGGCCAACTATCTGTTATAGGTTTTTGGCAGCAGTGATTCATGTAATCCCATGTAGGTCCTATTGTATTCTCCCACACCTACTATGAATCAATTGTACGGGTTGCTTTGGGTTGCTACATGGCTATTGCATGTGAAGGTCATACATGCAGTATACGTTCAATGGATAATTCTGTAGTAACTGAATAGGATACGCATGCGTACTGTGGACATGGCAGCACCCTTTATCATGTCCCATTGGTATGAAGAGCATAGGTACCTAGGGATCTGTCATAATTGTATATAGCACTCATTTCATAACCGATTCACCATTTCTATATGAGACAGATAATTGCCGATTGAATTGGAAAGCTAGCATTGCGTTTGTCACAATTCCTCCAAATGTGGTCAGCAATACGAAGCCTTCCAGCAGTAACACCAACTGACGTGTAGCCTGGGCATGTCCATGTTCACCCTATGGCTGTACCAGCATGGTATAGCAGACTCCACAAATAAGATTTGTCTTCTTCAAATAAGCAGATTTGTAGGAACAACATGTTGACAGGCATAGGCAAACCAAGCTTGACAGGGGTCAGTATCCTAAGGCCTACCTCTTAGGGTCAGGGCAGGGTGGTGGAGGTAGGGCTGGACGTGGGTGGACAGTAGGGGTCCCCTAAATCAATGCTGTACTCCATAGGGTTCATATAGAAATGACAATTAGGAGGTAACGCATGGTGAGGCTTACCCACACTAGTTATATATATACAATGTACATATACAAAAGCAACCCCAGGATAGCAGAGGGAAGGTATAGGCTAAACTGCTAAATTCCAATCGATGCCAAAACAGTCACAAGTCAGGAGAAAACACCAAACTCTACTCTGAAGCTATTTCGGTGAGATACATTGCACTCATCATGGAAAAAAGGTGTCTTGGGATTGGGACTTCATTTGTCTCTTTGTCAGCACATAGAGGGTAACACTAAGTCTTCTTTCCTCACAGTGTACCCTAAAACTAATCAGCCACCAATGAGACCACATCAATGGAGTGGGACCCCCTACATGTGCCCTGCCCCACTCCCACTCCCTCCAACTATGTCCTACCAACACGGCGTTAGTTTATCATTACTGTGTGTGTGCTCAGAGCAGCTCGTTGAGCAACTCAGAGAGCCACTCACTGGATCAATGTACTGCGGCCGTCTCGGACCTGAACTAATATTAGACACGCTGATGAGGGGGTGTGGAGGAGCGCCTTGGTCGCGTCCACCCCCACATGCCAGCTAATCACACAGCCAGGCCCAATGGCCAGTTACATTCATTCCGTTAGCTTACCCTGATTGGCCCCTCCTCCTCATTACTCCAGCAGTTGGGGGCCTTATTCTATTATTGTTAATGGGGCTAGAGGGCGGCAAGGTCTGGCCTTCACATCAGCAACATGGAGCAATGTTGGTATATTCTGATACTGGACGCTGCCGGAGTCAAAACAGAGGAGGTTTTGATCGATCTGTGGACATTAAACTAAGTGCAAATCAATAAAGGTGTACTACATTGATGTCCGATTCGATACCTCATTAGGAATTCCATATCCAGTGGGATTTATAAGGTGTGATATTGATGACTCAATATTGCAATGTTCTGAAGTAGTATGCAGTTAAAGGGTGGGCAGTTCTTTTTTTTATGAGCAGCTCAACATAAACTAATCAGTCTGTGACGTCACACTTTGGTTAGCTTGTCACACAAGGCATCAATCTAACAACTCCAGCCTTAGTCGCCACTGATGAAAATCCCATGATTCTTGCATACTACAACCACCCTTACCTAGCTAATTGAATAAAGCTCGATGACATTGCGGTTATGCTCCTTGCCAATTGCATATATACCCAGCCCCCCCCCTCCATTGGGTGTAAATCAATGAGATATCATAAGGCAAGATACTCCTAGTAGTTTTGTGGGAATCGCATATCGAACATGCATTGTTACTCTTAACTGAAAATGATAAATAAGCTCTAAATACAATGTATCCCATAATATCACAGATAGCCCTGGGTAGTGAATCCCCGCCTGCCGTGGAGATATTTGCTAATAACCATTAAAATTATGAAAATGTCAGATTTCCTAAAAATACGGTAAATAAATGTAAATATCCAATGTAGATTTGGTTCTAGGAGGAATTTTTAAGATCTGTTTTCAGTTTTGAGTTACCGACGGAATTCTCGAGAGACTAGGATCAACATTTTCCATTTAAAACCAAGGAATGGTTTCCATGGCAACCAGAAAGTGTGATATATGCCAATTTCCCATAAAAAACGTTCCATTTACATTCCAAATATGGAATGTTAGCACTAAAGATGGGAGAATTCTAAGAAGACTACTGTATTCCCCATAGAAAAGTACCCTAAAGCATTTTGGGGCATATCTTTCACTATTTTGCCATTCTAATGCCCCCTGGTGGCCAAAACCAGAACTAAAAATCCCCCACGAAGGTACCTTCTCACGTGTTGAGCCACACATGGTCAGATGCCGATAGGAAGCAGGGTGGAGACATGGTGATCGGTCATCAGGCTGCTGAGTGGGCAGATACTGATTAGAATTACGTCACAGATGAGGACGTAGAAGGATTAGGGCTCTGGGACAAGCAGCTTAAGGAGATTATTGACCGATGACTCAACCAGCTGCTTCCCTGATTGGTCCTCTGAGACCACATGACTTCTGATGTAACAACGTCATGGGTTGCCTTGGAGACCTGACCTCTGCCTTATAAGCAGAGGTTGGGCTTGTATGAAGGCCCAATGTACAAGCATATATAATGGTCGCCCTTTACATGAACACACCTGCGTGGATCCAGGTCCATGTTCAGTATCCCCTGTGATGAAAATACCATAGGGCCTTAAAACAGCCAAAAATAATAAATCTCATTTCAAGAAAATAAGATAAAGAAACTTGCCTGGCAGACAAAGGAATAGTTTTAAGAAGAAACTATTTTCTTAAAACTAGTTATTTGTCTGCCAATCGAGTTTATTTATCTTATTTTCTCGAAACGAGATAATTATTTTTGGCTTCGAAAGATCAATATCTTTTTTGTCTATCCTCATACATATTCTTTGGTTTAATCCCTACAGTAACTCCACTCCTAACCTCCTATGACTAAAATCCCCATTTCTTCTTTCAAGCTTTCTTATAGAATATTCACATAAAAATAAACATATACACCAACCCCACCCAACAGCCTACCAGCCCCCATCTTGATCCGCCATAGTGTATGTGTATTCGGGTGCACTGTTTTTTCTCTGGACGGTAAAAACCCTGCTATAGGAGGCAGCGTCTGATGCTTTGCATAATGACTCTTCATTATCTGTATTTATAGGTAGGAGGCATTTTTGATACAAAACAGCCCAGTGGCTGATTACACATTGTCTACCTATACACACAGGCTCGGCAGGCGCTGTACTACAATGATATAGTGAATCCCCGACTGCCGTGGAGATATGCAAGGGTAAAAAGAGCAAATTAAAGCCTCTCATCAGCTCTCTGCACACTCGTGACGTCATTAATTTGAGGGCAGGACTGATGACAGGAGCAGGGCTGTATCGAGCTATAGATATTGTGTCTGCTATCTCGGATACACAGCACAGTGCAAAAACGAGGCAATGATGCTCAAATACGCCGATCTATACGAATGAAAACATGATAAAAATCCTTCATGAGACTTAGTGAGTCATATGCTTCTCCTTTGATGGAGAGCTTTCCTGTTGGAGATATGAACTAAAATATGTTTTTTAAATTGCATCCCAATCGGGAGCATTATACTTCACCGATCATTTGGAGCAGGTCCCACATTGAGCAATCATCCCTTTAAAAATGTGCTGAGTGGTGTAATGTAGTTTCAGATGTTTAAAAGCATGGTTCACTATATGGGGGCAGACAGAGACCCACAGTGTATATACAGGAGTAGTCCTAAGTGGGAGGTCTCGATGCCAAGGTGAGGGTGAGAACGACAGTGACGCATGAGTCTTTTAAATGCCTCTCCAAGAGTAGCTCAATTACCGTCTTGAGCTAATCCGGCCCGGAGTCTTTATTCCCCCTGTGAGCTGCTCGGCTACTGCTCGACGCGCCCCCTACCGGTGGCCATGTACAGGGGATGGGACCCGCCTATTGGCTGTTTCGTCCCTGTGGCCGCTAGGGGGCTTAGGTTGGATCTGGTGGTGCCCTCTGGTGGCATTCCCTGCACGCACGGAGACAAGTCCTTCAAGATTAAACAAAGCCGGAGTAAGCAGCTACGCCAGCTCATCAGACGTGCCCACAACTACCGACCCCCCCCCCCTCCCTACACAGCCTGGCTTCAGTTCCCTAGCCTGTAACAAACGTTTCCTATGTAGTGTCATACTGGTAAGATAAAGGTCTGTATGCACATGCGTAAAACTGTCATCTATACAGGAAAGGACTATAGCTCAAACCTTGGAAGCCAAATCGCTCCGGAAAATTGATAACCATCAGTGAATTCTCTACTGCACTTGTTGCAGCTGTGCATTGCCTTCCATCGACTACACACACAGAAAAGTGAGAGTTATTGTCGCTAAAACTACCCTCACCTGAGGGTCAGCCACTGCCTGACCCTCAGGTGAGGGTAGTTTTAGCGTCAATGACTCTCACTTTTCTGAGGGTGTATGATACACAAAACTAAACTATGGAGTACTAAGGCACGGAACAGGCAACCTAACTGTTGTAAAATGCTTCCGGACAGTTTGGCCGTGCGATAGATATATCGTAAAAGTGTATCCTGTAACTTTCTATGACCAACATGATTTGGTGACTCTAGGGCAGGCTCGGGCAGGCCGTAGAAGAACACAGAAGAACCATGTCCAATTAGCAGCCCATACCCGACAAGCCAGGCTAAATGCCGGGACGGGTCTGTAGGGAGAGCCTCTTCCACTAGGGATAGACTCCTTGGGAGGAGGAGGAGGTGAGGGGTGGGAACAAAATGACCATGGTCTGAGCTGCTTCCTGAGCTGCTCCCTCCGTTAAAGGTCCCTGAAAGGTCCCTGGTCAGTTGCAGCAATCACACTTAATGCCACACCTTGTGGCCTCTGTGTGAGGCATTGGCCTTTTTCCCATGACCATCCCAGTCTGATTGGGTTCGTTACAGATAAGGTCTCAAAGAACCTCGTAAATCCTCCCAACGACGCCAATTAGATCCTCACTATGCTGTTACTATGTGTTTATTCTATAACCCTTCAGGGGCTGGATACTGCTTTAGTGCGTTGTTTGTCCTCTTGATGCATGAATGCACCCCTGGGTAAGTAACTCGCCAGCGCAGCGCTGCATTCAAGCATCATGCCGACGCTACAGGGTTGATACACTCTCAAAGGGTTGACTCGTCATGATGTAATAATGCAGCTTTGTCATCAAGGGGCATAGTATATTAACGCATTATGCGACCCTTAAAGGGTTAATGACATCTTTTGTTTTTGTTGGAGGACAGCGGTCTTGCTCCTGATTGGGTGAAAGGCTGTGACTATCACTGTGTAACAAGGATTTCCCAAATTAATGGTGACATGTGTCTCTAACCATGAACATACATATAGTCATACTAGTATGTCAGAAAATATGTGTCATTGTTATAGGAATGAGTTCAAACAGTAACACCGTAACGAACCGCAGGAATTAAGATGACAAAATGACATTCTAGCTGTCCCACATGCATGGTTACCTCAGCAACAGTGTGGTAGATTCAGGCAAACTGAATTCTGAGAGTATAAAAACATAATCGGTGCATCCTTTAGAATTAGGCTGTACAGATATTTATAACAAGGGCATAACATAATATGTCGTAATTACAATTGATATAAATAGATGTCTGTGTTTGACAAACACAACTTTTGTCGCATATACACAATAGGTAAATCCTTACAACTATTTAGACAGAACTATGAAGCTAAGAGTGGCTGAATCAATGTTTCACAAATACATTATCTAGAGGAACTGTTAGGGGCACTTTATGTTGTTTTATGGCTGACCTAGAACTGATAAATTACAGATGATATGCTTCTTATTTCATTAGCATGAGATAGTTATTGAGGAGAATAACCTATAGGAAGAAACAGCAGCAAATTAAGCAAGCCATACGCATACCATTTAATTATTCATATGACGTCAAGGTAGACATTTTGTTTATATCATCTCTATGTGAAGTTGTTATTAGTGGGCGTTCTTGTCTGTTACGACGGCAAAAAACACCCCAGAATGGTCTGATTAAAATGAACAACTCAATAGGGCACTACAATATGCGCCGCAAAGTGAGTTTGCAGAAGATATTAGGATGGGATGGTGATGTGCCATAGATTTGCCTGTGCCGCTTTCTTTAATACATCCACCTCACAATGTACATGGGCGACCTTTTCACATATAAGCATTTTAAGGGGAAATAGGAGAGCCATAACGCTGCTAATAGCTTTGTAATAAGACGTTGAAAGCTTCCGTGTATGCATATATGCGTCTATACACCTCTTGCCAAAATGCTTCCACCACCATATTGCTACATGTATAACATACATACAGCATTGTTCTTTCCTGGCGAGGAAAAAGCTTTACATGTATATAACTTTCCACGTTCCCTAATGGATTTCCAGAAAGTGTTCACCCTGTACTTTGATAGGAGTGTGCAAGATTTTCCACGGATAGTATATATATATATATATATATATATATATATATATATATATATATATATATATATATATATATATATATATATATATATATATATATATATATATATATATATATATATATATATATACATACCATATATACAGGGGTGGGTGCTGCGCCATAGGGGAACGTGGCGGATGGGGGTTGGTTGAAAATACAGACGCTCTTCAGCACTTGAGAGGCGTCTGCATGAATCCAGTCCTTCTGAAAAACTCCCATCGTCACGCTCCTTCAAAGACACCTAGCTATATTTATTTTTCAGGATTAAAAAGCTGCACACATCCTTCAGAGTACTCAGCCTCTCCCCCAGTAGAGACTTTAAAAAAAAGAGACTAGAGAGAGTTGAAATTTTACTGCGTGCATACCCTGGGAGAGGCCGACCAGGCACTTTTTGCTGGAGAACTTGAGCGGTCGCATTGAGGCGCGGTGGGATGGGGGCGCCTCTTTTGTTACGATGCGTCATGGTGGGTTAAAAAGTTCTCCCTCCACTGTATCGATTGCTGCATAGAACGGGATCAAGTTTACTTATTACGTTAGAAAGTCCTCCCTCCCAACGTTCCGCCCATCCTCGCTACCCGGCGAGAAGCTCAACGGAAGAAGTCTCATTTTTTTGGAATAATTCTCATATTACAATAGGATCGCTAATGTGAGGGACGATACACTAACCCTCCCCTCCCCACTGCAACTCCGTGCATTAAAGGGCGCCTTTGTTTTTAAAGAGCATTTTAGTCTCTTTTTCATCAAACTGCTAGTGCATTTTAGTGTTTTTTAAACTAAGTTGCGTCGCATGGGCGCGGTGGCTCGTTTTGTATTTCGAAACAATGCACGTGAGGGTGCAGTGTATGGTAATTGTGTATGGTGTCAGGAATATTGAGACTAAATTAGAGTTGAAATCATGAATGTTGCAGGCACATACTTCCCACAGCTTGCTATCTAGTTTCTCGCGGTCCAAGTAAATGCATTTGAAATCAATATTCATAACGCTGACATGTATACAGTATAGACATGCATGCTGTTGATGTTTAGTACAATGTATATATGAATTCAATGTTGATTCCATCAGCATATTCTGAATCTGATCCCCTCCATCATCCTATATTCATGTAATATCATATTGCCCTAATATTGTAAACCCGTCACAACATCTCCTCCCTCTCATATTAGAGGCAGTATTTGGGTGGGGACATTTCCTTGGTATTCCAATCCAGTAGTCAGGCATGACCTATATGACCCTTGCATAAACCTCACTTTGCTCATATTTCCAGTGGTGGGTGGTTCGCCTGACTGTTGTGCCAAACCCGACAAGTTGCGGCTACGCTCCCCCCATGGCCACATCGCGTCTATCGTAACAGAGGAGACTCAGTGCGGCTCTGTGGACTGCCCATGGTCCATCGAGGTGCCCAAAGGGCAACGAGTCAACATCTCCCTCTACGAGTTCGCCCTGCCCTCCGTGGAAGAGATGAGGACCGTCAGAGAAAAGATGCCTCCCTTTTCTAAAGTAAGTCAATCTTATGGATATATAGTTGGTCGAAGCCACCATGGCAGCTTGCAGGTTGGCTACACCCTCAGAAAAGTGAGCGTCACTGTCGCCAAAAGCACCCTCACCTGAAAGTCTGGCACTGCCTGGCTTTCAAGTGAGAGTGCTTTCGGCGACAATGACGCTCACCTTTCTGAGGGTGTACACTCTAAAAAGTAAGTGTAGGTACACACTAAATTCTACTGTAACTTCACAACACCTACTGTGGCTTTACAGCAGATTCTACGGTGCACCTACACTGAACTGTACACCTACAGTAGAGTCTACTGTATACCCACAGAAAAGGCAACCGAGTATCTGCAGTGTTTGTAGACCACAAGTAGACATTCCTGTGGCATACACCACAATAGGCCTGTGTCCACTAGCATATATCAGGTCGTTTGTCGTCCGTCAACACGTAAATTTGAATACAAATATGAAATATATGTTTTGTATCTCTGTGGACACAGCTGGACGACAAAATTCTCAAATACAAAAGTGGAATAGCAATATGCAGGGGTCAAAAATGGACGTCAAAAGTGGGCATTTGAATATCTAACATGTTTGATTTTTAGTGCATAAATTGGAATATATGCTGTTTATTCTATTGTAAAACCTTGTCCATGTTTGCCCTGGGCAGTCTGGGCAGCAAGTTATAACGCCTAGTGGCACAGCATACCTGCAGTTAAAGTAGAATATATCTACAAAATATATTCCCAGATATGTACATATTGCTGGACATCAAAACGGCCATATATTCCACTTTCCTTGTCGTATAATGGACACAGGCCTAATGTGGGTGAACTCAGTACACACCAAGAGTTACTGTATTCACAGGGGAGATTCCAGTCTCAGCACGACATAGCAGTTGCCGTATCAAATATTCATACAGGATTCTCTGTGAAAATTTACATTTCATCTGAAGGCCCCATGAGTAATGACTTAATTGCCAACAGCACCGCGGGGGTTCTCTCTGTCTAATTAAGTTCCCCGCGGGGCTCTTGTATTGTCGTGCCCTCAACTAGGTAAATTGATTTGAACGCAGATAGGATCACACCATTGTTACCATGATAATTACACCCAAGGTCCCCAGTGCGGCCTCCCCATTCCCATGGAGCCACCAGCACCCCTAGTGGTAGAGCAGCAAGTCGTCCGGTTGGACTAACACAAGGGAAAACATAAAAATAACTTAATACGTGCACAGACAATGTACGATAAGCTCCACGACTCACACGCGCATCCTTGGGTACAACAACCCCTTTTCTACCCCCCCTACCCCCGACCCCGTCCCATCTCCAGCACCAGCCCACTCCATCCCTACACTATTTCAACTCACCCCTTATCTCGCATACAGTCAGAGTCTATTGAGGTGCGAGTTTTTTTCTCCATAATCTCATAGAATGCATGCTTATCATCAGAACGCATGGCAGATCTCGTATGTGCATAGGCGTGTTCAAATCCAGATTGCTGAGGTTAGATTTTATCAAACCCATCTGCCACACCCTCGCAGTACTGTATGGTATGTATAACATTGTACTTAAACAACACAGTCATGTAATAATATATGAAGTTTAACATTTCAATTATAGGTTTATCTCATAGATGTTATGCATATAATATTCATATTATGGCTGAAGAGTGTTTCCTAGCTGTCTAGAAGAGGATGTACTATGCCATTAATTATCACTCCCACTAATGGGAGGTGGCACGACTTATTTGTATCAAAGTATGTGTCGCAAATTAGGTTTTTATATTGAAATGTTTCCCAGTAATTGTGAAGTCATGAAGTCACACACCCGGGGCCCTAATTATCCACATTAATTATGACGTTTTCTGGGAGATCATATCAGTCTTACAACATGAGTACAATAATTATATATGGCATCTACATGGCCTTCAGTGGAAAATATAGCCATATTGGTGATCCAGCATTATAAGAGATATTTACATGACATAAGCAATAGAAAAAGTGTAAAATACATTGAAGTCATATAGTGGATGGAAGAAGACCAAGGCGTTAAGACTGCATTACCGCATATACTAGAGTGAAAAAAGAACAGAATAAAAAAATCAAGCAAGACTTACAGATCAGATGAAAACATGTGCTGTATACTACACGTGGAAGGGGAAAAGGAAAACTCTTGTGCAATTTTCTTCCTGTATGTACTATCTAATAAGTATGTCACCAAGATGGACAGTCATTTTGTCCTATAAAGACGTGATACACAAAAGTGTGGTTTCCAGCTGGCAGATTTAATATGTCCCTGAGGAGACAGTGGCTACAGAGGCCTAGCTCACTCTTCTAAAGCGGCATATTCATATATTGGTTTTCTTGTACAAAAAACAACACTTCATAGGTTGCTGTTATGAGCAGATAGTTTCTGCGGTGTCCTTTGTGCTTCTTCTTACTCATGGGGGTCTATTGCAGAGCATACCAATGGTGGTTCGTGGCTACAAGCAACGGCCAATTAGATGTTTGTCAAGCTAGGTAACAAAAATCAAACAGCAGCTGGACTCTTAATTGCTTGAAATGAACTACGGTCTCTGGAATGTGCCCATATAAAAGAGAATAAATGATATAATCATATGTACATTCAGTGGCATGCATATCATGAAAATCAAATTTGTCAAATTGTCTTGATCAAGATATGGCAAATCTTATTAATTCATATAATCACCACAGACATCGGTACAACGTTTTTTCTATCAATAATTACAGACTTCACAAAAAACGTCTACATGGCTAAATGGTTAACTACTGATGCACTATGATGACTTGATTATCACGTAGCCAGTATCATGTACTGGAAAGGACTTAAATATTTGTATCCAAAGGGGAAATCCCTCACTAGTCAGGTTTTAATGTTAAATTATATGAATCTATCAGAGTAAAGTTTTGTGTGCTTGAATCACCCAAGGCTTAATTATCACGTCTATATCAATGGTGGCGTTTAGGAAAATCCATCAGTAGAACATAATAACCTACAATTACATATGACCATGTACATGGGACAGATCACTGTTCCGAGGTTCCAATATAATCTGGAGAGACATTTCGATCGCAAATACATTGAAATACTGAGAATGTAAGAACAACCGCAAATGTAAGAAGAGACTGCATGACAGTGTAAAATACATTTGAGTAGCAAGTGATATCCGGGATGTTAGAGAACCACACAGCACAGCAATATAGCTGCACAACTAAAGCCAACACTGCGAAATTGAAACGTATAAAAGTCTCAAGCAACAGATACAGATCGGATGAAAATATCCAATATATATGGAAGGATGCGAGGGACAGCTCTCCTACAGTTTCTTTCTGCATGTATGTACAGAAGACGTATGTATCTACATCACCAATATAAAAAGAAAGTCTGTTCTATGAAGACATGATACATAAAAGTGTGCTTTGCAGCCTGCAGATTTAATATCCCTGCGGAGACAGTGGATGGAGAGAGAGGCCTGGCCCATTCTTTTAAAGTGGCGTATATATTGGCCTTCTGGCACAGGGAAAAACGGCATAGCTCGCTGTTATGAGTAGATAGTTTCTGTGGTGTCCTGTGAGGTTTGGAACTTGTGGAGGCATTAATATGGCAGAGCATATTTCATATGGTGGGTTATGGTTACAAGTAAATGCCAGTGGTAAGCCAAAACACAAAGGCCAATTAGATGTTTGTCGGACTGGGTGAGAGATGAATAGCTACAACGAACCGGACTCTGATTGCTTAAATTATACTCCCTGGATTGTTTCTATCCAGGAGCGAAATTACGATCACATATAGACTTAGTGTTGTGCACTTCATGATTATTAATTAACATTCAATCAATAAAAACATTGATCTAGATATAGCAAATCTGAATTTCTGGGATAATGTTATCGGGAGCGCGAAATCACATTTAAGACAAGCGTACCAGTAGGTTCCAAACTTCCCATCATTCCGATCTCAAATAAGACTATCAAGATGAGAAAAGGTACGCTGACCTCAGTGGTAGATCCTTTAGTAATGCAAAACAGAAAAGAAAGCTCTTTAATATCTAGGAACATAAATTTTCTTTTACTTAGATAAAACATGGTTGGCATTAATAACCACCACTCCGCACTGGATACTACGCACTACGTTAGTCTGTATTGTAATTAAAGAAACCAATCAGTGAAGATTTAATTAGAAGAAACCAATCTGTTGATGGCGACCCAGATATAAACAGGCACTGGTGACATTTGGAGAGCGGAAGATATCCCCATCATGTCTGAACGACTGTTTCCGTCACCAGGCCTACACTATAAAAGCAGTAGATGCACCTGTATCTGTGACAACTCCCCAGACGGGCACGTTATTAGACAACCATTGACCTTTGAGCCGAGGAGAAGGATTGCTCAAGGCAAAACAACAAATTGGCCTCGGAGACGGCAATGCCTCGTAACGGGCGGGCGATAAATAAACGCATCTTGGGGGGACATTAGCCAAAGGTTGTTCACGTAAATAGTCTTATAAGTGGGTGTTGGACGGGGGATGATCGTCAAACAGCACCTACATCCTGTTATCACAATGTAAACATTTATCAATGTAATGACCTTTTTTCTCTTTATCTTCTTTGTCTCCCATAATCGTGACATCCCCACGTTGACCTCTCCATAAATAGTCGCAGTGTCTCTGCATGGTGTGGGTGGGGCATCGCATTTTTGGATACCCAAGTGCAGTCTTTTGTCTTCCAAACCCAAATGGTCAAGGCGGATACAATGACTCCATATGAGTACTTGATACTTTATTGCACTGGGAGTATTATATAATGTGTACTGCAGTTTCCCTGGTCATGTTGTTGATGAGTCTGTAATCCAGTCCGACACTGTAATGTATAGTGTCAGCAACAGTGTCAACCTCAATAATGAGATGGGTACCTTATATGGAGGCTATCATTTTTCCTGAGTTCTAATGTCTGGGTCCCTTACCAAATGTCATCCTGTCAGAAAGGGAATAGTGTAAAACACCATCGTATCCTGTCAAGAAAAGGACAAGCAGCATATACATAGCTGCGTCCCCACATCCCTACGTCTACATATATAAGTGAATAATTTGACAAAAAAGACTTTTTCAAAACAATTCAACTAAGTGAAGTTCAAATTAGGTGAAGATACTACCGGATAAGAAAGTTTCTAAACTATCAAGATATTAAAATGATTTTAATATACATGTACTACAGTGTGGGTTATTGTGTCCATTACAGAAGTGGCCTTAGGCCAAATAAAAAGGTTTGTTTCAGGTAACCCGACCGACCCTATCAAAACAGGGCCGACCCTACGTTTTTTAAGCAATTTTGAAGACATTTTTGTATTTTCACCCTTTTATGGTAAATTTTTGGGTTTTCGGAGAGGCCGGCTAGTACTTTCATGTTAAAAAGAAAAGGTTAAAAAAAAAAAAAATCCGACTTACCGACCCTAGATTTTCTTGCCATGTTACCTGAAACAAACCTTTTTTTTTGGCCTTACTGCACCATGGTTGAAGGTGCCTATTTACTGAGGGCTGCACACAGTATGTATACTCCTTTTAAGTGAACTCTCTTGTTGTCTTCTCCAGGTGTGTCACGTGTATGCCATCATTAAGGAGGCGGCTGTGGGGTCGGCTCTGACCCTGTGTGCGGGGGAGGAGCGGCACCGGCCACTCTTCACATCCACAACCAATGCAGTCCAGATCCGCATCTTTACCAAGAAGAAGATGGAGAGAGATGCCTATTTTGTACTCAAATATGAAGGTAAGAGATGTGTGATGTGATGTTATATCTACTTATCTGAGTTCTGTGTCTATGTGTCAATGTTATATCACTGTATTAACTTTCTCCTCCAATCATGTATAGCTTGGTTTACTTATCGACACAGACAAAAAGGTGTGGGTCAGCCTAATCCTTGAACTGTCTCCAAAGCAAAACACATCCCAGGGCCAGGCATACTTATTAATGGAGGATCAGGCAATGCTCGATTCATGTCAAGCAAGGCTAGACCCATGTCAAGTAATGCTGGCTCCCCCGTCAATTAATACTAGACTATCTTGGTAGAGTGCAGCAAAGATGGACAAAGATTGCACGAGAGTCTATACCAATGCTATACACAGTTCCATTGATGGACTCTCGGAACATTGAAAGAGAGGCTCCAGGGGATTAACAGTGCCACGCTGAGAAGTGCACTGTTTTGAGGAGTCAGCTTGACTCCCGCCCTTTTGTCTGTGTAGCTTACAATGCTGGCCTAAAACCAAGCAAGTCCTTTACATAGTATCGTCATCTATTCTTAACAGCCACCCGTTGATTGAGTCTAACCAGAACAGTAAGGTTAGCACAACAGTCCCGAGAGGACCACCTGCTCAGGCTCTAACTAGTCATCCTCTTTCTTTTTTCCCTAACAGTCCTATCTCTTTCCTGGTCATGCACACTTGACAACAGCAAAGGGTCAGTACCCTGATGAGACAGAAGCTCTCCGTGACAGTTACTAGGTAGCCAACAGGGCAGCAGTCCTTTTTTCATATGCGGAGTCACGCTCCCTGTGCCAAGTTAGGGAGGGGCTTGTTTTTATATAGAACTTCTCCAGGGGACAGACTGTGTTTTGTAATCCCAACGCGCTACTGCTTATTTCCATTGAATATTCGTGCTTGGGGTTAGAGCCACTGGGGGTGTATCTGCCCTTTGCCTGTACATCTATTTTATAATGAAGGCAGTTTAAATTCCATTGCTCTGCAATTTCAAAATCCATTTGAAGCTGGCTTTTATTCTAAGTTCACTGCGAGGACGAATATCATTATAGATAATGGATCAGGTTAAAACAGACTAGGGCTAGAAGTGCAAAAGCTCTAAAGCAGTGACGGAGAAGGAGACCTCACTCTATATATATTTAGTATGTGGGCGAGTCTGTAGGGTTTTATTCAAAGATGCAGCTGGGATTGGGGATGGCAAAACTAATTACACCTCTGCAGTTTTTAACTCTGAGAGTGTAATTTACAGTAGGATAGGGAAAATGTAGGAGCTTACTCTGATCAAAGAACGTGCATTTAGACGTACACCCCACATGGCGGGGAGTGGTAAATCACATTGTGGCTCTCTCAGTCTGCGCCACCCTAACCGTAGGGGAGCTTTGCAGCAAATATGCGGAGCCGCTTCCTGCGAGGCCGTAATCACATTTTAAACTAAAACATAATTCGATTAAACAATTTGAAATAGTCCTCTGATAAAAAACAAGCTCGGGGAACATAAAAGCGGGGGGTATAGCGTACCCGGCGTGTTTTTGCAGCTCGGCCAGCTGTTACTGTGTAATGCAGTTACTCTGGGCGGGGAGTGGGAGACATTAAATTTAAAACAAGTTTGTGGCGCAGGCTCCTTTGTCGCCAGTGCTTCATTACAAGAATTAGGCCGGCACTTGAGAGTAACGGGCCTACATGTAGAGCCACGACGACGTGCCAACAATGGGATGGCGTTTAAAATTTGCATTCGCGCCCCCAGTTTTTAAATCCATTTACCCATACAGGACGATTTACCTAATTAGATTTAAATGCTTTCCCTGCGTCGTTCGCTCGTTACGGCGACGAGCGAACTGTCTCGCCGAGCTTGGAGAGTGAAATATAGGCCAAGGCAATGGTGGGAAGAGCCACTCTCCCGCACTCTCCCACTGGGAAAGCTTTAGGGGTCCATTGTCTGGATGGGCCAGTTATAAGACTGTAATGACTTCGCCGCCGCTTTTACATTATTACCCATGTTCGCGTCGCTTTAGATGATGCATCGACGCCACTTACAACACGGCACCAATTTAAAAGAATGACTGCCGCCTTTAATGGCGCTTTAAACAGGGATGCCCCACCAAGACCACAGTGTCGTGTCCCATTTCTGCAACTCTGAAAAATTAGTCCATATAGGTGGTCTTATAACGGGGAGGTTAAAGTGAGTCTGATGCTGCAGAGGGAATAAAATGGAAATAAATGGAGGTTTCTGTTACAATGGGCATGATGTGGACAAGAAGCCTATAACGAATGGGAATCTCTAATAGCATCACTTTATGTGCACTATAGATCTTCATGTTCACCCCATGTATGGAGAGAGACTGTGCATTTGGCAGTACACAACAGGCGCAATGATACAAGCAAATCCCTGAATATTCTATAGGATATATTCTTTGCTCATACAACACAATATGAGAACAGGTGTACATGTATACATATCCGCTATTTTGCTTATACCATGTTGAGACATCACTTGCCATGTAGGACTTTAGATGTATAGGCATTTATAGCTGTAGGACATGCATCAAATATACTTTATGAGAGTCAGGCATGCATTGACGTATAGGACGTATAGGACATACGTGAGGTAACTTATGTCGCACACAGAGACCCTGGGCTTGCATGTCTCCTCGATTCATCTGATACCTGTGTATCTCATCCTGTCTCTCTAAAGCAATAAGTTATGAAGCTTATGGTCATCTTATTCCAGGACACTGGATTTCTATGAGACTTTGGGGTAATTTGCATGGTTGGCATTTCCCCGAAAACCTTTCAACAAAATAAGATTGCTGAAAGTTGATATCTGGACAAGGAGATCATATATTGATATGTTATTTTCCATTTCCATTCTGTCTAGAATATACTATCATTTGGATATCGGGAGGCAATGGATTGTTTGTTTTAGCCGTATCGTCGCGTACCTCCATCCATTAACAACCTAAGGCCCAAAAAAGGTAAAAGGCGTGTTTCAGGCAACCCTACCCTAGTTTCAAAAAAGGGCTGACCCTAGCATTTTCTTCAGATTTTGGAGAATTCTTTTTTGTTTGTAGAATATTCATAATTTTTCGGAAATGTTAGCACTTTTTTGTTGAGCAAGAACAGATCCCATGCCTTATTAAGTTAATTGTCAGACCTCAGGAAATTGCTTTTTAACAAGAATGTCCAACAATTTCATGATATTCCTAGTTATTGTAAGAATCAGTGAGTCGTCCTGATGACCTGCCATGACTCATTTCAGGTACAACATTTGAGAAAAAAGAAAAAAAGATCCGACCTACCTACCCTAATACTTTGGGCCATGTTGCCTCAAACACACCTTTTTTTTTGGCCTAATACTTGGTGATACTGATTCACTAAAAGCAAATGTAATCCCTAATCCTGTGTCGTACAAACACATCCTAGAGTAACCACACACGACGGAGTATCAAACAGTGAGTCGTATCCAACCCTGCTGTAAGAGCAATATATTCAGAACCAACCCGAAGCCTGAATAGTTAATAGGTAATCTGGGGTAAGATATGAGAGGTGTAGGCCCCCGATAAGCGTTCTATCACACAATGTGGTTTACTTTGCAACGCTAAACAGCTCTGAGATCTAACCGAATATCAGATACCATCAGGCAATGCTGGCTATCAGAGGCACACACCAGGGCCAACCCGCCTGCCATCGGACACCCAAGTCCCACACCCCCATACCCCTTACCCACCCAACACGTTTAAATCTCCATGCAAAACGATCTATGTGTCAATATTTCCGCGAAGGGGCGATAGGGTGAAATCAAGTCCCCTGTAAATAGTTCCGGGTGCGAATCTCGGACGCGGAGGTTTCCCAGCATAATGAAACTCATTTCCGGCGTGTCACGGCAGCAGGTATCATTGCGCGCTGCTCTGATTGGACGTTGAAAGGTCTGTTTACCCCCGGGGCGCATGCGCGTTGGTCCGGAGTGCGCAGGCGGCGTCTCAGTGTTCTCATTCGGATAGTCTTACGCGCGGCCCCGGGTCGGCCTCTGTTGACTTTTCAATCATCAAAATTGAAATGGGAATTCCAGTAAAAGCATGAGGTTCTTGCAGGCTTGCAGCAACCGGGAGGCACAGGGAGAAATAATTGAACTTCATTGTTCTTGTCCCACTTTTATGAGAGATCTTCCCTCATCCCATTGTTTGTTGGAAGCCTCTTCACTTTTGGTTCAGACCCGGGACGCCACAAAAGAAGTGAAGAAATATTTCAATGCTGGGTACTTAAGAAGTCTGATGGAAATTCGAATCCCTTGGCCGACCGCCCCCCGACCGCCCCCAACGACCAGTGGCATCAGTGAGGGGGGCAAGAATGAAGGGGTCCTGGATCAAAACGAAATTGTCGAGGTTTGTAATGGAAAAAGGAACAAAAACTTAGATGCCGGTTGTTTTAAATCGCTTCGTACGCCAAAGAGGATTTATCACAAACCAGCGCCGTGAATTCCTGCTAGGCGGGGTATCTTATTCCCCCATGCGCTCGTCACAGGAAATGAAAACTGAATTGCCAAACTCAGAAGAAATCTAGCAAACCATCCCCAATGCCAGGACCCATTCACCTAATATTATTTTTCAGAAAGAAACATTCCCAATCGTTTCCTGGACGTGTCCACTGTTTTAGGGCAAAGCGATGATGAGGGTTTCCCCCTAACGCAGAGAGCTGTCAGGGGGTATCATTCTCCATGGTTAGCCCCAGGCACTGCTGGGCTAGGCTCTAGGGACCTTGCTGCACTTGCAGACCTAGTCATTACAATGAGAACATGTCAACTGCCTTTAAAAAAGTCTGATGAACCCAGCTGACTCCTGCCTCTGGCCCAATACTCCAGAATACTTGTCTTCAAGTCAATGCTTATCTCAATCATTTTATTCTCCTTCTCTACATATACCTCTCTCTACCCACAATCCTGTCTATTTTCAATTTTCATGCGCTATGATATGTAAGCTGATAGGAGCAGAGTTTTAATTTAGAGGTGGGCATTGGCTTACAGTGGGGTCAAACATATCTCTTCCTTGATTCATCCCTCCCTCCAGATCCCCCCACCCCATACCAAAATGTCCAGATACAGCTGTGCCTGGAGCAGTACTTATATACCCTATACCTGCCTATATCATGTAGTATATAGCGTATATCATATCCTTTCCACTGAATAACACGCTCTCCTTACTGTGCACTGTTTGTACTACATGTATGTATACCTTTTGTATTTTACAGCTATCGGGTGCCCTGACCCTCAGACGCCCGCCAATGGCTGGGTGAAGCGGGTCGGCGACAAGGTGGACATTGGCTGTGGTCATCCTGAGAAGGTATGGCAGCTAGTCTGTCATGGAGGGCGCTGGCTGGGCGAGGCTGGCAACTGCTCAGACGGTGAGTAGCTCAATGAGCAGCTCTGAGCTGCTCAGGTCTGTACTGATATGGGTGTGTTGATGGGGACTGTGGATAAAGGGGTATAGGTGTAGGAGTATTAACTCTTTAAGTACCGCATGGTGCGTTATGGTCCATGTTCCTATGGGATACAGGTGAGTTGCTCACATGTTGAATTAAATAGGCGTATCAATCATTTAGATTTGGTATGATGCATGAATGCAGCACGGGAAAGTTCCCACCTAGGGCCACATTCAGCACTATGCTGCCCTTGAAACAAAGAGATAACGTGGATTCTACATTGCATGTCATATTCCATGGCGTCTCAAGGATATACTTGGTAAGCCATGTTTTATTTTGAAGAACGGGGAAGGTGAAAGCAGATCTCTATGACATTTTTCAAGATTAATAATTGGTCATCTCCTTCATCATACCCTTTCCAACAATGGTTCTTTGAGGCAAAACTTTTAAAGGTTACCCGGGTGCAGTTTGAAGTCAATGTCTTACAGTTTTGTGACCTTTTTCAATATTGATAACCGGTCATCTCATTTTAGTATACCCTTTACAACAATGGTCCTTCCAGACCAAGCTTTTATTGGTTAGTTGAGTGCAGTCTAAAGTCAATGTTTTACAGTTCCGTGTTTACAAAAAGTGTGCATGGGCGAGCTTATACATAGGTCAACATGGCTTCCTCCAGCACTCCAGCATCTCCTATCTTATCTATGCTTAAGGACTGAAGCCTGTGTCCAATATTCTCTCTATTCTTATCAACTGCCTTGCCGATGGTCACTATATGACCTTAAGTGACAGCTGACCTCCTTCTGCCTGGAGGGTAGTGTCAACCCCCTGGAGGACAGAGCCACATAAAAAGAAGATATCCAACCAGGTCAACCTGTAGCCTGTTAGTTTGCTTCATATATTCGATCAGATGGATAGCAGCTTTAGGCCATGGCTGCTGCTAGTAATATCACATAAACCACATCTAGAGAGAGCAATATGATTGATGTGGCACAGATCGGAGTGAGGTGACGCCAGATTGGACTGTTGGAGCTTAGTAGCGATACAGAGCCGAGATGCAATAAATCTAGGCCAATGCTATATAGGGAAACTTAGACTAGCCCATGAAAGAATGTAGATAAAAACACAATAACCTGTGCCACATTGTAACTGCATACATGTTGCTTTGCTACGGTTTTGTTTAGATATATTGCCAAAAGAGTGTACTTTTCTAACTAAACCTTTAGACTAACCCCGCCCTCTAGCCGTTGATGTCATTTTGAACGTTCCCTAAGCGATGGCACATAGCGTGCAACTAGTACCGTTATCACGCTGGTCTACATGTAGGGTATATGCTGCGAGTGAGCTTGGACTCGAAATAATATGATCTAAAATGGTATCGGATAGCTGATATGGTGTGAAGCACTGGGTGGTATGGAGAAAATTAAACTGTACATTACGGCTCAGAGACCTGATACACAAATCCATACATGTATACATGTGTAACCCACGGTGGATGGCTTTAAATGCAATATACTTTACACCTTGGTTGTATCGCGTATTATATGCTCACACAACCAACGGTTATACATGTACTAAGGTTAACCTACAAGGACCTGGGCTATGTAGCAACACACACAGAAAAGTGAGAGTCACTGTCGCTAAAACTACCCTCACCTGAGGGTCAGGCACTGCTTGACTCTCAGGTGAGGGTAGTTTTAGCGACAATGACTCTCACTTTTCTGAGGGTGAATATGAAGGCACCAGTCAGTCTGTATAGTGGTTAATCTTACAGAGACTCAGTTACTTGGTTATTTACTACCAAACTCATAGATGAGTGACCCTGCAGCAGTGCCCCATCTCCATGTACTACTGAATAGTAGGCCCAGTTACAATCTGAGACAACTTGTTTTTTAAGAACCTCACCCAATGCCACAGAGCTTCAGAAACAATTTGGAGAGCGTGGCTTTAATCATTAGAAAAATTTGATCACCTTCCATCTGTTTTTGAAGGGAGGAATTCCCTGCAATTGGGCCATAAAAAGAAACACTTCTTAATTTGGATGGTAATGCTGACACGTCGATTACGTTACTACTCGGTCCTCCAGCTGGTGGAAGTTTCAGGTCTTTCGAACTTGAAAACCTAAAGGGAAAAAGGTATTTGCATGGGCGTTGCCATATTGTAGCGTCACTAGAGAATTTCCCCCTTTTTAGGCCTAATGAACTTGGAAATGATAAAAGAACACCTACAACTAGATTTTGTTCAGTAATTCTCAAAACATGGATGCCCCTCCCCTCCTGCTACTCACACACGCACCCGGCATGCCTCGACAAAATAATTCGGAGCTGGGAGAGTTTTTAGTCTCTGGGATAATTAGTGTAGAAGATCAAATTACTGCTCGATGCGAATTACTCTCGGCCAGAGGGCGGGGGAGGCTCCACTCGCCCTGTCTGTTGTAGTCTTACCATGGCTCCATTATTTCCTCGCAGTGTAACGGTAATCCAATTAGAAAACAAAGGGCATCCTATGTTTTATACGATAATATGGCTCTGGCATGTCATCAACGTACTTTTAGAGGGGGAGAAGAGGAGGCCTTATCAGGAAGTTCAACTATTTTATGTCCTCCTCGATTTTAACAACAAGTGAACTTTCCAACTCTTGTTGAGGAATCCCCTCAGCAGTTTAGGTGGCCTGGAGTCTCCGAAACTGAGTTGTTACGTCGTTAAGTGCACCCTTTTGTTCGATATTATGATGCTGCTTTGTTATACGATAAAGCCAAACAGATACATAAAATCGAAACTTCATATAGTAATACATCTTAATATTCTAAACTATTATGCAGCAAAAAGAGTTGATAGCAGAACTAAATTCAACCATCATTTATTGCTGCAATGAATTCCTAATATGTGATATGGAGGATTGACATTCAATATGAGGAACCTATAGGCTGAGAGGATTTTAAAACATTAAAAGTTGCAGCATTGAACATCCCCTCAAGGCGCCCTTCAATATTGATATCACTGCACCCCATACCGGCACAGGATAAGTACTGACTCTCTAAGGGCCGCAACGTGTCTTAATGTGTTGTGTCCTTGGTGGTCAGGAAACATAAATGCAGCCTTCAAGAGTCCACTCGTCAGTGCTGTACTCATGCACTATGCTAACCCTACGTGACAATACAAACCTCATAGCGTCGACATGATACCTGAATGCAGCACTAGCAAGTTACTCGTCACGGCTGCATTCATGCATCATGACGACCAAACGCGTGGTGGATAAAAGCGCCATGCAGCTCTTAAAGTGCTAATGGACTGCCGTGAGCCGAGGCGGACTAGACTTTTGACGCCATTTGTCTCTATAATGATTGTAGACACTGAGACAGGCCGATCATTAAGTGAAACCCGAGCTCCAGACCCACAACGGATACTTAAGACCTGGAGGATCGTAAAAGGGATTTGTGAGAAAATCCCGAACGTGGTGATCGATAAAAGGTAATCCTCTACGGGGACTACTTTGCTTCGATTGCGAACGGATAAGTCTCCTGTGAGGGGATCGATATCCTGCGGCTAGCGTTTCAGACGTGCGAGGGACGTGAAGTTGTGATTTTTAAAGATGTGATCTATAAAAGTCGACAGCCAATCGCTAGGCATTACCAGTGTGTGCGATCAGCAGTATTCTCTTTTCTCTCCGATCCTCTACATGCGCCACGTGCAAGGATTGATTGGAATGATCACCCTGAAGTCTCGTAATGCTCTCGTTTGATCACGTGGTCGCGAGATTCGATTTACAATCCCCTCGGTCAGGGTGTAGGAATTGCCCGTAGACTACTCTCAAGCACGAGGAGCAGCACTCAAGGGATGCTTCAATGGGGGAAGACCTCGACTCTTCTCAATCCCACTGCGCATGCCCCTCGTCCGGCGCAGGCGCACGACGCACCAGAGGGCAGTTTCCGGTCTGATCGCCATCGCCCGCCGGTCAATTCCGGAATGAAATGAAGCCAATGAAGCGGCTATTTGGGGGTTATGTTTCGCGAAAGGGCACGTGCGGAGGGAGGGAGGGGGGTGTTTAGAAAGTGCGTCCTCCGGCCATCTCGGCGAGATGAGGTTGTGCCTCGAAAAAAGTAGTGCCGCGCATGGGACCCGGCGCTAGTCTTTAGAGGTTGATCATGGTAGAATTATCCCGCCAAGGCAGGCAATGTCGTCGGCTTCAGAAGTGGTAATTGAGAGGGAAATGGATGTCCAAGTCTGTGCCGAGGTCACTGGAACGCTCCATTCAGGCTCCTAGAGGAGGCTATTAAGCTCAAACAACCCCTTATTGTGCCGGCAATTTAGAAATCCAAGGTTATCAGTTTTGTAAATTGAGACCGGTATCTTCTCGTTTGGGGTCATTTACGAAGTTTTCTGTATTGTTGATAGGCTCATATTCTATTGATTAAAACGCATTTTCTGTCTTAGAATAGTCAGAAATGCACCCTGGATAACTTTTTCTGTGGTGGCTTTCTTTTCTATGAAACATTAAACACGCCTCAACATCTACCTTTTCAATATATTGATTGTCTTTCTTCTTCCTTTCAGCCATATCTGGATTTAACGTGGGTGGCGTATTGGACAACATTTTATCATTATCACCAGGTGAGAAAATATTGATTAAACTGAAGTAAAGTTGCCCAGATATCAATCTATATTCTGATGGATAGCTTATGCATTCAAACGTGAACGTTCACTAATTAAGTTACCTATTTAGGGACATGTTCAAGACCACCTGTCACTATTCTGGTCAAATTTGCTTCTACAAATGTATTGCAGGGGTCAAGTTTCGCCACCAAACCCAAAGATCCCTCCCCACCCCCATCGGCGGTGACATCATTTGTGAACGTTCGCATGCTATGTTATGGTGAAATACAAATATTCCCTAAACGTAGCTGCAATGGTGTTTTATTTGTTGTCCATAACTGGTCTGTTTGTCTTGGGCAAGGCACGTGCTAAAAGCTCGTAATCCATGTTTTTCTAACTTCACTGACTGCGTTCTGACATGGCATGACAGTGCGAAAAACGCCAACTGTTTATCAGTTTATGGATCAGCAATTTGAGATTGGGATTTCTTCACAGTATACACATGCTATCACGTGTGGGCACGATTCTAGCTGCTTTATCGGAGCCATGCCAGTAAAAACTGGCATGAGGAACGTAATCATGATCAGAACCAGCATGTGATCCTGTGGGAGGGAGCTTCATGTCCAGCCTAATTAGATAACATAGATAAGATAATGACCAAACTTGTCTATTTACATGTGTATAAGCATCTCTTTAATTTTTAACATTCATTTTGCAGATCTTTCAATAGTTGTCATCGTGCTAGTTGCTATGGTTATAGCCTTCGTTATCCTCATCGTTGGAGTTTTCTGTTTGAGAAGGTAGGTTTTCTGGTGAATTTAGCAAGTATTGGCCAAAAGGGTTTATGTTCAAAGTAAACCTATCCGTCTAAGCTCTATGACAAGTAATCAGGCAACAAGGAGGATCTATTTACGTTCAAATTACTCCCATGATCAATACAGTGTAATATATCCGGTAGTTCATTTTATACATAGGATATCATGACATATATTGCTAATACGAATGCACACCTCAAGTTCAGTCCAGCTTATAATAGTTTGCTCGTTTAGCAAATAAGTCAGTAAATTTAACACGTCGCTATGCTTACCCTCAACCTTCATACATATATACGTACCCTACACCCCAACCCTCGCAAAAAAAACAATAAATCAAAAAAAATACAAAAATACGAACCAAAAAAAGGACCAAAACTAACAGTTTGATGTTTACCTTTACACCTAACTAACAGAAAGTGGAGTACGTCCCGACCACGTGGCAGCCACCCCAGCCCGAGTCACCACGTGACCGTGGGTGACGTCAACAAGAACAACACCCTGCTGAACCCTGCCCTTAACGGTCACAACTACTTCCGGACCTGGGAGCTCCAGCGCCACCAGAACGGCCGTCAGGGCCCACATCCGCCGCTACCGGAAACGGGCACGATCGCGTCCGAGACGCTGTCGCGGCCCGCGCATATGTCGGTGGCCGATGACGGGCAGTATGACGTAAGGTACGTCGAACACGTCTACGAGAGTCCCACCTTCCACCGGAAGGACTTGCCTGAGCAAGATGACCCAGCGCAGTACTACGAGCTCGACCCTGAGGCGGAAGTGTTCACGCCGAGGCATATGGGAGTGACGTCGGCCTGCGACCGGAACACCATGCCGGGGCAAGCGTCGGCTTCCGGTGTCGGCTACCCTGCCAGTCAGAGGTGCTCCTACCCCGGGACAAACGCCCACCACCAGAACGTCATCAATACGGCAGGCAACTATACGTCATAGGGACGTATGCATATCCATGACTATTAAATCATATTGTGCGCCATCTATTTAAAGGGAACTATACGTACTACAGCAGATATTAAACTAGGGTAACCTAGATCGAGGTTGATGAACCAGGAAACCTTTTGGAACTCCACAATGAAAATGTCATTATTGACTTCATAATCGTGAGTGATTTGTAGGACATCATATCCTGTTAAAAAGCGCAAGCACTGGCATTGATTGATATTCGGAACTGTTAACTTGTCTGACGTGTACATCTACATGGCGTATGTTTATTTTGCATACATGTATATAAAATGATTTGTATATTGTAAATATCGAACTTGTAATTATAACATTACTGTATATTAAATAATGATGGTGGTTTTCTATGTGGGGCACGATGAGTGAAAATGTCCACAATATGGAGTACGCAGTGTTGAACGCTAGCGCCACCTAGTGCATGAGAAGACAGTTACAGATGGGAAAACCAGTCATTCTGCAGCAGAGAGATTTATCAGAAGGCCTCTCTGAAGAGTTCAAGTCTCTAATAGAGGTGTCACTCTCCTAGCAGATATTTGGTCTAGACTCAAACTCAGTTGTATAAATGGACATACATCATCCTCTGATGGATAAAGATGGTTGCACTCATACAGAGAGGTAATTGGCCCCAACGCTCGGCACCATCTCTCGCTACAGGATTGACCAGTCATCATGGTGCTGCCACCTAGCGTACTTTGGGATCACTATCTGTGTTGGGGATGAGATTTACTCCCATGTTGGCTGGTATAGCAGAGGCAACGCAGTTAATCGACGTAAATACTACATGTAGTAGAAAAGGCAACAAACAGGAGACAATCTTTGACTATGGATCTTGCTTCAAGTTACCAACTGGGAAGGCTTACACCTATAGATATTAAAAATGGAAATAGTAAAACAATGATTCTAATAGGTTTGAACAGGTATATTTCTGATAGGATTTTTTCAACTAAGCTGCTGATGAACCCATTTGGATAAAGTAGTTTTGGTGATAATCTATAATTATTCTAACTCTGTCCACCTAGTGATCCTTATGTGCAATGATGGACTAGCCAGCATTTCCTCTGTGGGAAAATTCCCATAACACTGATGAACCTACAAGGCCTACGGATAATTATAAGGCAACGCCAAGCCAATCAGCTTCAGACCATTGAAGAAGTGATAACGGCGGAATGTAAAACTATAACGTGATATCTATATTTAATAATGTACATAGTAATACGATTACCGGCTTATAGTGTATTGTATACTGTAAAGTGATATTGTAAAATGAACTCGTGTTTTAAAAACACAATACAACTTATAAAAGAAAATGTCCTACCACTTTCTTTGTTTTCAATTGAATTATAAATGCAGGTAAACAAACGACATGATGTTAATATCACTTCTGCACATGCCTATATAAATCCCCCACCGAGTCATATTTTGACCCACATATAAATCACCAATTGCAATATGACTACCAATGACAACATGGTAAGCATGTACATGGTAACATGTTCTGGGAATAGATTTGACCCCCCTCTCCTCTGCATGGCAGCAATCAGTTTGATTCATAGACGCTAGATAGCCTGGCTATCATGCTGTCTACAGGTCTCACTGAGGGAAATTCCATAGAAAAGAAAAAATAGGAGTCATTATATACAAAAGTGAATACTGTAGGGGCACTAAATGGTCAATAATTAAGTTGAAAATAAGGCCAATATTCTGAGAACTAGAAATATACATACTGCCAAGTCGAATCAAATAATAGGAAAGGGATTCTCAGTGAGTTTACCTTTTCTTGCAAAAGCTAGATTGGGAATCAGTAAAAATTTAGTGTATCCAGTGCAAATCCAGGAAAATATTCTACTGGTTTTATGATACAGACCAGTGTTCAAATATTTCATGGTCAGCAGCTAATTTTTGTTGGATAGTTTTTGTAGGTCCGGGGTGATTTTTAGAAATAGTAACCTTCCCAGTAGTTGTCTTTGTGTCTTCCGCTATATTATAGCAGAACTATTTCCTCCATCGGGTTCGATACACACGGGGCAGCATGGTGATTCCCTTTCAACACACTAGGGGGCGGTAAGGTAGTGTGTGAACTCATACAACGCACCCATCACTGGCCTGGTAGTAGCTAGTAGAGTAAGGATAGATAATATTCTGGTCTTTGAATCAAACCATATTGAGCATAAACCTAAAATTTGAAACCATTCAATGTTTATAAAACCAAACACATTATTCTAATATGGATTCGATGGAATTCACAAGCCTGAATCTACCCCCTATTAAACGTTTTACCCATTTGATTCCCTGCAAGGCTGATACCTAACCACCTCTAAAAAAATGTGTTCCCCTCTCAGTTTAGAGCTGGTACATTTTAGAATGTACTTGAAGTGGTTTAAAATGTTAGTTTCAAACAATAGAGAGTTAGTTATTTGCAACAGAAACAATGAATAATGTAATTGTCTTACTTGGTTGGCATCCTCCTATGGTATCGCCCCCTTCGTAGTGCAAGGTGATTTGCTCACCGCGATGTATCCGCAACCGTATGGATACGGTAGGTTTCATTCATTCCCTCTGTAGCAGATTTCAATTGCCTTGAACCCTCACCCACTCTATAATTATGTATCATAACGTCCGGAGTAGCGGCCCTCGTCCCCTCCAAAGCTTGGTGGGGGGGGGGGAGCAAGAACTCGGACCTAGATACTATATTAAATCTTGGAAACCCATAGAAACCCCTTGAAAACCGTTTCACATATTCACTTACTGATAAAGAAGGTTATACTTGAATTTACCTCTTGGCTATCGTAGCCCCTGCTGCTAGTTAGTCTGTATTGCAGATGCGGCAGATGCTAAAACTCATTGGTGTTTGTCACTGTGTATTATCATAGACATGTCACTCCTTGGTTCCATAGTCCATTGGCTAGCGCCAGTATCACCCTGAATGTCCATGCACCAATGACTCCAGTTCCATCGGCAGGTGCTATACTTGTTTGCCTTGCAAATTATCATTACATTGGCTTATTCTATTCTGTAGTAATGTCAAATTGCTCTGTGTAAAATAATCCAGCCAGTGATGTGGGATTTACCGGCGAATTTCGTGCATGGAGCTTCAGGTTATGAGTTCAGAGAATTGGGCACAGGCTACAGCCTTTTGTATCTTCCTAATCACTCCCAGGAATGAGATGCCCGGTCTGCGTGGTCAGAGCATCAAAGATGGCGGATGGTAGGTTGAATGGAGGCTTCCTTTTGTTAGTTTTAAGGGTGTTAGGGGGGTGGCAGGTTGTACAATTTGGTATGTATGGCTTATATATCAATACACACAATCTGGATAGCAATTGCACTGCAATAGGGGGCTAAATTTACTGTATTGGGCATCCTAGAATCGATCAGTGATGCCCTTGCCACATATCAAAGTATTTGTTGTGATGCCCGTAACATATTTCTATGATGCCCTGTCCACGGGCATTATTTGCCAGAGGTTTTGTGTGTTATAACTAGATGTGTGGCAAACTTGGTGGTTTTGCAGGGAAATGACCCTCTACAGTAAAGGGGAGACCCAGGAAACTTGGGTGAGGCCAGGGCATGCTAGTGCCAGCTAGGGCGAACTACTTTTGTGCCTAGCTCAAGGGGTGAGGTAGTGTGAGCTTTGGGTGAGGTGCCCTAGCCCTTCCACATGCCCACCCAATCTCACCCAGTGGCTAGCTGGTGTTGGCGGAACTTGGGTGAGAGGTGGGTAAGGGCTTGCACAAGGTGTGGGGTTGTCCAATGTGCAGTATATATCAGTTACTTATATGTCACCACCTCACACCCACACTGTAGTATACTGGTCAGCATCGTCGTCTTGTACCCCAAAGGTCCAGGGTTTGTGACTCGGTCATGTCAACCTACTCACCATTTTTTCTTCATAAAAATAGAAAATTGAAGATAAAATGGTGGGAAGGTTGACATGGCCGAGTCAGGAGCCCTGGACCTTTGGGATACAAGGCAACTGTGATGACCACTAGACTACCATGTGGGTACAAGGTTGTGATATCTAAGGAACCTATATGATATCGTACATTGGAATGTTTTAACCTTTTGTTCCTAGCATTGCCCTCACACACCTGAATCTTGTGCCAGCCCTATCCAAATCTTCGCCATGTTGCCCAAATCCAGGCTTGATGGCTGGGATTGTGTGGCACTGTAGAAGAGAGGTGACAGGGGCTTGCAGTAGCATAATGAAAGCCCTTATGCAGGTATGGAGGCAAAAAAACATAAATCTGATTTTTGGACCAATTTGAGTAACACTTACATACATGTATATACACCAAAAGAACTGTGGTACGGAGCATCACTTTCATGCACTGACAATGTGTTACGGGCATCAGTGGCAGTGTGTTACGGGCATCACCATGAAATCACAAAATCCAGATTTCTCACTAATCTGTGGGGTTTACATTGAACAATGAATGGTTACAGCCTTGTTAATTGCTTATGATTATCATGTGTAAGTTTAAGCATTCACAAGTCACTACAAATAAGGCAATCTTCTCTTCTCTGTGAGAGCAATAATAACAACTCCACCATCTTTGATGCTCTGACCACGCAGACCAGGCATCTCATTCCTGGGAGTGCTAATGGCCAGACCAGACGGAGTGGAAGGTCCAAGTGCTATTCATAGACTGCACTGGGGATTGGTGTTGATAATTCTGCTTTGGTGTCTTCATGGGTACGTCGTTATGGTATAATTACGCCTAAGCACTACTAATGACATCTCTCCTATATAAGGCTTAGAGCAGCGGTCCTAACTCAACTCCGACCTTTACCAGAGGGGCAGTCACACCTGACCCATACTATATGGCTGAGAGCAAGCAAAAACATACATGGTTGAGGGTAGTCAATTTGGAATCGGCTGGCCTGCTAGCTATATAGGATAAGGGCAAACAAAGATATACGTGCATTCATGTGATCAAGTAACTGCACCATGAGCAGGCAATGCTAATGTCATCTTTTACGTGTTTCTTTCTGGCATTGATTAACACTGCTTTGTTTAATGATATATCAGTTATATGATGTCGATATCTGTTGAGATACTAACTAATTTTCACCCTAACAAAGCACATTATTACTATGTTTGCACTGACTGAGACATGTTCTATAATTATGTCGTGTACAACATCACCCACACGGCTCTGTTTAATGTTTGTTTGACCCAAGGGTTTTGTATATTCAAACAAAACTAAATCAGTAACTGTACTTCCCTATGGAACGTGTGTTGGGCAAACAAACTACTAGAATTTGACCTCCAGAGTCCAGGTAAATCAGTTATGTCATCTGTAAATGTAGTCTATAGGTCGAGTTACATATACAGGTCTACTACGTCACAGTGTGGGCAAACACAGCCTACACGTGGTCAGAAAACCTCACCATGATAGCCACACCCTAGGGTCATTTCATTCAAATCTATTTTTAATTATCCCCAGGTTATAGTGATACATATATTTCACCTTAGAATATAATATTTTAAATGTATGTATTCATGTGTATCTCATGATACATGTATGGTCAGCTATATTCATACATAACTGGTTGATTTAGAGTCACCTTACCTAGTGGTCACACTCCAGTGGTCTGTTTGCCCACCATACCTCCGATATAAATAGAATAATCAAGTATATGTAACTCGACCTATTCTTGGCTGGCCCGTTAGCTACTGTAGATGGTGTGACCTCAATGAGGTAAATGTTATCACTTATACCACACTTGCCAGAAGAACAAAAGAAATGACCAGACTTTATATCAGGTACAAAAGGTGAGAAAATTGTCGACCCATTTAGGCGGGGAGGGGGGGGGTGAAAAAAAGGTTGTTAAAACGCCTTTATGTAGATTTATGCTGTGACTGAAACACTGTATAATAAGCCGTCTAGTTCAATTGCCTCTCACCAGGTGTCTCAGTCAAGCAATGCTGGACGGTTTCTCGCTGAGTCATAACATCATGCAATCCACGTTGGAAAACCAGCAATCTGCACTATATATCATCTTGATTCATTGCAATATGACACTTCTCTTTAACTTCCTCATTGATTTCTACGTGTTGTAAACATTAAGGAAATCCAGCATTTACAATAGATGTAGTTCATTTCATAATGTCTGGTCAACGATGTTCAATCCTTTCAAATCCGTTCACTATCTGTAAATACAGCACCATAGCGCTGTGTCTCATGAGATTGTAACAATTGAAACGTCTTTGACCGGGTGTAGTATTTGACCGAGTGTAGCCTTTGACCAGCAAGTTTCAAAAAGGGCTGAAATGGGGGCAATGTACACAGAAATGCCGGGAAGTTTGTAATATATAGTGTTAACATATATATCCATTAACCTTTTCCCGCCAGGTCTCAGCTCCTCCTTATAACATTACAGCACCCAGCATGCCGGAACTTCTTACACCAAGAAGCTATAGGGTAGATTCACCTTGAGTCGGACGCATACCTTGAGACGGACACCTGATTTTGTGGTTATTCAAGCATTTTATGCCCTTTATTTGTGAACAATAGTAAAGTTTAAGTGTCATTCTTTCCAAAATACAAACACTAGAAGTAGTAGGGTACAAAAATAACCTCAAAATTCGCTGTCCGTCTCAGGGTATGTGTCCGACTCAGGGTGAATCTACCCTATTAGCTGCCAGCGATGACACTCGGGAACTGAGGTCGAGGTGGGACCAGCTTGTCCAATCAAAATCCAAGGCACTACTTTGAGGATCTTACCCAGAGTGTACAGAGTGGACTGTCAGTGATTACAAACCATGTTATTGATCACATGGTAGATACCCAGTGGAGGGCCTCCACAGATGTCGTAAATGTGATTTATTACGGCGTGTTGATGGTGACGGAGAGAAATGGTCCCTTGATCGGCAGCAATACTTGATGACCACATCTGTGGAAAGCTCTGGTTTATGTGTATGATATATGCATTAGAGATCAGTGTGTAGTGACCAGTTTCTCTGGTGAACAGGACACACTCAGGAGGCCTATATAACAGATGGGTCAATTCAATTAGTACGAATACTAAGTACTCTTTTGAAGACCTGAGGCAACAGGGAAAGGACGCTTAGAAATGAAGTTTGTCATTTGACAGGGTACCCTCCCAGTAAGGAAAGAAATGTTATACAACTTTTTAAAATGTTATTTCGACGTAAAATAGCGCTTTTCTGTTAGGTAGGCTTTCCGTTCATCCTTAGTTGTTGACATCCCTATCGTGAACGCCCACGCCCTTATTCTCTGCTGACGACGATATATTGGCCAGCTATTCCTTGATTCAAGGTCCAGTATATTGCTGTAGAGTGCCCCATAGATAGAATGAAGACAACTATCCATGTTACAGACGCAAATGAAAACGAGTGTAAATTTTCAATCTAAGATTCCTTCTACATTCTTCTAAGTCATATTGCCTTCAACTGATATGGCATTGAGCGTGTTTGATACAGGAAATTGGTCGTATATAGCATTCCAGTAACCTGACTCCTGCTGCATTTGCTCATGTATAGCTTGCACAAGGGTGATATTAGACATTCAATATAGCTCGGAAATTCACGGAAATGTAACTCCCTTATACCGAAGCTTCTATGAAGGTATCCGATTGGAAACAGCATCCACATATCCTGCATCTTGGGGATGCTCATGTACAGATCATGTGCTATGAGATAATTCAAGGGGAGGTTCATTTTGCCCATGGCAAATATTATCATCCACGCGCTGTCATCAGCTGATCATATTCATGGAGAATTCCTATTCTTCGAGTCCGAAATTAATACTCTATACATCTGCCAGATAACATTCAGACACTGCATGGGTGTCAGTCAAGCGGCTGGGTATTCCAATAAAGCCTTTACATGTGGGATTAGAATTGTGAGGCAATACTGCATGAATAAATCACAATAACCCGCCGGTCATTCAACTGCAATATAGATATGATACGGCCGGGAGATTGTAACCTGTAAACCATGAAGACTATAAGGATAGTCAAAGATGGTTTGAGTAATGTGTGATTTGTGTATGAGGAGAAGGTGATGTCGCGATATCGGCGAGACACACATATGGAGATTCCCTTAAATAGTAATGCTCTTTGCGTTCTTCCTTACATAAGGATATAAGATATATCTTATATTTGTTAGGGACCAGCCCATCCTACCATAGGCTATTTATATACAGACCGTTAGCATTGACTCGTCAATACTTTAATTGTCACACAGTGTGTTGATGCATTATGGCCTTGGTCGTCATTATACATTGAATGCAGCTCTGGCGAATCTACTCATTATACTCATCATGCGACATCATGTATGGCGAGTTACCTGCCAGGACTGCATTCATGCATCATTATCACAACTAGCACAGTACATTAAAGCGCCATGCGGCACTTAAAGGGTTAATTCTTCCAAAGGGAAATATAGTATTCATGGAGCAGAATGATAAGGAGAAAAAATAGCGTGCCTTCAGATTAGGAAGGCCTCAGGAAGCAGACACAGAAGGCCCAGCTGGCTGAGCTGCTCGGAGCTGCTCGCATGCTAATGTGCAGCGACGATTAGCTAGGGAGCTGGCCTGATGATCAAGAACTCAGTCTGGGAGATTTTCAAAGGGCAGCGGTGAGCTACTCAATAGGTCGTTTGCGTGCCTGAGTGCGTGGTCAATGGTTCACTTAGAAGGAAGTACTAGAGAATGCCAGCCGTGTACAACTCATCCATGGTTTTTGCGCATGTTTTGATGCAGGCATGGTGAGCAGTTCCCTATTGATGGCTTGAGATGTTTAACATAACAGAATAAATAATTCAAGTGGTATAACAATATCTATACCATATAGTGCTCATTCTATGAATCATAATATGACAGCTCATACAGTGTTTTATATTGCCTAGACACATTGATGCATAAGTTACAGACATTTTGGTGTGACATCAAGTCAATCGATTCTATCAGGCATACAAGAAGTGAATGTGTTTAAGGTTGGTGGTTCCCATATGCCACAAGTAACTATAATTATTCTGAACACATTTTCGCCACGAGGCGTAGATTACATGTACAAGAAACTGCGGGGGTCCCGAGCCAGTTTTTGAAATACCATCAATTTTGATTGATCTATAAAAGAATTATATAGGGTTTGGCATAAAATAACAGCCCAAAGTAATACACTTTCTTTATAACCTTCTAAGAAGAGTTTCTGTACTGTTTCACAGCCAGAAGCATGCTTCTAACATTATGGTCCTGGGCCTATTTAAAGGATATTTAGCCATTGAAGTAAATGTATACACATAAATAAATAGTTTACCCAGCTAACAGAAAACGTTATTTTACGTCAAAATAACATTTTAAAACTTTAAATAACGTTACGCCATAGTATGGAGCCTTACGTTATATCACGTTATAAAATGTTGTATAACGTTTTTGTTTACTGGGTACCTTTTCAACAGGCCTTTTCACACATCGAGGATGGTGTAGGTCTGGTGTCTAGCCTCAGTCAAGCACTGTCACAGTAATACAAGAGAGGCATTTCGACCTTGGTCCATACTTACGGTATGTTGATTCAATTGGACGAAGAGTGGTGATTGCAACATAGCAATTGCTGATAAGGGCTTATTAGCTCGTATCGCAATAGTAAAGTGTCCTAAATCTGGACGCTACCTATTTCCGCACACCCTGCTTCTATCTTTATTATGGTCTGCCTACAGACTCTTGTGTTTCTGATTGAAAAGTAGAAGCCATGGTTGTTAGGCAGGCTGTCCAATAACGCGCAGGGAGAGGGCGTCACTCCAGTGATTGTGCACCCTTAATTTGGATGTTTAACTCATTTATAAAATATAATTTAGTCACCCCTAATCACCCTGTCCGGAAAAAGGTGTTGTCCGTAATAAGAAGACTTTATTCCGTAGCAATGGTTTGAATACATCCTAACCCATATCAAGGAATAAAACAAGATGGACACCATTTGAAGGATTGTGGGGCTCATTTCTTCATATACATATATATATATATATATATATATATATATATATATATATATATATATATATATATATAATATATATATATAATATATATACACCTCAATCTCATCAACAATAAGGAGTTATTTGGATCCAGGCATCTTGCTGCGTCACTAGTATGCCCACGATACTTTTCACATCCATTGAGGGATTACCAATCTATTTATCTATTTGCCAATCTACAATTAAATTGAATTATAATCCCCCATCCAGTGCTTTGTCTTCCCTTCCTGATGGGAAGCAATTATTGATGGTAATTCTAATCAAGCAACAAATGGACTAATAGCAGTGATTCCCATCTCTTCATATTGGAAATTTTAAAAACACTTGCAGAGATGGAGCAGTTATGTAAATGGGAATATAACACGATAATGACGGTGGGCTCACTTGATCCTCCTGCCTAGGGACTCATTATTAAAGAGGTACTCACGAGGTAAAGCAACATAATCCCTACACACCCGACACTGTCGCTACACAACTTCTGCAGGTGAGTATGGGGCGCCTAGTGTCTCAGAGCATCAGGTCGACACTGGTTGCTGAGAGATGTTGCGACTTTTTAAAGCGTTTGTAGACGCATATTTCGCTGAATACCAGTGTCAGAATAAAGGGCTTGGTTAGAAAATAATAACTCAATTATGGGGAAAACTATGCACATTGTTATTTTGAAAATAGTCATGGAATCGTTCAAATTATAATTCAACATTAGATAATCAAGTGAACTACCCAGCCAACATTGCTTAGTGGGACCTATGTATGTGTTTTTACTTGGGCAACCTGATATCTGGTTTATGGTCCTTTTTGTCAAGGGCTATAAGTGCAAGCCCAGTTGGGTCAACCCAGATTAAAAGTGTCCACCTCAAAACCAAATTTATTTCACTTTAGCACAAACTATAAAAATGTGCAATAAATGGTGATTTCTGGAGGAAAATCTGATTTCAGCATGTATTGAAATATTTATAATGCATTTATGAAAAAAATAGTTTTCCTGGGCTGGCCCATCTGAGCACTCACGTATAGCCCTGGACAAGTAGGACCATATAAATAACCCAGATATGGACAAGCCCAGCTGGCCTACGTAACATATATGGGTCCCAGGGGCCAATGCTGTCTGGGTATTGATTGATCATTTTATGAATGCATCATCGGTAAGGCTTTTATATTAAGTACAATACGTGTTCTCATTCAGCCAACCTCAGTAAAGTGTATTAGAAAGGTAGCTGGAGAAGACTAGCAGGAGTAGTGAATTCTGTGCTGGTTCTACCCTTTCACCATAATTGTGACCATCTATGGGAAAACCAGTCTTATGCAGGGGGTGCATAAGGCTGGTTTTCACGTGATAGCTGTGTGTACTGTGGTTCTAATTCTGCCTGTTTTACTTGGGATAAACATACTTCCGATAGTGCATAGTGCATAGTGACAGATAACGCCCCATACGGTGTTGGACCAACAAGTGACTCAATGCATTGATCCCAGGGAGGCAAAACAGTCTCCTGCTCTCAGGTGGTGGGGCGGCCCCTAACGGGATAAACGTGAACTAAGCTAGGCACCTCCCAGGTGGCCCTGCGCGATAAGTGTGCCCTCTTTTGTCGCAGAATGGAACCACTTTCAGGATGAGAAACGACGAGTGGCGAAGATGGACGGCGGTTTAGAGGAGGGGAGGGGAAACAGAGCAAATGTCAGTTCTCTCTCTAGAGAGAGAAGAATATAAAAGGGTGTGCGGTCTATGCCTAACACCGTTTGGTATGGCGCCCCCAACGTCCATGCAGCAAGGAAACGTTCACAAATAATGTCACCGGCTGGGGGAGGGGGGGGGGTGAGTGGGGTCGTCTTCGGATTAAGTGACGAATCATGACCTGGGCCATACATTTCTCAGGGTCTTGGCAAGCAGCCTCCAAGTAGGGGGACAAATGACCTTTATGGCCCTTTTTGCTTAACCTCTTTTTGATGGTTGGCCAAAGGGTCGAGTGGAGGGAATGTCCCTCGTATACCCTTGTTGCCACGCCCCTGATTTCTATAAACTAGGCGGGTGGTGTGCATGGTTTTGAAAAAGGTCTCAAATTGGGTGACGTCATTTGTGAACGTTCCCCCAACCCACTTAGCATACTTAGAACTCCCACCATGCAGGATGAGGAGGAGGAAGAGCAGGCTGCCATTCTGGGGGTGGTTGTAAAAACGGCATGTTATTCCTCAATAAGCCTATATGGGTGGACATAAAAAACGGTGTAGGGACAGAAATAGAGCTTAGTATTCTGAATAAAGGCCTCTGGAGGCTCCGAGCCGACACCCTGCTAATCTCAGAGGGGCGCTTAGCGTCTGGAAATTGAGCCTTTGGATCTTTAGCACGTGGCTTTTATCCTTTATGTTTGGCTCATTAACTTAGAATCGTCGGCCCAGATGCAGTATCCATCATCATTACTCGGTGACACTAAACATGGGGTAGCAGATAAAAGGTACGAATTAGCTCTGGGCTTCTAATCAAGGATGCTAATAGAGAAACTCTCTGGGGTGGCTCAGAGAAAGGAATCACTATTACACTGGTGATATTAGGCCCGCTCAAATTTATTATTTACCGAGTAATACATGGTGTCCACAGGTGGAATTAGATATCATATTGAACCCCCACCCACTCTGAATAAAGCCCAAAGTACCAGTCCTCATTCCTCACTGTTGATGGAGGGGCACTTAGCTGTGAGACTTTAAGTGTGGTGAGTGTATCTATGCTTTATCCTCTCTCAGTTGTGAAGACAGCCTTAGTGTAAAAACACTCATATATACTGATCATATTCAGCGCTCTGCCCTTCATTTGTATTTAATATTTAAAGCAGATGTCCGTTCTCACACAGACACAGAAGTTGATATGTACAACAGGATATATATATATATATATATATATATATATATATATATATATATATATATATATATATATATATATATATAATTATCATACGGAGATATATATATATGACCAGGTAAGGATATTCTATCCACACCTGTGTACAAACGGATCTGTTTCAAAGACCTATTTATTGTAAGAAAAAAAGGCTGTCTTTTAACTTCAGACGCACAGACTTCTAGTTATTAAATTACTGTACTGTTTAGAGAGCCCCTCTTGAGATCGCGAACTCGCCTAGTGTATTAAACATGTTAGATCTGTTTCTCGAAGCACATTTTACATAAGAAAGCTTCTTCAGCTCGTGATTGTCTGAGGCTATTATCTTTGTTTTGCAACGATGTATAACTGTTGTATACATAGGGATATGCATCTGGCCCTGGCAAATATGCCTACATTAACCATCTTGGGTGCTGTATATATATCCTTCCTAGTCACTACCGCGTTTGCAAATTCCGCGAGATCCATTCCAGATTAGGGAGCATTCATTATTTATGGCGGGGGGGGGGGGGATTGGCAAACCAAATAAGTGAAAAAATATACCCCCCCTCCTTTGAAATGGGTAAAGAAAAAAGTACCGCCCCCCCCCCCCCCGCTGAATAGGTTCGTAAAAAGTCCCCCCCCCCCTTCCCAGCCAGCATTGCTTAGTGGGACCCATATGTGTTTTTACGTGGGCAAGCTGATTTGCCCATATCTGGGTTATGGTCCGTTTTGCTCAGGGCTAGCAGTTGGATTCCAGATGGGCCAGCCCAGATTCAGAGTCCCCAGCTCAAGCCCAGATTAAATATAAACTATAAAAATGTACAATAAATGGTGGTCTCGGGATGAAAATCAAATGTCTGCATGTTTGAAATATTTACAATGCATTTATGGGAAAAAAGTTTTCTGGACTCCCACTGGTAGCCCTGGACTAAAAAGGACCATAACCCAGATATGGGCAAGCCCAGTTGGCCCAAGTAAAACACCAATGCTGGCTGGGTCCCCCTTCAGCATAGACGTTTATCAATACATAGCAATAACTTCTACTGCCTAAGTAAGAGATAACGAGATGAGAACTAACATGGCCGCACATGCGGAGAAAACGGAAACATTGGTACACTGTCACCTATCTTGCAACATGTCTAACTGTGTATGGGTCACTCCTAGCCGAGGGGTTCTGTTATGAACCTGTTTCTTGGTAAGGACCATCCTAATGTGTGGGCGGTGGTACTTGGCTTTCTTAACACAGAGAAAAGAAACAGCGTCAGAAGGGATTCTAGAATGACTCCCCTCTTTAGGGGAGCCCAGGTTGTCTTAGGGAGTCTAGGTAACTTCTTCGCTGACATAATTGAGTCACCTTGGGGAGTGACGTAGCTCACAGGCTCACCTAAGGGAGTCACATAAACACCTGGACTCCCCTATATAGGGGAGTCATTCTGGAGGCAACCTGGACTCCCTTTTGACGCTGTTTCCTTTCTATGTGTATGCTAAAGGGCCTGTCAGTAAACAACTTGTCCAGAACCAAATGCAGAGCTCTGAAAGCCAGGGAACGATGCCCACACAGTGCTTCAGTTCTCATGAAGTCAAAGAGTGTGATTGAGCAACGGGCAACAGAAGAAGTTGAATGCAGAGATGATTTGTCTACACTACATGAGTCCATACTGAATTGATAATTACTGGACATCGATTCTCTGTCTCTTCGTAGCTCTATAGTGGTCGATGCCCAGTTTTATACTTCAGACCAGTGGCTCATTTTGGCTGTTTTTTGCCTCACAGATTGCTTCTAGCGCAAAATCCTGACTAGGTATCAATATATTCTCTATGCCAATGTGTAATATGAGGGTAGAAAACACTGGAACCTCAGTTAGAAAAAATCCTACTGAACAGTTTTGGAGAAAATTAGGGTTTTGTTGCCTTTTTTTGCTGTTTTTAGTACATTTCCTACATAAACCGTGAACGTCAGCATTTCTTAATTTTCAGGTATTAATAATTAGAATTTGACTTTTTCTTATTCACAGTAGGATTCCTGAGTATTGGGCCATTCTACACAGGGTGTTATTTTGAAAAAATATATATCATTTGATAGTGTATTTGGTCTCCGAAATAGAGGGAGTTTTGTCATAGTTCAATTGATTGTTGACAACCCAGTTAAGGGCTATTAGGTTCAGTTCAGTGCAAGTTGCAAAACAAGTGACTTGCAGTTTCTAACTTGACCTCATGTCCCCTCTGTAGGTCTTCACTATGCATGGGTCTATCCAGAGTCCATCAATAGGATCACCATTGGAGGCAGATTCCGCAGCTGTTGGCGAGAAAAAAGTTCAAAATCGCAAAAAAGTGAAATTTGCCTAAAAAAACCCTATTTGGCGAGAAAAAAGTTCAAAATCGCAAAAAAGTGAAATTTGCCTAAAAACACCTGATTTGGCGAGAAAAAAGCTCAAAATCGCAAAAAAATAGAAATTTGCCTAAAAACACCCTATGACCTGTAGCATGAATGCAGACACTCATGGACACAAACTCATGTACACCCACACAGACACACACATAGGCATGAACATGGCCTTCTTCTTCATATAGCAACCTATGTATTTCTACTTTGATGAGACTGAATATAGCTTTCTGTTAGAAGGACTTTGATACATGGATGTTGATGTCCAGTTTTAGATATATACCCATATAGTGCATTGGAGTGCCATAATGTTGGACTGCTGTATATTAAATATAGAAATATAAAATTTAAAAATATCGACCCCCCCCCCCTCCCGCTATTTTTCCTATTACATACCCCTCCACGCTGTCTTAAATAATGAAAGCTCCCTAAGTATCCTTGAACATAATAGGCCCACAACCGCCACTGCCATTGAGCCTTCTTAGAGACGGAGATGCCCCAGGGAAAACCACTTTGTACACAAGTAGCAGAACCACAGGGGAATACTTCAGCACCACCTAGGTACTCACGTGGCAACTCATAGAGCAACTCACTGCCGAAATGTAGCCTTTGTGTCTAAGTGGAAAAGTGGTGTACCATATCGAAGGTGAGGATAAAACCCGACTGCGGCCCACTGGTGGGTATGGCCTGGGGAGATATTGACTGACTGAGGGGGTAAAATACGCAATACATCAGCAGCTGATATAGCCCCAAGAACCTGTGAATTCCAAGGGGCTTGAAGTACCATGGCCACCCATCAGCTGTGTTCTATATACACTGTGTGCAAGGCTAATCGCCAGATAACTGAATGCACGCCTCCACCCTTAACCCTTTACAGCGGAGGGATCTTTTATTTGGGTGTCTTGGTATATGGTGGAGGGAGGGGTTGCGATTTTATTTATGCTTATATATATTCTCTCTTAGATATTCTCATTATTGGGCAGTACCCCCCCCCCCTTCTACGGCACTGCTTCATAGGCTCAGGCTGCATACTGATTTAGATTTAATTAATTACATCAACTTTTCATCATGATACATAAATACAGCCCTGGCAAGAAACTCACAAGGGTTGCATTCAAGAATCATGCCAACACTTCGGCGTCTATCAATCCAGCCAGCATGATGCATGAATGCAGGAGAGGTATTCACCAGGGCTGCATTCATACAATACGAATGAGTATAATGGCTTAATGCATCATGTGGCCTTTAAAGGGTTAGATTAAGACCATACGCCTGATCCTCAGGTGGAAGGAAAATACACAAGGGAGAAACAAGCATGGAGAAGATAACAGAGAGATCAGGAGGATATGTAGCATGTGTACACAGCTCTAGTTAGGGAGGGAGGGGTTGTGGAGGGGGTTAATTAGGGAGTATGGGGGAGCAGGAGGATTCTTTAACCCGCCTCATGTATTGGCTTGCAGAGCGCGTTACGACCATAATGTATCACCCCCGGCCTATGCTTGCAACCTGCGAATTCCTCAGGGTCATCCCTGGCCATAGCTCACCACTATGCCGCTAAGTAGACTGGTGATGCACCCCTTTACACGCGAGGTGTCTCTCACATTTACTCCTGGGCGAGAGACTAAAGATTAGGGGCGCCATTTTGGATTTTACATGACATCATATGACAGAAGATCCAATATGGAAGTGACATAATAACTCCTTGCCGTATCAGATTTGCTGATTTCTGTGACCACTGAATTATTGATTTGATATCAGCAATACTGTCCTGATCCATATCGATGAGCTGATTAATTATCTTCGGTAATCACTCATTTCCCTGTGCTGTGTGAAATTGGCTATTGCCAGGGCCCTTCCCCTTTATTGACGGAAAGAGCAGGTTAGGAATAGATGCTAAGTAGCCCCACGTTCGCTGGTTCTCGGCCTTCATTCGCACGCATATCGCTTCCTACCGACCACCAGCGAGCAGCTCCCGCCGGGTACCGGAATCCATTACGCTGGTACAGCGCAGGAACCAGCATGACCGCCGCTAGCGCCCTCTATATCTATAGTGTTGGACTGGGGGCTGCTGGGAGCGTCTCCTGGCGGCATTTCCGGTCCCATAGGATGGTTTCCATGGAGACGAGGTGATGATCATGCCGTCGGAACATATCCCGACAGGTAGCTATATACTTGTGGAGTCCGCCGTATGTGAGGTGTGCGTGGGAGCTGATGGCGGCTTATGGATATCCCTCTTGGAATAAAATTCACTGCTAACACTTGTTCTTGCCACCTAAATAAAAAAGAAGTGTGTCTTATTAGACAGAATATAGTAGGCAAACAATTACCAGAGAAGGCAGGACCTTGAAAAGCAGGGGGTTGGTGAGACGTTGCAGTACTGAAAAGCGTCATGCCTGAGTGGTTATGCATGCTATATTACAAAAGTCGTATGAAATTGTCAGAAAGGGGAAGGGGTGTCCAGATCCTTAGGACTTCTCCCTTGGCTCCACCATCGGTAACGCCTAGTTGAGTATTATGTGCAGATGATAAGCTCAATCACTTTTGAACTAGTTTAGTAGTTTTTCTCCCGTACAGTTAAGGAACTTACTTGGTAACGTTTTTTTCAGACCTTCAGACCTATTTTGATGGCATTGGGAGCGGGACGCCTCAACAAATATGAGGCCTCCCCTCTCAGTGTTTTGGTGTTCAGCCAATTGGGGGAGAGTTTGGCTAACTGCATTCCAAAGGTTTAGATGTAGGATCACATGCATTGACTCTTTCTAAGTCGTCCATCAAGCGTTGCACTTGCTCGTCTCACACCATCAAATAGCACTTCCTCTTCTTCAGTAACGCACTAAGTGTCTCTGACACATGGTACTCTTGATTTCCAGACTGTTTTCTCCATTCTTCTCTTGATTGTCAAGTTTAGTCCCTTTAGGTCTTTCTCCGGGACCTTTAGCCACGTTGTTGTCCGTCCTCCTTTGGGTTTCTTCACTTTCTGTCTGGCCTCTGCTAGCGCTTGCTTTGCTGGTGTTTCCTCATGCAATCTCTCTACATGTCCGTACCACCTCAGTCGCCTTGTTCTGATCGTGTCACTCCATATTTGTTGTTTTGTTTTCTTGTAGAGGTTTTCGCTCGTCATTTTTCTTGGCCATTTTACATTGATCGCCTTGCATAGTAGTCGTCTGTGGAAGGAGTTGATCTTGTTCTCTGTGTTCTTATTCACTGTCCACAGTTCTGCCTTGTATAGGAAGATCCATATCAAATAGCACAAAGGTCCTTGAATAAGGTATCCCTCTCCAAACTAGTTTTTAGATTTGATACACGTCACCAACAATCAGATTGGTAGCATGTTGTGTGGCGCCAGTACATAATAATGTCTAAACCGTCCTACCGACAAGGGTAGAGTTTGAGTTTAATCAATTTTATTTAGCATAAGTCCATTATGTGCAACATCTTTCGAATCAGGCCAACGAAACCAGCCAACAAACATCCGCTCACCAGAGCAATGAACATTCATGAACATGCTAAGGCAGGGCGTAATTCATACAACTTATAATACATAGGGCAATAATAATCGTGATCAGTGATAAGTATCGTATTAAGACAGGTAGCTTGGGACAACAGATAACAAACAGTTTTCTACCGGGCACATGTACGATAGCCTCGACGAACACCATGATTCCCTGACTTGATCAGCAAACTGCTGATATGTACCAGATTTCTGTAGATTTTCATCTAACTTGTTCAAGGCTTGAAAGGCTCTATACAAGGCTATACAAGATAGGACCCCTCTCTATATAACGCGTCCTTCAAACGTTGAACTCTCAGTTTTACTTTCACATTTCCTCTTAGGTTGCGTATCTGTATAATTACATTCTCGCGATCATTTGCATGTTAATACATGATAGTGATATAACATTAGAAGTGTAACCCTGCACATTACTGATTACCAAATGACCTTGATATGATCATTGATGTGTCCGTGGGTATTATCTTGCATGGGTATGATGAATGAAACATTTCACTGCCGTCGAATCTTAGTCATAATCGCAAATACACGCAAGGTTTAGCATTTTAGAGAGATTTGAATTCAGGATGACAGTCACACTGATTTGAACTGCCAGTGATCGCAAAGAGTAGCCGACTAACGTCAATACTACTTAATAGTGCCTAATGCCAAATGCAATCATCACTTAGTCTAAATTAACACAGTTCTCTAATCGATACACTACCTCATGGATGAAGGCGGTCCATGCATTAACAACAATTACTATTCCCTTCCCTACACACAGAAAAGTAAAAGTGTCAACTGTGTCTCCCACGTGGCTCTGGTAAAATAGAGAGTCAAACAGCTAATGACTCTGCTTATATGAAGGGTCAACTTGAGTTGACTCTCTACCATCAGTGTCAACTTGAGTTGACTCTCGACTATCAGTGTCAACCCAGTGTTGACCCTTCTTATAAGCAGAGTCAATAGCTGTTTGACACTCCAATTTACCAGAGCCACGTGGGAGACACAGTTGACTCCTTTACTTTTCTGTGTGTAGCTATCTCCACATGAACATGAACCCATTCAAGGTCGTCAGGCTCAGCCACTGTGCCACGTTTCAGTCCAAGCAGCAGTAATTAAGGAAGCTAATTAAAGACTGCAAATTAAAGCCTCATACTCCCCATGATAGTCATGGCGAGCACAGTCAATGCATGGCTCTGATTTAGAGTCGTGTATTGTCTTAATGGTGTCATAAAATAGTGTACAATGACATGTCATCCCGGCATCCCTATAGTATACGCTAGGAGGACATGTCACGAAAAGAAACATGAAGATATGAATTTGAATGGTACCATACGGAAATTGGCTTAATCAGTTTGTGGAATAGGATGATTAGATTTTTGTCATTTATACATCTATTATAGATGATCAGCCACAGCGAGCATATTCGATGCGAGCCACCATTGATGTGGAATAGTGTCGCAGAAAAACACACAGCCCATTTTTATTATTGAGCTAATATAGGACGGCTCACACTATTGTTACCAGTGACACGGCACATCACATGTTCACCAAATTGGCTTCGGTATACTATCTTCTTCCATGAACAAAGACAGATGGCATTGGTTAAAGACACGGATCATGATATACCATTATCATTTTGGCAGCAGTGTGGGCTAAATCTCTGGAGGAACACATTTTCATTATCAAATTGTGACATGGCCCAGGGAGAAGTGTAAAGAAGGACATTAGTGCACCCTGTAATAAATACACACAGTGACTACGCGCAACAATGGCCTCAATGCTGCTCAGTGGAATAAGACGTGGTTACGATAGTTGACATAGATGTCTCCACATCTGCTCGAACTGCGCAGACGCAGACGAGTAGACAGGAAGTGACATCAGCAAGAGTCTCCATCCAGCAATGGCCATCTACAATATCTATAAGTAAACCTAAATCTGCATTGCTGAGGCAGTGGAGGTGGTAATGGTGGGGTTTAGGGGTGTGGCCTGCTCCATCGATGACCGTTGTCGGTCTGTAGACAATGTCATCAGTGCCATTCGTGTTATTTCACGGTCAGTTTGCCTCATTTTGTAGCCTGAGCTGCTCACTAATGAACTGCTCACTGCAACCTTGACACTGAGCATCTGCGAGCAGAACACTGCTGTCAGGGCAGGGTGAGGGTATGGTCTGGGTAGAAGGGGATAGTCTAATCTATACTCACAACCAAACTCCTAAATCCTCCCTAAATGCAGAGTCTCTATGGTAAAGTGTCATTTAGGAGTCACCCACCGATGTCTGTGGTCACCACTACTACATTGTACAATGCAGCCAGGGCACGCAATGTCGGATGTCCACAGGGTCCCATGTTCAGACCCGATGTGATCCCCATAGAATTGTGGACACTGTGGCTATCTGCAGAATACGGTGATTATTTTGTCGACTACAGTGTTCATTTTCTACTCGGTAAATGGGGTGGAGCCGAGATAAATGAACGGGGTTAAGTCTAGACGTGGCTGTTGGTGTCAACTATTGTGGAGTTTCCGTGTGGCCGGAGGCACGCCGGGAGGCACGCACTGTGGCACTGTATGCACTGTAAAAAGTTGTTGTTCGTGAACAGCAAAATTTGCTGTATATGTACAGTACTTTAGCTGTAAATAATAATACAGCAAATTCTACTGTACATGTACAATTATGTTGCTGTAGATGCAGGTTACGGTAGTGACTTGTAGATCCACAGTACTTTTCCCTGTAATATGTACACGAGAGGTCATGGGATCGATCCTAGGTGTAGCCACCTCCCATCAGGTATCTTTAGCAACAAGGCTGTAGCTCATTTAATACAGACATGGCAGAGGTAGCTTATATCCCAATATGACCATTTGTAACACCGGCTCTGTGGCGCAATGGATCAGCACCAGTCTCCACCACCACAGGTGGTGAGTTCAATCCTTGGTGGAGCCACTTCTCTTGCAGGGGCGTGGCAAGCAGTTTCCAAGTAGGGGGGACTGAGGGATATTTTGACCCTTTTTGACCCCTTTTTACTTGACCTTTCTGGTTTGACCTTTTTTGGGGGTTGGTCAAAAGTGGGGGGGACATGTCCCCCTCGTCCCCCCCCGGTTGCCACGCCCCTGTCTTGTTTCACCTACATCCACCTAAAATTTGTTTTTCCCTCACATGGATGATTAAAAATATCACCAGCACCGGGAGGCGAACCCCAGACCTTTACAAATTATTATTAATCAGTTGAGAAGTAGAGTGGAGATGTATCCCAATATGAATGTTTGTAACACCGGCTCTGTGGCACAACGGATCAGCGCCTGTCTCCAACACCACAGGTGGTGAGTTCAATCCTTGGTGGGGCCACTTCTCTTGGTCTACCTACATCCACCTAAAATTCGTTTTTCCCTCACATAGATGGTTAGAAATATCACCAGCACTGGGAGGTGAACCCAGGACCTTCAGACTATGATTTACAATCAATTTTGCTGTACAGTAACAGAAGATTCTGCTGTCCCCGTACAGTACATAGTGCTGTAAATATACAAAAGCTCACTTGCTGTAGGTCTACAGCACAATCTACTGGAACCAAAGTTGCCCCCAGTATTTGGTGTACAGGAACACTACTTACTTCTAACAGTGTGGATGTTATTCTGTGACCGGTATGGGCTCATTTCGAGAATTCTATAGTATTTAGATATCAACCATTTGCTACATTGAGAACATGCTCGAGGAATTCCCACTACACTTCAATAACCCAAATGCTATCGGGTATGGCTTTAATGAAATTATATCGTGATAATCATCAAAAAGTAAATTATACATCTGGAATGTTGGTGGTAGGTGTGTCCTTTAAACCCCAATATCAAATCAAACCAAAGACAAGAGAGTCCCATCAAAAGTATACATGTACATTTTGTGGGAGCTTAAAAACTTAACAACATGGTCCCACTTCTTTCAGCATTCTTTCCCTGTGTTTTTGTATTTAATAAATCTTCAGCATTACATCTACATCCAGCTGACAGCTTATTTATTCTCCTTCCAAGGAATGGCAGGGGAAGCGGTGCACTGTAAAAAATATTCCGTTGAAAAAAACGGAGAATCACTGGCATCAATGGGAACCAGGAAACCCACGTTTTTATGAGGGAATCCCGTTTTTTAGAAGTCACCATAATTTTTACGGAATTTCACTGTAAAATGTTTCCGTAGAAAAAACAGAGAATCACTGGCATCAATGGGAGCCGGGAAACCCACGTTTTTTGGGGGGGAATTCAGTTTTTTAGAAGACACCGTAATTCTTATGGAATTCCACTGTTTTATCATAAATTGGCCAAGAATATAATTAATTGCCTATTATCATGAATCCGAAGCTGCATGTAGCCCCTGAGAGACACACATAATGCCCATATCACTTTATAATCACAATTCCTGAGAGGACATTACCCTAGGATTGCTGCACAACTTCAACTACAGTGCTAAGCTTATATATATTTCTCATTGCCACAAAATGGGTGTCCATGACATTATAAATACTTCTCTGTGTCCCAGACAGCTGAATCTTTATCAAATGTGAATACTTCATCAATCTCAGATTATATCTGTATATTTATGTTATAAATGGCTGCCACCTAGTAGGAAAAGACACAACTACCCAGAAACAGAGTTTCTCTGTAAAATAAATAACAGAGTTCCATTGCAATGGTTGACGGAAGTTCACTGTAAAAGTGATAAAATTTACATTGATCCACTGTAAACCAAATTACGGTGATGCACTGTCAAATTTAACAGAGATTCTCCGTAAATTTAAGGGATTTCTTTTACAGTGTGGTCTAATATTATCAACGTAGATCCCTCTAGCATGCCACTAATGCACATTTGATACAAAGAAGTCCTCGCCCTAGTGTCTCGGCTATACCTCCGGGGCTCTAGATTGCAAGGGGTATAGTCTTGGTCTATTCAGTGAGGCGATAGTACTACTTACGAGAACACCAAAGAGCACTTGCTCATTTCGGGATTCACAACAATATTGGGTTACAAGGCTAGATCCCCTTCAAAGGGTAGTAGTGAACGCTTCAGGTGGGGTCTGTAGGGAGCAGAACCTTTCTGACGACCGTATAGAACCTGCTACCCTATTCACTATTGAGTGATATACAAGCCAGGCTTTTATACTCTTACTCTACTGGATCATTTAGAGCTGTCTTTCTGCCTATTGATGTAGGTGGCTAGGCTCAGAAATTTACCATCATGGTTGCACCAATGGAAAATGACCTGACCGTTCATTCCGATTGCTTAGGCCAGACGAAAAAGTAAATTACAAGTAACATATGGGTGAAAGTCGGGATGTTATTTTATTCATTCAAGTATGCAAGTGTCTTCAAAATTGCACAGAAACACATCGAGTCGGGCCTGTTTTGCGGACAATTTGGGTAGAATATACATTGTTTTACTTCCAACTACATTCCTCTCCAATAAACTCAATGGAGATGTGCGATTCATGCGCCATACGCTACCTTTGGGGTGCACTCTTTGATTCCACTCGTTTAAAACATACTGTAAAACATTATGTCTCCACCAATTCATATTGGGAAAGCTGGAAGGGAACTGTCCGTTGCCTAGGCAAAGAATGACTTGAGTAGCAGAAACCAGTGACTATACAGAACTACTTTATGGGAGTAGGCAGTTACCACTTTGTGATGGATGGATGTGTTAACATATTGACCTCGGGGAATTCCAAGCCCTATTCACTTCTAAGCAGTTATTACCCTCTGCGGACCACCTTTTCTACCTGTCTACTGGCCGCTGGGAGTTTAGTGTTACAGCATGGTACTATCAGAGTGATTCATTAGATCCCTCCAATTCATCCTCCACCAATATAGCACCAGCGCTGAGTTGGAATATCGCCAAGGTAGGTTAGAGCTATGTTTACTCTAACTGTTTCATGAATCATTACCTATATCGATTTATAATATTATTCTAGTGAGAAGACACCGTGTGTTTTTTTCTTAATACTTTTTTGAATACCACCCATGTGTACCCCAGTGCATATTCCAGACATAGTTATATGCTTGTCTCAATACCCTTTACCCGGCGCTTAAAGCTACTATGTCAGCTATTTTAGGTGATTTTCTCATTTAAAGCTGATAACATGATACATATAATTGCGTGCAGGGATGGAAAATTGGAAGGCTCTCATTCATTATTTAGCATAATAAAACTGCAATATATTGTCAAAAATAAGTAACTGTCCGCTTATGGAAATCAAGACATGTTAGTAACACTGTTAGGGGTGCATCATAACACCATCGGATTTAGCCTGCAATCACAACACAACAACCTGTATACAACCATTACATTCAGTCTATTCCTACCGTCAAATCACAATAAGGAAAACATTGATACCATCATGAAGGATGTCAAACACAAGGAAAATGGTTAATGAAAGCAATTGCAATGTTATTTTGTAACCTAATATTGAGGATGCTTAACTGATATTGTATCTCTTAACGAGCAATCACTGTACAGGAAGACATTGGATTGGTTCCTAGCCCAATTACCTGCTACAAAAGGTGAATGCAATGGTATAATGTGAAACTGGCATGGAAGAAGATCATCAAGAGTATCGCCAATGTTGTTAAATCAAAGAAAAAAAACGTTTCTAAAATAACTGTCATCACCAATATCAATGACTAATAACAGTAAACACTATTCAAATTCAAAGGACATGATATTTTCTTGTGAAGAATGAAGGGCCTTCATATGTAATATAGCCACATCATTTGGATCCTAAAGGTTTGTTTATACAGGACACCTAGAGGCGAGGGTTACAAACAAGTTTCACCTCTGTTTGTGTCACTCTGTTGGAGTCTGAAGAGTCAAAACATTCTTGTGAGTAAGAACACATTCCAGGAATGCCTACAAGTTGCAGAGAGAGCAGCTCCCACGGGGCTGGGGGAGTGACTCAGTAACATGAGCTACTCGTTTCAGAGTAACTCTACACAGTTTGGCCAACATGCCGGACGTAAGGCACTCATTTCACAGAGACAACTGTCTTATGGGGGCCCTGGTATCTAGAGATTGTAAGCAATGGGGTGTGTAAGACATGGGATGTAAGATCACGATTTTATGGAAGATTTGTTACGATTTATATTGATAGATAACAATGGGTTGTATTAGAAGTAATACAGGCACAGCTATACTAGTATTAAACATTATCCATATAATAATTTCAATTCAAACCATTGTCGATGAAACCCTAGTACATGCTGATATTATTTATCATTGGTGAGATACATAATTTTTTTGCATTCATGAGTTAACAAATGTACACCGCGTCTCGAACGTGTTATTTGTTGATAAATGAGAATTGTGTGCTCTCATTGAATTAAAAAAAACACATGATTCTCATATTGCTTTATTAAACATGTACTTCAACTTTTGATTATTTGTGTTTGGATTAATTAAAGTTGCACGAAAAGAAGGTAATTGTCCAGACGTAAATAGATGTTAAGCAGAACATCCCATCATTAAAATGTTTATATATATAACATATCTGCTTTGAATTATAGGATAAATTTAACTTTTGTAGACTAAGTGACCATAGTGGCATTCGGCGCACCATACCCAAATAATGCACCTACTTTGTGAAAGCAGACAGACTCAGTGAGAAAACAACTTGTTACGCCGACTGTATCCTGGTTGTGAGTTGTCAGAATGCTTGTATTCACCTCAGTACCAATGGTATTTAGGTCGGCACCAAGGGAGTTGGGCACAAACTAGTAGGGAATGTATTAACGCCTTAATTCCCAACCACAGACTCTTTTGAGGGTAAGATTACTGGCTGGCTTGTAGCAGATGACGGCGCACATGGGCATTCTTATCATTCTGAGGACAAAATGTAATTATTTGAACGTAGGGAAAAAAGATCGACAAAGATGTGTCGGCAGACACGAAGAAGTTTCCGGACTGTCTCTTTTTTCTTTGACTCAAAAAAGGGAGAAGGTCTCACAAAACACGTGTTCAATTGGATAAAAGAAGACAGCAGAAACATAACTCGTTTTGGGCTGTCATCCGGTGTTCATTTGAAAATGACTTCTAGAGTATCTGTCATCTCAAATTGGACAAAGAAAGGGGAAAAGGGGAAGCAGATAAAGGATGGCCGTGGAAAATAATGACACTCAAAGGTAAAACATTCAGCCACAAAAGGATAACAATTAAAAATTACTCCAGGAAAATGTCACAGGGCATTGCTTAGCTTAAAGAACATCAGTACATTTGCTCATATCAATAGGTTCCTGGGAAAATCCTACTAATTGGTCATTATGTGAAAAATACAAGCTATGGCATCTATTTATTAGCGCTTTCATTTAAGTATGCACATTGACTGTTTTATTTATCGGGGGAACTAACTTTATTTGCAAAAATATATGAAGTCTGTAACGTTTAAACAAGTTAGGTAAATACCAGCTTTGCTGAATTTTAGCTTAAGAGCCAATTTATCATTAAAGCAACTCGATATAAGTATACAGGTAAGGAGATGTCTTTTAGAAAAGACACTTTCCTACCTTTACCCCTAACATTTCACCTTCTTAAAAACACTACAACAGAGGGAAGTCCAAGCATAGGGAAACCTATTTGTATTTGAGGGGGGAGAAAGTTTTAAACCTGTATCATCATGACACCCCAATTACCGATGGAGACATCCTCTCCCCCCAGTAGGGTAGACTGACCTAAAGGTTACCACGTACCATGAGATGACCACCTCAAATTCTTTTTTTTAAGTCATTCATTCGGGATAAGCTCTGTTTTTGTGTATCACAGTACACTTTAAGTGATACTCTTTCCAGCAAAGGACAAATAATTACAATACCATACACAAATAACTACATAATTAAGGTGGACATCTCATGGTACGTGGTTACCTTTAGGTCAGTCTACCCTATCTGAGAAACAGTCGCCTCAAACTTAACATGGGAATATATTGGATCACTTTTCTTGGTTCAGACCTCATCAGCAGGGAACCATACCATCGACTGAGAAATAACGGTTATAACCTTACGACTCCTGATTAATCATTTCTCTACGTATACAAAGTCATTTTAAGTCGTATCTGATATAATACTGGGAGAAAGATACAGCCCAAAGGGGTTCGTTGACTTTCACTCTTCTCATTGCCAGATAGTGTGGAGATCTCATATTCATATCAAATTGGTAAAAGGACAGATTTGATATGACCTAACAAAATGATCTCTTTTTTGATATCATGTTTCCCCAGATTGCTAACATTACCTTCATCATGTTTGGACTTATCTCTAATGTTGCGTTGTATATAGTATTTTCCATTATGGAATGAAAGGTGAAAGGTGCTTCATTTGCAGTATATTTGTAACTTGATATCCTCCTTCATATAGTGTCTCAGTGCATGGCTTTCAAGCAGAAGGAAGAGTTTCTATTCCAAATTGCACATACACAATTGCATGACCATTGTCAGTGAAGTAATCTTGTGAAACGCCATGTATTGTTCAAGATATCATAATCAGCAGCAGCATGAATATATATAGTGTCTCAGTGCATGGCTTTCAAGCAGAAGGAAGAGTTTCTATTCCAAATTGCACATACACAATTGCATGACCATTGTCAGTGAAGTAATCTTGTGAAACGCCATGTATTGTTCAAGATATCATAATCAGCAGCAGCATGAAAGATGCAATCTAATCTATTGTAAAACGTTATGATCTTTGTTATTATGAGGAAGGTCTTTTTGCAAAACAATCTGTAGGACCAAACGGATCTCTTGGCTTTTTCGTTTCAATGAGTCCACGTAGAACTCGTTTATTGACATAAAGACACGTTCGAGACGCGGTAGTAATGCCAACTTAATACAGAAAAAAATATAGCCAATGGTTTTGTGTATCAACATTCACAATGTTTTCATGTACCATTTCTTTATAGTAACACTTGAATCAGCAGCCAATACATGATGAGTATACAATTGTAATGGGGAGGAGTAATAATAGAGTACGAAATACAGATGCTAGTCGCAGATTAACACTAATAATTGTTACTATTGATTGCACACGTCAATAGTACTTGTACCAAAGTAGCTTTTACAATTAGTCTTATAACTTGGGTGTCTTCCTATCAAGGTTCCACCAACAGGTATTAGCCCATACTGTGCCTACACCTATTTCCATAATTCGAATTCCGGTAATTCAAGATGGCGTCAGATGCGTTCAGTCGATTCCTTGGCCCCCAAAATGTATGGAAGATGTAGCTATTTGTGGCATGCATTTTACCGAATGTGTTATTATAGTAGTTTGGAGGTCGATGGACATATAGATGGATGTAGTTTACATGTGATACAGAGTTGAATTTGTGCATAGTTCCTGTTTCTTTAACTCGAGGGTGTTACCACAATTCACTCAAGGTTATTTCCATAACTCTGCAGATTTCTCAGGTATTAACAACATTTCCCTCTTATGCATCGCCATAATTCACTACAATGTGTCCTTTTTATACAATTACTATTTCATATAAATGGCACCTTTTATTTGACACCTCCATTCTTTAAGAATCGGTACGTTGCTTTATCATATTTGCATCTATAATCTCATCAACACTTACCGCTCGTGACAAAATAGTATGTGCTCTTTATACTGTAATATATTATGAAATAGTTGACCGGCATAACTGTGAGTTGTACCTGCGTACAGACCCCTGCGAGAGAAAAGGGGGCTTGGGGAAGAACGGTAATGATAGTTAACGTTTTAATTTACCCAATAAAACACTTTAAAAATAAAAGCCAAACGGTGCGTTCACTGACACGTTCAACCACGATGAAATTGTAGAATGATTAAAATAACACAATGGGAGCAAGAACTATGTCTCCCCTGGAGGAAATGAAAATGCTAGACGCCAATATCTGTTCAAGGTAACAAAAATACAAGGCCATTTCAGAGACAATACACAATCAGAGGTGGATAGAAGACAAGGTAAGTTGAGTAATGACAATGCTTTACCTGTTCATACGATGTGCATAATCATCTGGAGGAAGGTATGTGTACAGCAAGACAAATGAGGAAAATCCATGTTTTCTTTGTTTTTTCCTATTCATTGTCATACTTGTTAACATCAACATGCTTACGATAGAGCGCTGAGGGACTGCTATACAATATACATAGACGGAGGTTATCTCACGAGTTCACAGTTGGACCATATTCCCGAGGGCCGCGGGCCAATCTGAGATCAACCTTTGCTATATTGATATTCATTTTCAGTGATTAATCGAACAGCCGTCACTGAAAAACGCCAATACGGCTATACTTTATTAAAGCTCTAAAAACATGCTCCCGTCTTCATTGGATTAATCTAGTGCAATATGATAGGTTGGGTGTTGTATAATAAACATCAATAGCTATCCGGAAGATATTATGATATGAACTTTCATTCTGAAAACCTCTTGAAATGAGCTTCTTTTTTTTGAATTCAGGGGATGATATTTAGCATAACAGTCGCAACTTTCCCATGCCGATGGATGCCCATATACCTTTGGTACTCCCAAACTTTCTAGCCACGACACAGCCACCATCATTCACTCTAAAAACAGTGTGTTACGTTTACACACTTTTCAACACACTTTTCTGAAGCCACTTTTAACACACTTTTTTTTGGTAACACACAACACACTTTTGGCAAAAGTGTGTTGAATCTAAAAAGTGTGTTGGTGTACAAAGCCATGGTATTGAGGAGGTGGGGATTAAAATAGCTGTTCTACACCTCACAGAGTATGTCAGGTGCCGTGGCTGAGTTGTCTAGGTGCTGGCACATGAGTCCTGTCCATGCAGGTTCGAATCCCTTGACAAATATTTTTTTCTCAATATTAAGTATGATTACTTTCTACATGGGTTAAAAGTTAAATTAGTATAGATTTATTTAATTTCTTGTTATGGCTATTCATGTTCATACTGTGCATATATACTGTGTGTATCACTTTTAAAGGCTTCTTATATCTAGGAAAAGTGCTTATTGAACCGCTCACAATAAAAGTGGGAATAGAAGATTATATCAAAACTGAGTTTGTATTGACAGTAAACAAGTCTTAGTCAACCACTATGAACACATCCTAGCTTCTGACCCTGGCGAAACTGACACACCTGATAACCAACTGGTGACTGTGGCGCAATGTGCCATGACCGTACCACCGTCAGATAGCGTGGGATGGCTGCTCTCACAACCTTTTCTCAGTGTCTCCAGTGGTCCATTGCAGCCTTTTCCCCTCCCGGCTAGGACCACCTTCGTCAACACTGATATCTGCTATCTCTTTACCAGTTGCAAGTGTATTATGCTTCTACGGATTGAAGCGGATCGGTGCAAGTCTCATGGGAGACCAGGACACTGAAGGTTCACCGCAGTCTGTCTACCGACACTTACAGACGCGACTCTTGTCAGGACAACTTGTTTCACTTGGGCAGATTTGGTGCCAGGTCTTCTCTGGGAATCGAACCCAGGACCTCTCACACACTTGTCCAGCGACTTGCTCTCTAGGCCACCAAATCTCCTTGTACAATCATGGTGTATTCCCCCCTCAAATAGGTACCAGAACACACAACAGTGAGGAGACACAAAGTATTCTCAAAGATCACACAACTTCTTTTACCAGTAAGCTATATAACTTACCTTGGGGATTAATATGTTATGACATGAAGTGGTTCTTAGACAATACAAAGACCGCCCTTATTGAGGGATGCCAATGCACTGACTAATAATAACATAATTTGCAGGGCTTGATATCTATTATAAAGACAATAGTTAATCAGCTATTAATAAGCCCTGCTTTTACAGCCTTGCAGAACATCTAATAAGATCTTACATGTGATGGTTATTTGGTTTACGCAAAGAACATGTGTTTATAGTTGAAGAGAAAAAACTTCCCATCTATTTCCGATATGGATTGAGTGAGTTTGCTCATTCAATTAGATTCAAATAATACAGTTTTTGTATGTATCTCATTGCAAATTAACCACTATCAAATAGGTGTTATATCTTTCATTGTAGTGGGGGGGGATTGGTTGGGGAGGGGGTTGTAAAACAGTTCAACCTCTCCTGAGGTGGAAAAGAAATTTGACCCTTCTTGAGGGGGGGCTAAAATATCATGGTCCTTCTTAGAAAATAAACATTTCCATTTGACAGTCAGCCCCATTGGGAATCGAGCCAGGGATCTTTAAGTTCTCAGTCCAAAGACTTGCCTACTGAGCCACTGCGACAGCTACTATATGGCTGTAAGAATGTAGCATAGGTGCATGATAGACATTTACTGCTGCTGCCCCCTTTTGTATATGATACACACCTCTCTGACCACAAGTGTGTAAGCAGGTAAGTGAGTTGACAAAAAGTGTGTTACAATTCGTAAGTGTGTTAAATCTCAAAGTGTGTTGCAAATTTATGTGTGTTACTCTTTAAGCATGTTCCAACAACACACTGTTCTTAGAGTGTTGCCGTGGATATTAAAGGGTAGAGTGACCGGTCTATCAAAGAACAATCTGGTTGGGCTTCTTATGATATGTGTATCAGATATATAGCTCAGTCATAGAAGGTCATATGAATTGCAAGATTGATATTTGTCATTGTTCCATTCACCTTTCGTGTATGCTATCAAATTGACAATGCCATTCAAATAGCTATCCAATACGTTGGTGTCGATGGGAATAAATTCAAGCAGTGAACTTAAAATAATAGTGAATACTTAACACTGGAATATTCAAGTCTATATAGTTGAATGTTATCAATTCGTAGTTAAACAAAGCACAAAGTATTTAAATCAAGCAGTTCCCATCGTTTGTTCATTATAATTTAAGACTAATAGTGAAACGAAGATTCTAATTAATAAATGTTATCCATGTGAGGTTCTGACCAAGGGAATTGTCATTTTTTAACAACAGGGAGGGGGTCGGTTGAATCGAGGAGGGGGGGGGAGACAACAAGATGTGGACCCATAAATCCCGACCATTAATTACTATAACTGAAAGGGGTCAGCTGCAAAAAGTTTGAACCCTGCTAGAGGGGGATGGTAGAAATTTGAATGTGGACCCCTCTGCACACGCGAGAATCCAGCAACCCGCCGGCCCCTGTTATTTAAAACTGACCATTCCATAAGCTCTAGTGATAGAACCTCTTGTATATACATCAGGGGGGGGGGTGACAAAAAAATCAAGCCAATAGCAAATTTACGCTTATGCAATAACGAATTTTAATAATTTACGTTAATATTTAACACTTTATGATGATACTAATTAATGTTTAATCATTTACACTGTGGTCTTTACATTTATGCTTTGGTCTTCAAATTTAGGCTGATTTAGGCTACTTTACTTTATTTTTCAACACCACCTTTGAAGTAGGATGGCTTTTTTAATGTAAAAAACGTAAAACAATGTAAGCAACCAAGGTACAGCAAATTCCCACGTACTACCCGAAATTTTCCAAAAGTCTAGGTGCAGGTTATACAAGGGTTTTTACCTAGGACCACTCAGACGCCCATGGCGGGTAATAGGATTCACCCAAAGTCGGGGTGTGGGTTATGCGCGAGATGCGGGTAGTACGCGGGAATTTACTGTAAACCCGTAATGTAAATTTTGTTCTGTAACACCCCCCCCCCCCCAAAAAAAAGACATGAAAAATTCTTTAGTAACACTTACTTACGCTATGAAAATTATCGCTATGTTTTCTAACAGCCCCCTGGGTAGTCAATCTAGCCCACCGGTACTCATTAAAGTCTGGTTCATCTGACTCCATGTGTGCTCAAAGTGCACATTGTTTCTTCGGAAAGCCTTGAAAGGTTTCCACTGCATCAGGCAGCGAGCAATGGAGTAAAATGATCCAGCAGCTAGAGCGAGCAGTAATCATTCATGGCGGGTAGAGATATTGGAGATGAAGTATCGTTTGTTGATGATGATGGCAGTGTAATTGAAGTCCCCATAATGCAATATATAGCCTCGATGCAAACACTGCTAGCCTCGATGTGGTGCAGTGTCATTTTGCTGTGTCATGCCCTGAAGAGGGTGTTCCACATGAAGCTGGTTTCTCACCACGTGTCATTGGATGAACATCGGGTGGATGTTTGAATGCCTCATTTGGCAATACACTCTAAGAACAGTGTGTTACGTTTACACGCTTATCAACACACTTTTCTGCAGCCACTTTTAACACACATTTTCGTGTAACACACTACCCACTGCACACTCTTTGTCAAAAGTGTGTTGATCTCAAAGGTGTGTTGCAAATATGTGTGTGTAACTCCTCATGCATGTTCCCGCAACACACTGTTCTTCGAGTGTATCTGAAGGAAATTTTATCAGTTAATGAGTTCCAATGGTGTCTGAGATGACCTGTCATACGTTAAGACTTATCTCATTGAAAAATAAGCTGACAGCCGATTCCAGATTCGTCCATGCTATAGGGGAGCTATTACATTTATGTGCACTTGAACAGGAAATAGGGGATGATTGGGTGAATCACTTTACCTCGGACGAAATCAGCCTTAAGACATCTAAGAAACAGTGCAGTAGATGAGAGAAAATCTGGCAAGAATATCTAAACATTTAGATTTTGCCTGACTAGGCATCACGTATCATAAGCTGATGTGTGCACTTCAGGTGTTGTAAAATCAGAAGAACCAATTTTATGTATTCTACATGGAATATACCTTTCATCGACAAGTGAACTCACTCATTTTGATGAAGGTTAAAACATTGTTTAAACCAACATGACTGACTAATGGTATAATTCAGCTCAGTCACAACATGGCCTCTAAATGTAAGTGACAGTTTTGACTGACAACCAGGGCTTCTAATTTGACTTGGCAATCAATCTGTGTCCCTAATGTCTGATATTACTGGGCCCCCATTTAATCCTGGCATGCACATGGCTGTTGCTACAGCCCCACCATCCGCTCGGATCACCAAGTCCATCGTAGTTGTAGGGGAATTGGCGAAATCAATACGTTTCCCTTGCCTAATCTCCGGGGTCCAGTTCAAGACCAAAGACAATATTTACCTTCACCCGTGGCCCTTAAATGTATGATTAATCCAAACCCGATCCCGAACCCGGCCCTGTGGCTGTCAGGCCGGTCAGCAATGGTAATCTGACAAGTCGCGGTCTGCTTCATTTGTCAGACTTGCCCAAGAAGCCGACTTTTGACATTTCCCGCCATTTCTGCCACCGCTGCCGCCCGGTGGGCTCTGCATGGGCACGGCTTTAGGATGGGAGCACGGCTGACGACCAGCAGGATCGGGGGAGGTGGGGTTGGGGGAGGCGGGGAATAACGACATTATAATTACATCGCCGACGCTAGGATCATTGATCGTAATCACATCAGGGGGCATCACCACCACAGTGCGCTGGTCCATCTCCACTCCAGCACGATCCCACTCATGCAGCCTCGTTGGACCTCCCAGCCGCCCGCCTCTAGGGCCCTACACAACTCTACCATCTTCTCATCCAGTCAGCTTCCATTCAAAGTCCCCTTCCTGAAAGGGTTTACACGGTAGCCTTAGATAGAGGTTTCTCTGCGTGAAATGGAATTTCCACAGGACGTATTACTTGAAGACGTATTACTTAAGAGGCGATGCTATCATTATTATCCTAAATCATATGAGCTGTATATTTAAAGTAAGAATAGTACCACCGCTACAGCCGAAATGTAGGATGGAATTAAAAGAGTGGTCATTATTTAATCTAAGGGGATGCTGGTTTTGTTCCCCGAGGGAGGAAACGGGAATCTGAAAAAAAAAAAAAAAAAGGGGGGGGGGGTCCATCAGACACAAAAGTACCGAAAAGTGTTACGCCACGACTCGTGGCGGATCAAAATGTCATTAAAAAATTATTATTTTTTAAATCCAAAAAGGGTTCGGACCCTCAGGACACCCCCTGTATCTGCCCCTGCCTCCCTCCCCGCCCCACCTCTGGATGGTCTACAGTCGGCCTTCAATTTCCCGAATTTTGAAAGTGCAAGGAAAAATGTCTAAGGAAGAAATTTATCCGAAGATTAAAGTCTAAAGATAATGCAAAATGTAATTGTAAGGGCAGTTGTCGGGGAACTATCTGAGGAAGTGAGGGATCCGAGGTAGTAAATGTCCGAGGTAGTGTCCCCAATCCCACCCTATCTGTTGTTAAAAATGACAACTCCCTAACGCCGGTCAAAGAAATTCCCTTTCACTTATCTCCCTTAATCTTCCTTTACATACCCTCCTCTTCCACCCCTCTCTATACCCTCTGGGAGAGGCCCCAGTACACACAGACTGTGCCACTGGTAGCAGACACCACCTTCAGGGCAGTGATCTTTGATTTCAGGCTCGTTTGTAATTTGTCGGGTGGCGGCGAGCTCACAGAGGAGCAGGAGGGGCGGCGTTCCATTCAGCAGACGACTTTCAGCTTCCATCATCCCCCATTGGTAGCAGAACCAGCCGCTAGTGCCGCCAGACTCAGTGAGGTGGCGCTGCGATCGCTGAGTGAGCTTGCGTCTCTCGCATGCACACACAGACAGGCTCGGCGTACTACTACGACCAGCCTCCCTCCTCCCCCTCCCATTCAGTCTCAGAGACCGAGGCGTAGAGCACGGACCGCTGACGAACGACCCACGTGGGGCTGACTGCCACACTGTGATCAGGCTCTATCGCCCAGGCACTGAACCAGTTAAAGGTGCCTGCAGACAAGGGGAGTAGCGCTGTTAGAAATACACCACCACCCCTCCTCCAGGCCCTACAAAACATAGGAGGTAGTGACACTAACCTTTGATAAGACATTCTGTGAAGATTCCCCCCGACCTACAGGGAGATATATAGCCCGGCAGACGACCAAGGATAAGAGCATAGATCACCAGTGATACCATCTCAGGGACTCTATCAGGATTCTATAGGACCCTAGATTGTGATAAGGCCTTCAGACGACAGAGATAGGGATAGCGTTTCCCCAGGAATAATTTCTCATATGAAGTGCAGGAAATTGAAAGCCACAGTCAAGATGGGGACGATACCTCATTATCTTGTTTATCTCCAACTAATTGGGCTGGCTGTGATGGCAACAGCTGGAAGGGATGGTAAGTACTGCTTATTTTAACATGGCGAAGTTTTCTTTTGGCTACGGTTGAGTCTTTTACCTTTGAATGTTCCTTTTTTAGACTGTTACAGACGGTTCCGTGTGTGTGTTTTTTAGGTTGTTTCTTTTGTATGTCTGAAAACCTGTGTGCATAAACAGTGTTATTTTTCACGACAGAAGATCCGTGACGGAGCTACATTTGGTAAAAGTTAGTTGGAATGAAGAACACGTGGCATAGGTCATAGTTGGAGGCACCATGGGGACAAAACTTCGCAAAGTTTGAGCAAAAAAGTAAAAGGTTCAAATAAAAACAGAAAAGAACTGTGTCGGCGTGGGAGCATCTCTGACCTCACCCTTCCTGCTTTTGAGCAGCTCACTTTCCTTCCTATGAGCAACTTGGTGTTCTGAGGCACCACGGCCTCCCGCCAACTTCTCCCCATAAACAAACGCCACGCGCCGAGGCGCCCATCAAACGAGGTCGGCATTTCCGGGAGCAAACTCTGAGATAGTGGCCTCACCAGATCCACATGGATCAACAGGGGGTTATCAGTACCTGCAGGAAGTCTGGGGATGACTAACTTAGGGATCCAAATCTGGTGTCCAGAAGGCTGAAATATACTGGGGCTGAACCCAACACACTTTGCACAGCTGGTAGTAGCCCCCTTTCTGTAACAGTGTACTACACCTTTTCAAGCAGAACCAAAGGGCCACTCCAGGTTACTTTATTTAACAGTTAAGGCGCCGGGAGTTTTCTGCTGGTTGCAATCACTCCTGGTAACTGCTCGCAGCTCTGGCCCTCACCTACAACATCTCTCATGATAAGAGGAATCGGCCCTCCTCCGACCCTCCTCTAAGGACCGGAAACCTTGTGGCAGACTAGGTCCATCACCACCCTTTAGCTAAGTGTGTACTGCAGCTATATAGCAAAGCCCCTGAGCACCTCCTTGCCCTCACTCTAACCATATGAAGAGCTGCTCCTTCCCTGTGAGCTGCTCATGTAAAACGCAGGTTCAAAGAGGAGCTCACACTTACTCCTGTCTTATACTTCATCCTAATATAATATCGACAGTGGGTAGTGTGTGATTCCTCTGGTGTTTCCCAGCGAGTGTCCCTATATGTGTACCATACCCACATAATAAGTGTGCCCATGTATGCTGCAACGGAGGCCATTGCTCAACGCAGAGGGTATTATCAGCCTCTCCCAGCAGCAGATTTCTTCAGGATATTCTGAGCTGAAGCTGTTGCAGCACCTGCATGGTGTAGCTGTTCCGATAACCCCTATAAGCTGCTATCAAACAGGATCAGTTTACACCCTCCACGAGCTGCGCTTATCCCTTAGGAGCTGCTCCCATAAACCATGAGCGATTCGTGCCAAACTGGGAGCAGTAGGCCGTCTTGAAGTAAATTAGCTGCTACAAACCAGGAACAGGTCTCAGTGCAGTAACAGCAGGTGCAGCCACTCACCAAGCATGAGTTGCTACAGCCTACAATAAGCTCCCTCTTACAATGTGCGAGATGCTCCCGACTACTGCCCCTACTACCATTCTACAATGAGCAGCTCCCTTCTACCATTCACGAGTTGCTCAGACTTTTATTCCTCCAAACATAACTTCCTCCCCGTACCATGAGCTGCTCACTCTTATGGCTCGTGTGAGAAGCTGTTTCATTCAAAATTAGCTGCTCCCTAATGTTATGAGTTGCTCCCCTTAACATGAGATCTCTCCTGATAAGGTTTCTTCATCCTACCATGAGCTACTTCTCATGTCATGAGCTCTCTCCTAAAATACATTGGGCTCTTCCCTCCTATACCATAGGATATCTCCTCTCTAATATCATGACTCTTTTTTTATGTGAGTTGCTCCCTTCACCAATGTGTTGCTCCTTCCTACACTGAACAGCTCCCTCCTCCTCACTCACTCAGCTGGTCCACCTTACCATGAGCTGCTCTCACCTAACAGCATCCACTATAGCTGGTATCAGAGGAGACGCTCGGAAGACATCAACAGACATCTCCTCGCCTCCTGTTATCGGCCAGCGTTTAGGGATGCGGAATGTGGAGGTAAATAGTCCCCTCTCACCCTGCCCAAGGCGCCTATTGGGGTGTGAAGCGGCGCGGACGCTATCACCACAGTGGTAGATAGGAGAGATAAGGTTGACGATCCCAGTGATGGATCCCGGATCCGCCCCAGCCCCCGACCTCGATACTAAGCGACCCTTCCTTCTTCCTGTAGCCTACAGCAAGCCCCACCAGGCGTCCTGATATAACACAGGCTCAGATAAGAGGTGTGGGGCTCGTGGATGTTTGGTTGCTGGCTGTTGGATGGGCATTCCATCCTACAGCTGTAGGGAACGTTCACAAATGACCTCACCTATTTTGGGACCTTTTTCAACACCCCCCCCCCCCCCCCACCCCTGACACTGTTTTGGGCAAATGTGTCTGCAGAAGATGTCTACAGCTCAGTCACATTTTGTCACTAAACCTACCTCCCGCCTCCTAGCCAGTGACGTCATTTTTGAACGTTCCCTGTAGAGGGTGTGGGTACAGGCTTGTCTCTATTCCACATAAACTGACGCGCCATGCTTTGGTCAGCGTCGCCGGAGCAATCATTAAATTTGACGCCAAACATTCCCCACTGCTGCTGCCTGTACACCAAGTGTCATCTTTATTTAGGCTTAGGCAGTCAAGTCGGGTGCCGATGGCAAGTGGCTGCATGCTCTACTAAGGCAGTATACATGTCACGGATGCACAAACGATCCCATAAAACTACCCATATGATCCATACTCCCCTCAACTTAACACTGGTGTGTCTACTGCTTCTATCCTATGATTGCTTCTGAACTGTATAATTTTATAAATAATTAGCTGTTAAATTGGAAGCATAGTAAATACACATGAATGTATTAAATGTTGCAAATGACTATAGCCTAGATGTTTTGATGTCATTTAGGTCAGAGCTGCGCTTTCTACATGCGGGTGGGTATTTAGGACACTGATGATACAGGGCCCCACATAACATATAACAATCCCACCACCAGTAGCATGTGACATTTATAACCTGCAGCCCATTCAACACTGATATCCCGCAGTATTCACATGTAATACTGCACATCAATAGATGCCACAATATAAAGCTGTGCATTCAATTCTTGCCGAATCCTCCAACAAAGCGCCATAAATCAACCGACAGTAAAGAGTCATGATAGCACACGCTATTGTTAGCATACAGTCAACCATGACTATGTGTATTTCACTTGCCTATAGTTGCAGTGATAACACATCCAGAGTAGCAAATTATCCTAAATCATTAGTACGACTCCTGAGAGCAAATGGGATATAGTGTGTATTTCACTTGCCTATAGTTGCAGTAATAACACATCCAAAGTAGCAAATTATCCTAAATCATTAGTACGCATCCTGAGAGCAAATGGGATATATTGTTAGTGTGTCAGTATTTTATAGTTTCAAAGTAGTGGGCATTATATAGTTATAGCGAAGTCTGACTGTACAATGCCCAATGTATAGTGACCTATATATATATTGTATAAGGTGCCAGGTTTCCAGACTGTAGGCAAGATTGCAGGGTGAAGCTGATAGGGCTGGGCAGGGGGAGCGGTGCATGGGGTGCCGTGAACATGGAGCTGGGAGCAGGGCAAGTGCACATTGCTGTAACGATTGACTGGGCAGACAGTATAATCACTAGTCAGCGGGGTGGTACATAGGGTTCGTCCCTGACTCCTTCTCACACACCTAGATATCTGATATCTTCTTCTTGGGACAACTATTCTTTTATTCCCTTATAACAGAATGCAGACCAAACCCTTCTCATGCCTGCTACTTATAAGCATATATATACAATTGGTATACTGTATCATGCTATATTGATATGTAGAATATCTTTTCTGACTATTCTGGCTATCCTTTCTGGGTATAATGTCTTATACAAGCCAGTTTCCTAGCTCCGGGGGAAAGAAGCTCACAAGTCGCCCTAGCATTGCATAGCCATTAAACCTTAGTCAATTAGTGCAATTTTCACCACTTGTACTTCCCCTTTGATATGATAGAGTGAGCAGCTCATGTCACTGTTGATACCTCTTATATGCAGCTTCTTCCCAAACTTGGACCATACTGGTCCTGTCCAAATTGTTATGTGTCCTTTTTTTCTGCTCATCTGGTCCTCCCCTTATCGCCATGCACAAGCCCTGACCCCTCCCCTCTCCGCGGGCCAGCGGAGAATCCCCTAAGAGGCCATTAATTAAGGGATCACGAGTGGCATAAAATGTTGGCGGACCCTGGTATTTGTCTTCGACTCGCCTGCTGTGGGTTCAGGCCTGATCCCACTGGACAGGAAAGTCAATTCTGTCCCTGCGTTATTGGCCAGAGTGAGATATGACTGGAGGGGGCCTGGAGGAGAGGAGGCGACTAGAAGTCGAGAAGACTACTGCATCTGACGTGGCCTCTGCTCTATCAGAGGTGTCCCTTCTGTCAGCATTGTCTACATGGGCGTGTCCGGTCCCTTGTGTTAGCACCTGAGACAATATGGGGCCTGTCAGCTCCTGTGATGATTGATATATTGGCGTATCACTTAGAGTTGTATAACGCATCTATAGATATTACTTTAGTATGTCTCAGTATCAGTCTGTCTGATTATCTGTCTCCTTGTCTCACACTGTTGTATCTCTCCTCAGTCTCTGTTTCTGTCTTTGTCTCTCTCATTGTCTACAGTGTACTCTCTCTTGCTCACCTTCCTGTCCCCCCCCCCCCACCCCTTCATCTATATAATGCCCGTCACTTTCCTCTTTTTAACTTGCTTAGTGTAGATCACGCTATGTCTGTTATCACCCCCACCTGTCCGTCTTACTCACTGGCATAATTTCCTCCTCATCATACCGACAAGTATGCATGTGTTCAGTATGGGGAGCCGAGGGTGTGGGAGTGGGGCAGGGGGGGGGGGTGCTGGGGTTATAGAAGATGCGTAAGGAATACAAAAGACGTGACATGTATTCGATAAGCATATTCATATGCAGCAGCTGCCAGCCTTCATTTTACGTATCACTCGTCCTCCCCGAGGAAGAAAATCTAGAGGGAAGGAAATATATCCAAAGAAACACAATGGGAACTGCATAGTATGATTGCTACGTCACGTCATAAACCGGATGTAGCGTTACGTCGTGGTGTACGATGTAGGGGGCGCTTTTATCGAGAGTAATCACAGAACACCTGCCAGTTCGTCCACCGGCGGCGCCTTCCGTCTCAGTTCCTGATCCTACCACCAGAGGGCCGGTGTTTACCCAGCCTCACTTTCGGATCGGAGGTCGCACGGCATCCGCCGCCAAAATCAACAGAAAGTTACGCTTGGTGGATCGGGGCAACATTTGGCTTGAATCGCGCTCGTGGTGTATGGGGTAGCTCTGGGGGTCGGACTAGAGTTACTTCCATGGCCCAGAGGGAGTTCTGACAGGGTATATATGTGTGTGTATATATATTGAAGATGGAGGTGGGCGCTGTCGGCTGGGTTCCTTGGCGTGTCGGTCTGGATATGTTATGTGTGGCCAAGGACGGCCCAACACGAGCACGCCTGTCTGCGTGTCAATTAAAGTCATGTTGTGCTCTGTAGGGGTCGCCACAGGTGGCTCAGATATTGGGTCCAGATGCATCATTGGAGATTCCCATCATGCACTAGGGCAATGGGAATTGATCCATGAGAAGGGCCATATAGCATGAGCAAGTTACAGCGAAGGGGGCGTAGTGGGGAAGATCCTGTTGCCTGTCTATATTTCAATAATAAGCTTTCTTACCATGCACTCTACCGGGAGCTTTCCTATGGTACCCTCAGCGACTAACCTATCTATTGTCTAGACATACGACAGTAGCATATTATATACACACTAGCTATAGGTAACATTCACAAATGAAGTCACATGCTAAGGGCAGGGGGGGGGGGGTCACCCGGGTTATTTATCTACAGATCAATTTGCCTAAATACTAGTGACAGCGATTGAGGGGGGTATTGAAAAAGAGATAAGTGACGTTATTTGTGACCGTTCCTAAACAGACAGAAGGACCCCTCCCATAATACCCAAGTCCAAGAAAGGGTCAGCGGTGCGGTCAGTTTTATTGATCTTGTCCATAACCAGCTGATAACTTCAAAGCGTGTTTGTATGCAGCCTTATACCCCGGCACCTCACCATGAAAGCACGTGCGTGTCACACTACATCTGTGACGGATCATATCCTGGTGAATATTTCATAGTAAACTGGCTGTCTCTCCTTTAAACATGTCACACCCTTTGTTGTAGCGATGCAGATGGTCTGTGTAAGCCGTCAAAAAGCACATGAATTTCGCATGACCAACGCCTCACGGTGCCCATAGTTACTGCTGGCCTCCCTGCCCGAGGCATAGGTCCCTGTTTAAAGAATAATGTGGGGTGGACTAATAGGGATATTGTACAACATGACCAGTCATGGGTCGGCCATAACTGAGCTGCTCTTTGGTAGTTATATATGATCTGAGTTGCTCGACCATTATGCGTCATATAACACAGGAACTCCCCCGGCTGAGTGAGTCGGGTGAATCCACTGTGTGCTCACCGTCACCGTTGTGGTATTTATTCTTTGCATATATGCTCTATATATGGACATAGTGTCACCCGCCCCTATAAATACCACCGTTTATCATAACCAGTGTGTTTGAGTCACTACTATTACTGCGCTGCGCTTGTATACATGCACCTTCCCTGACCTAACGCCCCCGCCCCCCACCATGTAAACACCCCACCCCATTGGTCACTAGTTACACGAACAGCGTCCTCATGAGTTCAGTTATAAAATGAAATGTTAAAGAGCCATATGTATATATACCACCTCATAAGCAATGACTCAGACGGCAGGGGATATGCAGGGGATCCCCCCTTTTGAAAATCCTGGATCCGCGACTGCGTCAGTCCCAAGTGGAATGTCAGTTTATATTTACAAGAGCTTTTCAGTAAACTTTGCTACAAGGTAGACATGCTCCGGGTCTATATATGTAAGGCTGTCAGTGTGAATTATACCCGTGGGCTATATACCCGGGCCATACGCCCAAACAATTTGAGAGACGCATTGTGAAGGTAAACCAATGTAACAGGCCTCATCGTCAAACACACTAGAGGCTCACTCCCAAACACTAGTCCTTTAAGGGCCGCATGCCCTTTATCGTCATGATGCATGAATGCAGCTCTGGTGAGTCTACTCACCAGGGCTGCATCCATGCATCATGCTGATCCGTTGGGGGTTCATCAACCCCGTAGGGACTGCATGATGCTTGAATGCAGCACTAAGGAGTTCCTCATCAGTACAGGGCTGCATTCATACATCATACCAACAAAGGGAATATTACATTAGAGCACTCTGCGGTGCTTAACGGGCTAGAGTAGAATTCCCACCACATTCAACTTTCAGGAGCTGCTCGGCCTTTTCTGGAACAGCTCCACACACCAGTTCCCGCCCCAGTGAGCAACTCAGCCTCCATCAACTCCCGACGGCCCAGGCCAGGGTCTGTAGCCTGGTCAATTATTCATAGGGCTTTAAGCTTTGTTGCCCGCTATGTTATGTCATACCAGGCTGCGGTGGATCAAGTTCATTTTCTGCTGCCAAAACCCAAGTGAAAAAGGATTACTTTGGGAATTTACATCTGTTTAAAAACTAAGTTGATATTCATGGCTTTTTTAAACAGCTTACCGTGCACTAAGGCTATGCGATGTAAATGTTTATGGCTTGCTTCTGTTGAGTACATTTCCTTGCTGAGACCTTTGGCGAATCGACTCAGGCTGGTAGAGAAAAGTGAGGGAAAAAATGGGCAAGATGATGATGATAATACCATGTGTGGGAAAGGCCGAACCTTTGACTTGGAGTTGACTAATCGACACAGTCACCAAGCCGAACTCTGGTCGCTGCCGAAACCATCTATTGCTGAAGGCGCTGTAGGCTCGGCTTGGAGAATGCATCACTATCGGAGCGCCGGAAGTGGGCGCCGACACCGGCTGTGCACCGAGCGCTGATTTTAACTGCCGCCAGATGGTGCAAGGGTAGGTTACGCTGGGACCCGCAGGTCCCGGGGTCTGGTCCCCGCGGGCGCTGGGTCACAGCGCAGCGTTCCCCATGAGGGTCGCTTATCTATCAAGGCAAACATTTTAAAGAGCCCCCCTACGTCCTTGTTCCCTGCTGAAAGCCAACACTCCCCGATATCAACAAGCCCTGCTCTACCCTGTGCACAGCACCATAGGGCTTCTTTCATCCACCAAACCTGAACTAAGTGAATCATGCAAGGGCAAGTGTAAACCATGGGTTATGTTATGTTTGTATTCTTATGTATGGCTTTTAACATGGCTTAGCTCTTGACTAGTTTGTACATTGTCTGGCTTTCGATGTAGCTTTACTCTCGAGGAAACTTGTCTAGATCAATCGAGGAACACGTTAGCTGCAGTATAAGGAAATGGGCAGTGCTTCCCTGATGAGGTGTGGGGACAGCTGCTGTTACCGAAGTAATGGCAGTTGAGGCGTATACCTTTACAGTTATGAGATGACACAGACACAGTTCCTTGTTACCTCTGAATTCCATTAGCATGACCATCAAAATAATGGTGCCCATTAAGTCAACTAAGATCTATTACAACTCTTGTCACACGTGCTAGACGCTATCCACCAGGAAGGTACTTGAACAGAATTTAAACATGCTAAAAACTGTCTATGAAGTCTCAATGCCAAGAACATCTTTTCATCTATTCATGTATTGACTAGGACGGGCACAGGCATTCCTGCTGTCCTATGGAGGGTGAGTTATGTGTCCTGTGTAACATTGTATGACTATTGGATTGCATTACATGCTGCAAGACTGGGAGTCTATAGAAAAATGTGCATGACCTCACCGCTAGGCGTCATCCTTTGGTACTTTGACTTTGTCATACTCCCCCTGAATGATGTGACTAGTCCAAAGGCCTCCCATAGAGGAATGTAGTAGATGTCCACACAGACAACTCTCAGAAGGTCTGTGGTTCCCCAGACAGTTTATGTCTCTAACCTTTAGCCTGTACCCTAGCCCTTCCGGCTCTCCCTTTTAATTCGGTTCCGTCCTTTGTCCATTTGCCTTAGTCATTCTACCTTTTGGCCTTTTCAGTCGTCCTGGTCCTCCCTTTCTGGCCCCCTGCTCCCTAATCCTAGTGCCCCTGTCCCTCCATCTTCCCCCAGTGTTTCATCTCCTTCTCCCATGGGTGCAGCCCCAACGAGTGTTGGGGAAGGAAGTGAGGAGTTGCTCGCCCCTATGCCCTATCCCCGCCCCCAGCCCTAGCCCCGCGGGCTTAGCCCAAAACCTACCCGCATGGAAGCCACCCAACTCCGGCCAAGGCCGTGTACACCAAATTTCTACATCAGAATAAATGAGCATGGCAGGGCGGCGATATGATGGCTATAATTACGTGAGTAATGCACCCGTCACCTGACCGAACCAACCCGCACCCCTCCCCCTAGGGTCGCGCCCCGCCCCCGAGCCGACCCACCGTCCGTCATAAATTCTGTCGAAAGCGACCTAATTTTTTCTCCCCTTCCGCCCACCCCCATTCCCCCACCCTTCGGCCAAGGCCCAGTAACCCCACGAGTTCGGCCGATGGCGGAGGGGAAAGCGCCTCTTTGATGTAGGCCTTGGCGTCAGGCTGGTTCTTTAAGCCAGAGACCCCCACCCTCACCCCCGCCCGAAGCCAACTTGTCACCCGTCCGTAATGTTACGCGGATCCAGTGTCACTGCCACGAGATCCAGGTTGTCAAACCCCACACGCCGCCTCTGCCTCCGAGTTCCCCGCCCGGCCTGCGGCGTATAGGGGACAGCCAGTGCTTTGTGGAGCAACTCGGGGTAGAGAGCGACCATCAGGTTGAGGCTGGATCCCCCAACCCCGCAGCAGTAGGGCGCGCCGTGTCCGAGTCTAATGGCTTCCCTTTGAACTAGCTGATGACTGGCCCGCACACAACCTTTTCGGGTCCCTCGTGTAAATGCAGTTTGGACTCGGCCTCAACCCCAGGTCAACAATTAGTCGATAAGGGAGTCCGCTTCGAGTTGGGTCGGCGACGGCAAACCGCGCCCTTTGCTTCTCTTTGCATCGCAAAATGGCACGTGGACTCGGGGTGCTGTTTTTCCATGTTGTGCACAATTACATGAACTGTAGTCTTTGAGAATGGCTATGGATCAAAGTGACAGGCCGCACAAAAGCCACCACCGATGACTTCTTTTTATCATTTGGACAGTGGGATCGCTTTTTTTGTCTTTTCATCATCAACCATGGACAACTTTTGGGAGTCAGACTTTTGAGCTTTTTGCAGCAGATAAGAAAAGTATCCTTTAATGAAATAATATGATTCTATCAAAAGTCAGGATGTCTCAGGAGAACGTTGAGGGCACCCAGTATTACATTTTCAATCATATTCACTTTCACAAAAGCCGTATGCCTACTTGTAACACTTGTTCAGAGACAATTAGGAGAGAATCGAACGAAAACATTGGTGCAAATAATTTAATTATGTTTCAATGCATTGGCATTTTCCAATATATTACTAGTATGCGGTGAACCTAATTGTAAGAAGGAAGGTAATGCATTGAATGAACACCTTTTCCCTAAATCCCAGCGCGTTCTCTCTGTACTATAACTGTACTACATATAGATAGGGTCATAGTTGGTCGGCGACACTTTTCTGTATGGAACGAGGAAAGATGAGACCCATGGGGCATGTGCCCAACTGTATACATACGAGTTTCTGAGGCAGTCTACATGGGGCTGGTCTGCTGTGTACATGTGATAGTGGCGAGCTGCTCAGAGCTGCTCAGAGTTTCTCACAAAGGTACACCGGAAAGCTACACTTCTTTGAGCTGGAGATAGGCATCGCCCCACCTGTGATGCCATGGGGATGCAGATTCAAATCCAGGAGGCGGCTATGTATAGTGTACCTGCTCCCAAGGTACACTGCCTGCCCCCCACTTATTTCTCCATCGCACCTCCCAGACCGAGGTTTCCTTACAACAGATCATATCAATCGTTCCTCACTGTTGCACCCCCTTGCACCCTCACCACTCCAATGCTCACACAACCTTAACCCCACCTGCACCCCACCCACCACGTAATCTGTCTTTGTTTTTGTTTTTTTTCTTCTGTTTTCTTTTCACCATACGCAGGATGGTTATTGAACACTGCGGCGGCACATGCATGCGATCAGACATTATCGCAACGTGCCCCATAACAAGGCCGAAAAAAGGTGCACTGTGCAAGATTTATAGCCCTAAGGTACCAGTGAGTGGCGAGCTATTAAAACCTGCCTGACCTTAGGCGTGTGAGATACACGTGCTGGAGAGTAATTAGCTAGCAGCTCCTGATAAATCACCCCTACCGTTAACAGTGATCGCTGCTGCTACAACTAAAACGTGTCGGCAATCTGCCTCCATGGGCCCCACCTTTTCTTTTTAGTAATTCCCCCGATGGCAGGTTGGCGTTCGATCGTGAATTATACACGTTCCCGGGGTTACGACCGTGTCGCCTTTTGTCCACCTAGCGGTAGAGGCGGGAATTAGCAACCTGCGCATGCGCGTTGGTAACAATAGAGACGCCGCGAGCGGCATGTCGGCGTATCGGGCCCCTGCGTCGGATTGCAGCCACCAGAAACAACTACCTCCTTGACAACATGACGAACACACCTCCCCATCCCTTCCTCCTAGCTCACCCCAACCCCCTCCGCTCTTTTTCCCCTCACAACCGTCCCGCCGCTTTTTCCCGTTCTCCCTTCTTTTCCGGTGTGTTTTATTTAACTAGGCCGCGCGCCCTTTAATCAAGATTTACGGTAAGGAGTCGGCTTTATTGCAGCGAATAGAAAGGCTGGACACCGCTATCCCATCTGGAGGCCCGGCCTGAAGGATGGTGGGTGACAGGGCTGCGCCGGCCCACCCTAAGTCTTAAAAGGTCAGCCAAAAAGCTACAGGAAACGCCCCTCCTGCGCGGTGGTGGCCGGGGAGGGTGCGCACGCAGCAGGAACACGCAGACAGAATACACAGGCGCCATCCTGGGACCAGACGACGAGTGTAGACTTCCGGTTATCATATGGCGAGCGCGTCATTATTCTTGAGGGGCCTTTCTGCTGAGGCTTGCAGGATAGTGGGAGATAATTAGGCTGGTTTGGAGAAGAGCAGAAAAAAAGGTCTAGCTCTTACGGGACTTGATAAGCTGTGGCCTATGCCCAGGTCCGCAGCCTTTTATAAGAGGGGAGGGAGACGCGGCTGAACATCTATAGACTCACGGGCTTTATCTATGAGATACACGTACACTGATGTGAAAGGGACCTATATAATGCAGCTGTGATAAACATACAGGAAGACAATTACTGCTCGGGACTCTTTCCTGGTGCTGGATAATTTAGGTCTTTACTCCTTTAATGTCCAATCTCTCCGAGGCCTCTTAATTTCACATTGCTCATTTTGAAGTGAATGAGCCTTCAGTTGACTAGCACTATAGTTCCTGCGCTGTAGTAATTGTACCCAGCGGAGCCATACATCTCTAGAATATTGTTTATTCATGCTTTCAGTGTGTGAATACTGTCTTCTTTTTGCCTAAAATCACTTGTCCTCCTATAAATATGTATGTATACATGTATTAACAGAAATATTATTTTAACATTAATAATTACTATGTCTATCTATTGTGTATGATATAAAACTGTTTTCATTATGATGTATTCTTCTGGCAATTCACTTTGAAATAACATTATATTTTGGATTCCCTTTGCCATTGTAATGATGATGTAGTATGCTGGCAATTGTGGAATGCACGAGGCAGCTGGCATGGGTTTAGAATGCATTTGGGTGGTAGATATGTTGGGGTGTATGCTTTTGGCAATGCTATACAATGGCCATTGTTGCAATGACTGATATCATGGTTTGGGCTGTTTTTCATATGAGGTACAAAGGCATTTCTCATGCACAACTTAGGTGTCCACAATGTGTGTTGCATCTTGCTCCCCCTGCATAATTAGACACCATGAACCCCAGCACCTCCAACCCCCTGCCCCCCCCCCCCCCCACACACACACACCTGACCCTACCCGGCTGCTGCACACCATAGAACATTAAAGGACACAGGTGTCCCAAGGCACCCCAAACGACCCACCCCGACCTCGACCCAAGGCCCCGGGCACGACTGCAAATGAGGCATAGCCCCAGAGATAGCTAATGGTAGTGATGAAAGTAAATTGGGCTTACATTTTTAACAGCTTACATTGCCCTTGCAGTGGGAGCATTTTAGCACCATTAGCATAGAGGGTCCCTCTGCGGATAACCACAAAGGTTTTTTGTTTTACGTATATATGTGAAGGTGAAATGTGTTAGGCTGTGATGAAGCTCGGTTGAAGGCTTGCTTCATGGCAACAAAGTGCCTTGGTTCAAAAGGTGTGCTACAAAACCAGGCTTTTATGCATGAAGACCTGGGGGCAGGGCTGTATCCACGAGCTTTAGAGATAAAATGTGAGGGAAGCTCGCATAGAATAGCAGAGTTAGCTATTAAAGGGTCATTTCAATATTTCTGTTAAATTGCAGATACTGTCTACACTGTCATAAAACCAAAGTCAGTAATGAAAGGTAAACGATATGCCAGATTTTATACTGGTGATATCATAGATGAGGTTTTTCATAGAAGTATAGATTGATACTTGAGAAATAGCACCCCCATGCCATGAGCATTCGCATACTCTAAGCAGTTAAAAAAAACACATGTATTGAAATACAACAACATCTAGTACATTTAAGCCACCGATCTATCAAATTCAAGGTGATCACAAACTAGTAATATTTGACAGCATGTAGCAAATGTACATTAATTTTTGATCGTGTCCATGAATTCATAATGAACATTTATTATCATAGAGGCAGCCAGACCGTCAGTTTTAATCAATAGGTAACACATAAACATGCATTTAGATTCACCATCCTTTGCATATTCAAGCATTACTCATCTCCCTAGTCTCCTTCATTTCCCCTTCTTTACATAGTTTATGTTTCTTCTCGTCTCCTTTTTCCTGCTGCATTTCCTAAATTGGCGTAGATTCATTGCCGGTGTTACGTACACTATTATCGGGGCTATAACACAAGGTGACGTGTCCTAATACCTCCCAGAAATGAATGGATCCGCCCTCACATCATCCCTCAATCAGGTGTGAGACAGCACAGCCTGAAAAAAGGCACAAAAATGGCCTCCCTCCGTGATGATGCCGCCATTTTTTCCATGCTGGTATCCTAGTTTATCATGGGCGGTGCGGTTGCGTGGCGAGGATTGATAGGGGCGGCCTTGCCTTGCTTAGATTGGGTGGTGAGAGGGGACTGGTCAGATATAGAGAAAGTCAATAGTCGGGCCTCCCGTGCCAGCTCGATCCATCATTGACTCTAATGTGGGACACGGGGGCCAACACAGCTCCCAGAGCGCCAACGCCAATCTGACGACATGTCAAAATGCACTGCATGCAAATTCCACGTAAAGAGGGCGTGTGGGATGATAAGGTAGGGTGGGGTAGAGGCGTGAGGGAATGTCAGGAGTATACAGGGTATGGGCCGTGGTGGGATAGGGTATATATATATATATACCATGGTGTTCAGGAAAGCATTGAGTGTAATGGGTATATTGGATATGGTGTTACATTTACATTAAAGTGGGGATATGGAGTGGGATGATTTGCCAGGAATAGATCAACAGGATTGCATTTTAATATGTTCCTTTCATGATTTAAAGTACTGATTTAAGTACTGATGCCATCAGTGCTCGGCAATAAAAAGGACAGCTCGTGATTTAGAAATGGGTGGTACTAGTATTTGATATTGCCATATACATTATACAGAGAGAGATATCCTCTGTAAAATCTGCTTTGGTTAGAATGATATTGGCCAAATTGACGAATCTGAAAAGGGGTACATCTGAAAGTCAATTGCTCACGTGTCTACTACAGACCCTCTCTTGTGCTATAGATTCTTCCTACTTAAGGTTTCGACTGAAAACGAAAGACACGTTCACTTCACTGAGTTAGCACTGCTTCAGGCGTCTTGTAAAATAGGCCATCGACTAGGGCCATGGGCAGCCAACTGGAATTTTTCCACATATCCCCTGAGGACTAAGTTGACTGTTTTTGTTGTTGTCGGAGAGGCCATCGACCACAGTCAGTTAGTGACTGTCCCTACCGTATACTCTAATCTCCTGTCCCGGCCCATGCCTCCATGTTCGCCTTCCTGCCCGAACAGACCTAAGGCACGTCATCTAGTCATCAGGGCCCCGATTAAAACTCTATCGATGGAATAATAGCTATGTAACTATCCCCACAGCATGCAGCAAGCGAGCAAAGAAACCAGTCCAGATTGCTTCGCTTCATCATGCCCCGTGTCTTGGCTTCATGCACAGCTGGAGCCGAAATGCTTTGAGTGATGGTTATTTTATGCTGATTGTGGTTGTACTCTTAAATATTAACATTTATGGGGAGGTTAAAAGAGTTTGTGTTCAGCTGTCGCTGTTTTGTTTCTGGTGGGGGGAAATACTTGTCAGGGACAGGTGTTGCATTGCTGAGACACCAGGAATGGATTAAAAGTTTGCATTTCCACCTTCTGTGAAAATATTGCTTATGTTTTATAGCACAAAATAGTGCAATTATCCCTACCCAAGGAGGTTTTATGATTCATCGCCACGCTTCTCATTAAAGAATGGATTTTGATATGATCTGAACATGGAATCCAAGAAACTAGTCTATTGTTCCATCTCTGGCTCACTGCATACATCTAGTTTTGACATTATATCATTTTTTCAATCCGCGAATATGTATAAAGCAAATATTTACATATTGAACTAAAGAGCCCAACCTCGGAAATCCACGAATTCAAGCAATAACTAAAATGTCCTCTTTGGCAAATTCGCGAAAATGTATACGCGCAAAAATATCTACATTTACAGTATCGAAATTTGAAGAACTGAAGAGTTCTTTCTATTATACGTTTGAGCATCAGCTATGCTCATACATGTACTGGCATGCAGTTAATGCGGTGTTGGGCAGGGTTTCTACATCATATGCCACACACTGAAGCTTATCACGATATCTGATAGCACTATCCAGTACCCCTCACAGCAGGTACAACTCGTCCAGATAAAGGCCTGCCTATCTGAGGTCGATGACAGTAGTGAGTCTATAGCTCCGGGAAATAGCCTCTTTAGCCCACAGTTCCCTGACCCTTACTTAGGATGCCCTGCTCTATAGCAACCTAATTAGATGTTTAGCCTTTACGTTCGGAACTCGGCACCATCCTTAGAAGACTGCTGTGGCCGTGTGGACGCCTTTGCAAACAGGTCGATAGCTCTGCCCTTGATCCTCCTATCCTTGCAGACTGCCTCAGCGCCTCAGAGAGGGCACGAGTCGTGGTATCATGCAACGTGTGTCTACACAACCATATCCATGTCATCAATAGTGGTATAACTGCGCCACCGGGACTGTGCTGCAAGAGGCAATTCACGTGGGATGGGGGCATGAAGAGTCTACTCAGTGACCCTATACTACTTACATACTACAGACACGAGCAGGGGGACCTGCATTGGGGGCTCTCTACTAGTACATGTATATTGGTAAGGTATTACACTGTTGCAGGCTAATATATCTCAAATACATCCCCTGTATATCATGAAATATATGTAAGGCTTTAGTTAACGTGCGAGTACTGATCTCCAGTTACAGGAGAATCTATATATTTGCCTTCATCGAGCCCCATCTCTACATCAATCAGGATATCAGGTGTCACGTGGTCACATTATGACCTGGGTGGTGTAATCCTGATACATTGGTCGAGTTTGATGTAGGTTAAGTTTCAGAGTCAGATGGCTCTTCTCCATTGCCTTCATTACTCATCTTGGCTATTTGAGTATCAAATTAAAAGTCCCAATATTGCCAATATTATAGGGTAATATCATGTATTTTCAGCATAATTCAAAGGAATAACTGAAGGAAGAGATTGGAAATGGATTTATTGAAATACTTGTAGTATGCTCTCGGTACGGTCGGGCTAGAAAATAATCACCACGTTGAAGGCCTTGGGCATTGCCACTACACGATTATCTGGGTCGTTAATGGAAGAAATAGGTGATCCATGATCAAATATACCTGCGGTTCATTAGGCCTAATAGGTACATGTGTCTGGTTCTGAGGGGACGTGGTCTCATGCCCTGGAGGTGGTGTGGAGTTCAGCAGAAGGGTGGGTGGTGGGAGGCCGGTCGGCAGCCTTCTCACCTGGTTAGACATACCCTAGAACCATGCAGATTCGAGGCGTGGATTACCTGTGTATTACCTGCTTATCACCTGCCTGATTAGGTAGCGGATCACCCACCTGATTGCCTCCCAACCCTCCACGGAGCATGCTTACCTAGAGACCCCATGATCCCCCTCCTGACACTCCCCTGTGACCCTAGGGGGCGTGGGGTGGGTTGGGTGGGTGTTTGGGTGGGCAGGTAGGGGCCATGCAGCATCATTTTCAGCGTGGATGAATATTTCAGTGAGCATATTAGAAGCTGGTGAGGTGGGGTAGGTTGAGCTGCTCAGGTAACTGTAGTGGGGGGTCAGGTTTAATATGGAGGATGACCTAAATGTGACACCACCCAGCCTGGGGAGTAAGGAGGGTGGGGGATTAGGTGCTCGTGCCTCCAGGTGTTGGCGGCTGTGAGAGATAGAGGCAGGGTGTTGAGGAGGGCAAGGTCGAGTCTCCAGCGTCCACTGCCTCTCCTGTCCCTTCGATCATAGTCAGATCATCAGTGCATCATATCAGCTTGCACCGCGAAACACCTGATCTCCCCCTGGAGGGCAGGGAGGTCAACATGCACCGACCACCCTCTTACCTGTTTGATCCGGCAGGGGGCACTGTGCGGCGCGTGAGGGGGTGGCATGAGACCCAGGTGGAACGCCGAAAAGCTAGAGAACTCAAAATGGCGTCGGAGCTGCTTCCGCTGGTGTCGCGTGCCAGAGTTGGCCCTCATGAAAAGAGCGCTGTGGTGCGGGTCGGTGTGGGGCCCCAGGGCACAGCGCCTCCTCGCGCTCAATGAGCTAACACTAACACCAACACCTGTCACGTGGGGTGGCTCTATTGTAAGCACCCAACTAAAACAGTCCCCTTTGACTTTTTTGTTATGCCTATTTTCACCATAACGCCATTCGCGAGCGGTGCTTGTCGGAGAATGAAAAGAATAAATCCAATTACACAACCAAAAACGGTTCATGCTGGGCATTTGTGCCAAAAAGGAGCAAAAACAACCAGAAAACTGTTGTGCCTGTTTTAAAGCTGTACCCTGAGCATATTCCATTGTGCTTCTTTTATGCGCAACTGAATTAATGGTGAGGCTTGAAAGAGCTTAGCGGATTTGAGCACTTTTATGTGCCTCGTTTTTAAATAGCACTACAATCAGAAATGAAATTTCCCCTGCTACCAGGGCCCTGGGTATTCACCATGAATTCAACATGACAGATTAAACCATTAAGTGTACGAAACATGTGTTCCATTGAACACATCTAATAATACTTTTAGCTCTTTTTAGCACAGATTGACTCGGCCCACGCCAAAGGAAAGAGTGATTTTAATTTAGTAGAGGAGGCTATGGGACTATAAAAGCAAGCAGTAAAGCTCTGACCAATGGCTGCAGAACTCAGGGGACCCTTGAGGCAAAGCCAGGGGCCACTAGGCATACAAAATAAATCTTAAAAGGGTAGCGAGGCCTGGTTTAAATACCTTGTGGACAGAACATGTTCCAACTGCAGCGAGCATATTATGAATGCTTTACTGCTCCTGCTAACCGCTAAATCGTGACTATACATATATGCATATAATCGGTAGGCCTACTTTAGTGACAACACCGACAATTTGCAATTTGAAATGTACTTGACAAATAAATTATTATTGAGGGAGAAATGAAAAGTGAATCTGTTACAAAAAAATATACAAACTGATGACAATGCTTTGATATTATGCCTGCCGGAGTCCCTCGCTTTGATCCTCTTACAACCATCTGCAGTGTGATCGATGCGCATGCGCGGCTGATCGTACCTGGCCGTTTGGCATTTGTCAATTTGTTGACCGCAGCGTCCAGACCAGTCAACTGTGGGGTGGTCCCTCACGCTGGACACTGTCCGACGCCCCTGACCGCCCAAGTCAACCCCCACCCACAAGCCGCTTGACGAAAGCCAAGACCTTTGTGCTGAGGAGTAACCTTTCAGATCCTCACACCTTAACCCTTTAGCTGATTGCCTTCTCAGATCTGCAAGTCAATTACACCAAGCACCCCAAGAGACATGTTCAAAAAGGGCGGTGATTTGGCTCATTTCCCCAATAGTATGTGGACGCTTCAAATGTCAGATCATGTTTAAAGGTAGGGTTGATGGGGTGGTGTGAGAGCTGCTTGTTACATCGTTAGGTCAGGAAGGTGGATGGTGAGCGACTCTGAGCAGCTCTGAGCATGACGGACGTGGTCAGTTGGCCGAGCTGCTCCTGAGCTGCTCGGCCTGCGGGGCCTGGAGCTGCTCACGCCACTCCATGACCCTGCCAGGTCAAAAGGCTTAACTGGCCTGTCACTGGCCATCGGTCAGTCCTGCCGGCCAATCATGGCCTCTGTCAAAGCCACACTCACAGACATGCCCACTGCTGCCGGGAACATTTCGCGGTGAGCAATCCCTCTTCCTGAGCAGCTCATCACTTTAGCATTTTTCACGTTCCTCTTGGCGCTGAGCCCCACCGAGTCAGCTGTTCTTACCTGCAGATGGAAATTGAGAGAAACCACGAAAACTAGTTGAGATTGATGACGGGAGAGAGTTGGTTTCCACCTGGCTTTGGTGAGGGAAATGCCAGCCACTGTTTAAAAAAAAAAAAGGTTCCAGAGTTGGCTGAGTGTCGACAGTGGGAGGAGGTGCGGGTCAAATGGCTAAGTGACATTAATAGAAAATGACACCCCTCCCCAAACATATCCACTCAAGCCATGATCTTTTCAGCGAGGTGTAGACTAGTCCTAATGTAAGTCCCTGAGCCTCAATGTAGACATGTCTTACGGCCTACCTTCATTTTGTTCAGTGATATATCAGTAGTACAGTGGTGTATGTATGAAGGTATTGCATGCAGTTCTTCAACATGAGAAAGTAGATGTGTTCGTTCTTCTCTACAACGAATAGTGACAAATAGGCGGCGCGGGTAAACAGTATGTTATAACAAAGAGTGAAAAATATGCAGGGACAAAAATGGCTAGCTTTACACATGGCTAATGTCTAACTTATTATGATTGATTGCCTCGCAGGACTCCCTTTACATATTGCTATACCACCTGTGGCCATGTACTATGCAGATGAGCATCTCGCTGGTGTCTGGAGTGTCTCAGGCACGTCCTTGGACCCGGGGGTAGGACGACGACTGGCGCCACCTTGTGACCTAGTCCTGACGTTGAGAGATGACTTTTTGCTTAGAGCCTCAAGGTGTGACAAAGTCCAGAAGATGGGCAACATTACCCACGGGCCGTCAGAAGCTCCTGTCCCCCCTATATCCATCTCACCTGACTGCAACGATAGAGGGAACGTTTTCAAATGATGTCACCTATTTTGGGACTTTTTCAAGACTCCCCGCTACTATTTTGGGCAAATTGGCTTATACAGATGTGAACATATTTTGTGAACGTTCCCTACACTGCCTCACTGCCTGTCTGGTGGCATTGCCCCCACCCTCACACCCCAACACAGTGCCAACCTGTCTGCTGGCTCTAGTCATATGTTTTCATTCATGAGCAATTGCCTCTATGATATCATCTATTTACATGTTCACAGTACATGGCACCCCCATGCGATATACCATGATAAGGAGAAGTAGATGCTGGATGGTGATGGTTCACTTGTGGCTACAACAATTACCCTGGCCAATGTCAGCTGCTATAGAGAGAACCTAATAATGCATCATACCTAGGCCATATAAATGCGACATGTAATTGGAAAAAAGATCTTAGTGCGTCGTAGGTTGCGTACTCTCCTTTTATAAATCCTTGATCTGTCGATGCATAAATTAATTCATCCCTTATAAGAAATAATTCCAATAACAGACACTGTCATCTTTTGGAAAACATGTAGTTCATACAGAGTTAAATGTGCAGCAATATTAAACGGTTGAGTCCGTACAAATTCAACATGATATGCTCTATGGTTGATTCTATTGTCACTAGTTAACAATCCTCTTTGAGTCTGGAGCTCAGTCATCATGGGACCCATTCTACCTGAAATACACAATTGGCAACAAAGGCCCGTGGTCATTCTATACCCTACCAACCCACCCTCCCTGCCATCCTCTAAGAGGGATCAGTCCACCAAATAATAGACCCCTGCTACTATCATCGATCCATTAGCCGCCGGGATCGCGAAAACAGGTCCCTCGCACTTGAGATCTAACAATGGAGAACAGCAAGCTTTAGAGAACTGATGAGAATGGAGGGACTGGTGATGTGTCCGCGAACATAATACCATGGTTAAATAATGACTTCAACACAGCAAACTGCTATAGAAGCCAGCTCTATAGGGAATGCTGAGCCGATGCTAATTTAAGCATTGGGAATGGTTTTCTAAAGTCAGTTAGAGGAGGTTTTAATGAGGCTATAATTTAATTTCAACCATTCAAAATCGTCCTCACTTCATCACATAGATACACAGTCTATTAGAGAAATTGTTGTCTTTAAGATAGTTTGAAATTGATAAATTTCCATAGTTCTGAGGGTGATTCTGCAGTCACGAAGCCTTTAAGAAAAAATACATCTATATTAATTGGTCCCACGAAACCTGATAAACAGGTCAGGTGTAGAAGAATCATACAGACGATGATGGAACAGGAGACAAGGACTTTGTAGAAATGAAGACAACTGCAAATAAGGTAAATGGGGATGGATAGAGCACGCACATATAGGAGACCTTGTCTGTGAGTAAAGTATTCCGGCAGTTGCTGATAAGGTTAGGCACAGAGATAGTCAAGTACCCATTTACCATGCATACACAGCGTGATACACAGAGTAACCTAAGACGGCTTCCTGAAAGTCGAAAATACAAAGCCCTAATGAAGGTCCAGCATACTGACTCACAAGTCATTCTATCGATGGTTTATTTTTCAAACGAAGGCTGATCACTTACTAAGAGGCCGTTTTGTGTTACCTTTGCGAAAGCTGTGAGGAATTACTACAAAGACAATTTGAATTACATTCAAGACTTTGATCTACTTAAAAATCTACTTTATTCTAATAGCCAGGCACGCGCCTTAAAGCTTCTGTATACACTTTGAAGTCAAGGTCTTGATCGTATATGCTCTGCTTCAATGATATCACTTTCAGGCAAATCCCAAACAAAAATAGACTTCAGTTTCAGTATTGCGTGCCATTGCCTGGAATACACTGGCAACAGGCAACTATGGCGTTTGTGCTTCTTCTTATGTCAATCTTGATTCTGCCAGCTGTCTAATTGTTTGCATTGCGTGCAGATCTTAGTTAACGTTGTAATGGCTTCCAATCTTCGTTGCTGATGGCCAAATACAAATTAAGACCAAGGACTGTGTGTTTTCGAAAATGAATAGCGTTATTTTGCATCGTGGTATTTAACCAATAATGTATGACTTTGAAGGCACGCGTGAGGTGTATCGTAGGATATCGGGCAAGAGGCGCGTAGCGCCGAGTGCCCAATATCCATGCGATACACCTCACAAGTGCCTTCAAAGTCATACATTATTAGGTTTATTATACGATTCTTCCTTTCTGCATCATGCCAACCCTATGGTGTTGATACACTCCCAAATGGTCGGCATGATGCTCTGTAGGCCTACCCACGTCAGTGCTTGGAGTAAGCAGCAGGGCGCCAGTGTAGCTGCACCGCGGCCGGGGACCCGACCCAATATGGTCTGACCTAGATCCGACCCACTGCCATGATAATTTGGATGGGTTTCCCTCCCATTGTACCGCGGCCTCTGCGGCCAAGCACCTAGTGCGTCGGACTCGCACCCCGAAGGCCCCGGGTTCGGGCCTGGGTGACAACATACCATTTTTAAAGTGGATATATATATGTAAAAAAAGTCCCTAGAATTATTTTAACGAATAGCTAAGTAAAGTCCAACTTCTACCTTTACAGTAAAAAAAGAATTATAAAAAAATATTGAATTGCAAAGAAATTATACCAAAAAATGTCTTTTCTTCTGTAACTCAGTGAATAATGGCCCTACGGGCCTGAAAGTCCGCCCACTGACTCCTTCTTTCATCCTCCAATTATACCAGCGCCCGCACGGCGTGGTACGTAGAGTGTCCGACTCCAAGTCTTGGGGTAGGTTGTTCGAATCACCATGAAACCTCGGATTTTATGGGTGACGAAATTTCGGAATGACTCCCGTCAACCGGAAGAGTGCCGATATCCACCGGAAGAGTGCCGATATCACTAGATATCAGCACGGGGATATCACCTAAAAAGCACGATGAGTCGCCCGATCGTATAATAATCGCATTTAGCGTTAGGTCCGCCTCTAGACTATTATAGATAGAGATATATCAAGAACATATATCATATTGTTATATATTTCATTACTTCATTTTCATCCATCTTATTTTGTTATAGAACACTATATGGGGTCTATTGGCTTTTCCTCATTAATTAGATATAACATACTATCATTATTGTAGCGTTATTCAAGATTAAGATAAAGTAACGTGTACATGATAGCTCAGAAAGTGAGGACATGTACATACATTGTTCCATACATCCCTACATGAAATACAACAATAGTATAGTTATGTTTGTACAATTATGGGTTACTCTATCCGTCACCAAGTGTATCATTGGTACACTCCATAATGGTTCTATCTATTTCGGCAGCCAAGTTCCCATGATGGGAACATGCTATGTAAAAATAACGCCATGTTATATTTAGGCCAGTGCACTGGGTTGGCCCTAGTTTTTCCACATTGGCCCAGTACTAACAACAACTACCACCCCCTCAGAACGGGCACAGGAGACCCTGCTTGAAGAACAACACCCTCCTACCGACCCTTGGCTGCCCTAGGGCCACCCGGATCTCCAAATGATTACAGAGTAAACGCGAGACGTCATTACAACTGCGGCGGATAAAGCGAACGGGTAGAAAAAAGGTCAAGACCCTTGTGAGCAATGAGCAGGGGAAGGGGGTGCAGGGTTACGTGAGAAAAAGACCAATAACCAGTGCAATCAGGACCCCGTCACAAGGCTCGTCAACGTGGCATGCGTTAATGGGAGGTGATAATTAGGACTTTTTGAAAGGAAAGGGAGGAGAAAGGGGCTGAGGGCAAGGCTGGGTGGTCGGAGGTTTGTGAGGTGGGGCTGATCGACGCCCGCAGGGTTTCCGGGAAAGGGAGGGAGGCCACGGTAGCATTGATCACTTGGTCTATGTATACGGGGGCACTATTTATGGGAAAACAAGGGGAGTTAGATCAAGAGAAAGAAAAGGGTTGGGAGGCTGGGTGGGTAACCGTGGCGTTGGGTCTCCTATTCTGGATCAAAGCTTGATGCCAGTTATGGATCTGGGCTCTAGTATAGGCGTGTTACCTGAGATCCCTGGGTTCCTTCTCAGTGTATTGGTCAATAGTAGGGACCAATATCCCTGTAGGACCGGAACGTCCATCTTTCAGAAGGCTGGGGTGGCTGGAGCTCGGCCACATACAACAGAGGTCAATGTCATACTTCTTTGTGGCGGCATAGACGCGAATAATTGCACAACGGCGGATTGCATTATCTGAGATTTCCTCGGCCGAGCCCAGCAAATGGTGAAGATAGATTAAATTCGCAGTCCGCAGGGAATCGTCGGGGGAAATTGGTTTGTGTAGGCCAGGGGCGTGATCCATCGCTGTATTCCTCGTGGGAGAAATGCGGATCAGAGTGATTTCCGTCCTAAATATTACCCCGCGCGCCGTATATAAATAAGGGGATGCAGCCGCAAGGATTTGAAAAGGCATGGATCTGCCTACATATAGGCATGTCAACGCCAGACGCCCATGTGACTCACGGTACAGTGTGTATGCTATTTCCCTATGGGTTGATGATAGATTACCCTGTCCTCAATAGGCTATAGACTTTTCAAGTTGCCTTTATAGAAGCATGTTTCTAATGAGATCTAACAAAGAAGTATTCATATTCGAGACTGATGCGTCTTCCTCATGAAAGATGAGTGAGAATAAAAAATGAATACAAATTTACTGAAGAAATTATAGACTCTGAAACAGGACATGACCGAAAATGATATTTTAATGATTTCCCCTCATACTTGTATCTAGTGGTTTACAAAGATTAACAAAGGGACTACATACCCTGGATACAAATAAATGCCTATAACATCCATGCACTAAATGACATTTAGTTGCCATCTCGGTATTTGGCCTTTTCTGAAGGATCAAAGTATAGGAAGCCCACCTGTAGCTGAATTAGTGCAGGGTCCAGTGGCACCTGAGGCTCTTACACTCCTACACCCACCAGCAGGACGACCACACCCTAGGTAGTGGTGCATTACAAGGGGGAACTCCCTTCAACTCAAATGTCAGCATATAGAATGACCATACTGAGTGTATAGATATCAATAGGATCACCAGACACGCCACATTTGTAGCTTATAAGGTCTCTGATTTGCATGCACGCACTCTGTAATTCTTTTGTTCAGTTTATCTTTGATTTCTCGTCAAATATAGGTTAGCGATCTCTCTTCAGTTGGATGTCTTATTTTTATTTTGGATAAGTAGGACTTCAGAAAAACATACTTGCACCTGCATGCAATTTCCAATACTGCCCATTCTGTTAATTCTCGAAATACATTCGTATGGGAGAATCGAACAAAAATAGTGATAGTGGTAGGGACTTGAGAATAACTTTAAAACTGTGATGTCATTTGACACTTCCAAACGTTCTCTCGACCTGAAATGAGTGGAAATGCAATATGCACTGCTATGGCATGTCGCATCGAGAAGTAAACCAACCTTAATGAATTTTCTTTATCATCAGTGTTCATTGTGCTAACTCAAGTGCAATATCACCTGATATAAGCTAAACAGCTGCTTGGCCCATCCCAGCTAATATCATATCCCCCAGTATCCCTATAAATCTTCAAGTAATATACTCTGAACTAAATCCTCAATCTTTATAAGTTGTATATAGAGGCATGTGGAGTTCTGTTTCTGTGATAGTGGAAGACAGTACCTTTTTACCCTGCTTGACAATGAATATGAGGACGTATTGCACTGAAAGAATGGTTCCCACCCAGCCCCCTGCCTTTTCAGGCATATTACTCAAAGTGAACAAGAAACCATTCATCGCCATAAGAAGCTTATAAATGAAATCGATACGACACACAAGGGGAGTTTTTATCCTCTCTAAAGTGATGGATGAAGTGAAGGCAAGGCAGCTGAGGGAAATCGCCCATGTACATTTGAATGTTCCTTGAACAGGCTTATTCAAGCGTTGAGTGGTGAAAGGTGATGGGCATTCACTTGGATAATTATGGTAATCCTAGTCAATATTTTGTGAGGTCGCTATGCTAGAGTCATATGGTGCAGCGGAATTGTACTGGCATAAAAACACTCATCTGGATACGATGAGGCATTATTAATACAGTATCAATATCCACTTGGATTTTCCCAATATTGATAGCAATAGAATTGAATAGGCGTCTGACGATATGGCTTCTATTCAAATAAGAATATCAAATCCCTGCCCATTTAAATTTTGAACTTTCACTCACATTGCAAGCACATTGTATGATTGATCCAAGAGTCGATTAGGATATGAACATACCACCCCTAACTCCCTAGTTTTATTTTATTCTTGCTGGCTATTAGGAATCATGCGAATAGACACAAATCCCTTTAATTGCACACGGCATATATATGTGAAATCTCAAAAATGCTTAAATCCCGCATACCTTGCATACCTCAATGATATGGTAGCAGCCAACCCTACGTTAATGCTATTGGATTCAGAGTACCATAATGACACATTTAGGCGCAGATCCCGGTAATAATGCATGAGCGCAGGACATGACAGGGACTTGAATTGAATAAGCGCAGCATTGCCATCATGGTATGTGCATTCTGCACTGTTCAAACTTTAAGAATGCTATAAAAACATGAAGGCCTATTTTACCTTCATCTTCCTCTCAGCCTAGGTTTAGGTTCCGTTGTATTACTATGAGGTTCTGATATTAATGGCAATTGACCAGCTCCGTCCCTAATTAAAACACCTTCAACATGATCACTAATTGACACTTAATTAACACAAAGGTGACGCCCCCAAAAACGCCAATTAAACTCATAGTAAGGCCTAGAGCAGCTCACGATTTCATCCATCCACTCGACAAGGCTTGCGGAGGGCAAAGGTCGTGTCATTGCTGAACTGTGAATCATACTACATCTTCTTCTATTTAATCTACTACGTTTTGCTATTTTAGGAGTGGGTGGTTTCTTTAGTTTACTAGTAGACATGGCCTATGGTCTGTCGGAAGAAATCAAATGGCAGCTTGTCTTCTGTAGTGTTAGTGCAATGGTAGTATTTAGAACTAATCGACCTCTTAAAGGTTTACTGACATCAAGTCATTGCTCAGGCAAGAAAGAACTGACAGGGACAGAGTGAGAGAAAAAAAAGGAGTACCACCTGGCATTTCTCACGCGTCTCAGCCATTTCACACCACTTGAGTGGAGCTTCTGATATAGGTGCTAAGAAAATAAGGCACTGTACAGTAATTATCTTCTAATGACTACTTGCTAAGTGAAATTTGTAGTTCATTAGTGGCGGCTCGTTGCTTACACATGGATCCCATGGCATTCAGAAAAAAACACCTCAGGTGTGCCTAATTGCCTTTGAGGTGTGTGGTACGTGATGTTGTGCCAGGTAATAGGTCACTCAGGGTGATGGTGATGGAGGTGGTCACTGGGCGTCAGAGCACCATGGAGGAAGGTGGGTGGGTGGGTGGGGGGGGGGGGCTTAGGAAGGGGGAGGCATCACCAAATAAAGCCCACCACTATATGGCCGCTGAGAAAACAAAGACCATTTTAGTATCCATGAATAATTATCAAGTTTGCATTACAAAGGTGAGGTAAAATGTCAGAGAATGTCAGGCATTTTTTCAGACGGGCGGTCGTGGCTGAGTTCACTCATTAGTCATGCCCTGGGGATTGGTAATTAGTTGGTTCGTTAATTGCATGTCCAAGCTTTCTCAACTTCTAATGATGAAAGGAATGCGCTGCTATCTTTCGCAATGTTTACGGAAACTTTAAATTCCAAGTCACCATCCCTCCAACACTCTTCTGCGTCTAAAAAGATCCATCGACCTTCTGATATTGTCACTGGAAAAAATGGGGAAATCAAGACAATCACTGGTTGCCTTAAATACGTTTGCCATCTATCCCGCTGCTATTTCGTCCTCTGCTCTTTGCCCGTTACGGTGTTGATTGCTTTGATCAGTACACCAGGTCATTTCCTCTGATCCCCCCAATCCATTGGTGATTCGCATTAACCTTAACTCGAGCTCACTGAAACCAATTTCAACAAGCCAAATTCCCTTTTTGATCCAATAACATTTATTTCAATCGGCAATAAAAAGGGCATTGTCAATAAAAACAAGAAAATCAGCTTTTGCCGGAGATGAGTCGTTAGTTAACAAAAGCACCACAGCTCATTTTTAGTATCATATTGAAAATAAATCAGTGTAAATCTTTTATTCCATGATGATCCCATCGACCCGTTCGGGTGTTAGGGTGTTAATGCTTCCATCTGGTGATGGGCTGGATGGGATCCCCAGCATGTTGTTCATGCTTGGTGCACCTCCCCCCCACCCCCAGTCACTGGGGGTTGTGAGGAACTGCCCGGGGAGCTGCTCAGGGCATGGGGGAGCAGCTCGTGGTGCAGATGGTGAGGTTCTGGGGTTATACCCGGGGGTTGTACAGTGGGATCTCGATAATCCGGCACCCTCGATTATCCGGCTGTTTTGTCAGGGGCAGTTCTATACATAAGCATAAAAATATACTTCAATAATCCGGCAGATTCAAGATCCGGTCATTATTTTCCTGAAATGGGGGTGGTCGGATTATCGAGGACTCACTGTACCCCGCACCCTCTCCTGGTGTGAGCTGATAGGAACAACCTTAAAACATTATGCATTGGGACTGTGAACAGTGAGCTATCAGGGGTGTTTTCGCTGTTGGAAAGAGGTCGGGGAAAATATAGATATATGCACTTCAAGCCAAGCCCGATTATCAATAAGGGGAATGGTCTGTATTCTAGGTGAAATGTATAGCCTAACACCCTTTTCGACTGAACTTGAGGGGCTGCTCAAGTGAATTTATGTTTTAGAGCAGCTCATGATTGAAAGAGAGCTGCTCAAGTAGTGGATATAGGTATGGGTGGCTGCTCTGTGATATAGGTGAGCTCCTCAACTAGGCCCAATAGCACTGGGGGTGGTGTAGGTCAGCTATGAGCTGCTCGTGAGGGGGAGATGACCTGCTCGGGACAGGATGGGGAGCTGCTCCACCCACCATGAAGCTGATGATGCAGCCTCTGTCGCCTCTGCCGCCCCAGCCCGCTCCAATCCCGACCGGGAAATCGTTCCCCGTGCTCCCGGTGGCCAGGGCTAATTTGGTACTGGGGGTATGGGAAAGTAATCATAGGGCAACCAGGAGGAGCAATGGTGGGGTGGGCCTGGAGCAAGCTGCCTAGCTCCAGGGGGGAGATATTCAGAGGTGTGAGAAATGGCCTAGTGAAAGGGTCTGCTGGTTAAAATTGTAGCTGGGATTGAAGGGGTGCGCTCTGTTGAGGGTGGTTTGAAGAGGAAGGTTTGTTACAGTATTCAACGGCTGCTACCATCCTTAGGTTACATTTCCAATGTGTATATAGAAGGCATAGAATATATGGGAGGTGATGGAAAGGGTATTTGCTTCTGCAGCTATTCGTGGTTTTCGTTATGGACTAACAGGAAGGCCTTTCAAAACATGGCTCAAATTTCTCAATAACGCCCCCTCACTACGTAAGCTGAACCACAGACATGTTCTAAAGTTGAGAGTAACTTCACACTTCTCCGCCATATATATATAGAGAGAAGTAAACAGACCACAACACACTGTGAAAATGCCCAGTATACGGTACGTTTACAAAGATACAGCGAGTCTCAAGAGCTGTAGAGACACCTGGGAACAATGGTGTGGCATTGTCTGCTCTGAAATAAGGGAGTAATTGCTCATACTCATAGGGATGTGAAATTTAATATCTGACATTAGTAAAAACTCTCCTATTTTCTGTTGTAAATGAAGTATCTTCGCAGAGTGATTAATAAGGACCTCATGTTTTGTTTTGTCCCTAATGAATGACAAAAAATAGTAACAATCTGAAAATAGTGAAAATTCACGAAGAATGATAGAGATCCTGACAGTTTTATAAAACGTTGAGCGTGCTCCAGGGTAGCCTGAGAAGCTCACTGTAACTCTGTCCATTTCCAAACTAATAAACATGAATTATGTCCATTTTAAACCTTATAAATATGAATTATAACATCAGGGACTACAATCCTGTCTGACACTAATACAATTTGACAAGGAATCTAAAAAAGTGTAATCCGTATCAAATATATCAGGAGGTGTTGTTTTTTTAATTATATTTCTACAACTACCAGATGAAACCTTTCAAAGTGTTGCATGACAGTCGTTTAATGTGCTAGGTCTCTCGGGCGGCAGATGATTAGAAGTAAAGACCTACAAGGCCGCTGGTAGGGTGGTGATATGCAGTAACCTGCACCGACAAGCTATCTGTATTTAGAGTTCTTACAAATGCGGACTGCTATAATGAACAGCCGGAACGCCCCGGAGCAGTGCTCACAGTTCCACCCACCTCCAGCCTACTCCCATTAAGGCCCATTGGAAACTAGCGCCGCCGATAACAGGTATCAAGCAGGGAGCTGGTGTAGCTGGTGTGTATGGGTGGAGGCACAGGGGTGGGAGAGAATGGTAGAATGGTAGAGAGAGAGAAAGAGGAGAGAGAGAGAGAGAGGAGAGAGAGAGAGAGAGAGAGAGAGAGAGAGAGAGAGAGAGAGAGAGAGAGGGAGAGGGGAGAGAGAGAGAGAGAGAGAGAGAGAGAGAGAGAGAGAGAGAGAGAGAAAGAGAGAGGTGGTGAGAGGGAGAGACGCAGAGCCCAGGTACTAGATTTGGCATGTGGGGGGGGGGGATGTATAGGAGAACGGAGGGGGACTGCGGGGGGTAGAGGCAGGTAGAGATGGAAGAGGGTCGGTGGGGTGTGATTGGTGGGAGTGATAGACAGGCAGGTGGGCGGCGGTTGGGGAGGAGGAGAAGGAGAAGCAAGGATCTCCTTCTCCACTGACTTTATCATCAGCTGGAACGATGCTAATCAGCAAACGGAGACTAGCCACTGTAAGAAGTAACACGAGTATTGAAGGGAAGGCGTCGGCCTGTGTGCGAGAAGCGTGTGAAGCCGGCGTCTGCCGACTCTGCCCCTTCTACATAGGAGGGAGGAATACAGGAAGGGCTCTCACCTCGTTTTAAGGCCTTCCATAGTAGATGTAGTTGTATTTCTGATTCCAATCTACTCCCCTGATAGCACACGCGGCGTATATATACAGATATATATGTACTACTGGCAAGGGCTTTCACAGACGGCAAAGTGTCATGCTTTTGATAAATACCCCCTCCTTCCCTATGATATGGCTCACTTAGATTGCTTTTTTTTAAACTGTGCACTCCATTTTTCCTTCCATCGGCTGCCTGGCTTTTGTGTACTGGGACGTATGCTGATAACTATGACATCGATAGCTAATGTTTTCTGTCTGTATCTACTCTCATATACACTATCGTGTATCGTGTATACGTGTAGTGTCAGAGCATATCACATGGGGAAGTAGTCCTATATCAAATACAATGCCAGTACTTCAGACGACATATGTATATGGAACACAAGATGTACCTGTATACTGATCGATTTCCAAGAGAGAAAATGGAGGGAGTGATTCTATAGGGACAATGGACGTATGGTTAACACAAAGAGAATGAATAGACATTCTGTCTGAATATTAGCCTTGCTATTATGTTGATCAGGAGGGTCTATATCATGCAGATTGTACGTGTTAAGTAGTGTGAAGTACGTGTGGCAAATGTAATAGGAATATCTACTGTTATGTAAGATTGTGATAATCACGATCAATGATTTACATTTGCTAATCGCGTAGGTACCATGTCCCCTGGGTAGCAAAGCCAAAGTATCAGTCAGTCGTATACACAGCTACTATGTCGAGCGTAAGTAGTATACGGAAATGAGACCGAGTACCAGGAAATTCCCATTGAAATGATTGCAATGCTGGTGTTGAATTAATGACTTCATTCAATATTGTATTAAAACCACTAATGCTAGCATGTTGTAAGGTATGTGATATCATTTTGAGGGACACGAGATACTGACAAGATCTGCGAAGTGAACCTTATTGCAGGGTGCACTAAGGTCCCTTTCCCGCGGGCATGCGACCAGTATTATAAGTACACATAGAGAATACCACTTCAGTGACCATGTATTTTACTATGGTCCGAGAGGAGACCAGAACATAGCCTGGGGATAAAGAGAGACATAGTGTGTTCTGAGTGGGTGGGAATTATTGTTAACGGTGTCAACTAAAGCTAAGCACATCCCCCTTCGCCCTCGCTCCACATCCAAGCGCTAAGATGACTAAGTGAGTTTCCACACCGCAGCAAATTGACGTCGACATCGATTGGGGATCCAATTAATCTGTACCAATATCCTATATTATCGCCCATCCCACATATGGCATCTTTATTTAGAGTGCAAATATTAGGCAATTAGCTGTCAATTTGTGAGATTAACGCCAGCCATGAATGGGTTGTGACAGTATTAGAGCCTGCATTTGAGGATAAACACACAGCCCCTTGCTTAATACTAGTGCTGTTGATCATGTTTGAGATAGATCAACTCAGAAACATAGAACATGGCGGGAAATGGTCGGGATCCTCATAATACTGCCCCTGTCAGAGCCCGATGAAAGTGAAATTATGGTTCTAATTCGTGTTCATAGAGACAGGAGTTGCTAGTGGTCCTTAGATATAATTATGAATTGGCGATTATATCATGGCGGCTCCCTCAGTGACACTTGTAGTAGTAAACCACTGTTCTACCCATTCTGCTTGTTTAATCACAAAAATGGCTCTTATGCTGCTCCTTAAATGAGGCTGATTTAGTGAAGTTTATGGGTGAGCGCGGTTCCTTTCTAACCTTTGTTATCTGAAAAAGTCCCCCAAGAATCCGAACCAAGCAGGCACGGTTAAGGTCAGCATAGTTTCACAGTGACACAGCACCACTTCCAGACACTGGGATTGTTGGGATCCCAGACGTAATCTGTCAGTCATGTGAAAATGCTGTGTCAGTCGTAATAAGAAGCTGTTACAGATTAGCCAGGCTTGTAGCTGGGACAATGAAGCACTGCACCTGAGAGGGGATTTAACCTGGAATATCCGGCATGGTAGAATAAATACTTCAACACACGGACACTTTCAACGTTACGGGCCAGCCACATTATGAGATCACAAAGAATTTCCCAGTGTTATCTTGCTGAGACTTATAGCTACCAATATGAGTTTGTATCCTCAGGACGTATGTGCAGTTCACTTTACTGAGAGCAAGAACAAGTGGAGCATCCACAGAGAAAAGAAGTAGGATCACGATGACGACTCCCAAGTGGGAGTCTAGACTCGATCTCTGAGGTAACTCTACCCACAACTCTAAAGTAACTCCCAATCATTAGGGAGTCTTGGAAACGTAGTCATTATCGAGTCCCTGCTAATGCTAGGGGGTCACTTTAGAGTCCTGGGGAGAGTTACCTCAGTGACCAAGTCGGGCGTCACAGGGATTCTTTTCCCCACTGTGTCCCTACATCTGAGGCAGTGATGGTATATACATGTTACAATAACAGCACCATTTACCTTTGTATACTATATCCCTTTGTTCCTACACCGTTGGCTACAGTTACTTCTCATGGTTGGCGTTTAACACCAGGAATACCATAGAATTAGCCAAACTAGGTAGTACATACATAAGTCCTAGCTTTATATCCACAGAGAAACATGGTATAGAAGAGGCTGGCGTTAGTGGTAAGTAGGTGTAGCCCTAAATCCCTCCCCAAACGGCGCTTCTGACTAAGCTGATTGTTGCAGGGCTTTTCTATAGCTGCAGCTTTTCCCACTGTCGGGGGATAAAGAGTGTGTCTTGTGTGTAAGACGGAAGGTGGATGTGTGGGTGGGGGAGGGGGGACTGAGGCAGATGCATTTAACCCTTTAATGGTTGCCAAGTGCTTTACTATATCCCCTGTCGTCATGATACATGGCTGCTTTCCTGCTGAGTATGTTCACCAGAGCTGCAACCATGTATCATGCCATGGGTTGATACACTCTGCAAGGGCCGGCCTGATGCATGAATGCAGCTCTAGTAAGTAGAGTCGCCAGGGCTGCATTCATGCATCATGACGATAGGGGAATAGCACATGACAGCACCATGCCGCTCTTAACAGGTTAAGCAATGCTCTGACATTATATGGCATGATCGATGTGCATCTCTGGACGGTAACAAATACGGCCCATCCACGCGGCCCCACAACGTCTCCGGCTGCTAACTAACATCCATGCAACATAGGCCCACCTCGCACGAATAACAATGGTGTATAAAAAATAATATAGTCTGGCCTGGTAAGACGAACAGATTAGAAGATAAGGGAACGCCGGGGCCACCACCTGCTGCGGCAAGACTAACGCGCCCCCTATTGGCGTATGCCCGACTGCTTCCTGTTGCATTGATCGGCAGTGGGGGCAATCCACTACCGGCGGCTAGGTGTGTGGGGTAGGGAGGGGAGGGGGATTTAGGGCCGTCCCCCGATATATCAAGTGCGCCTTAATTGCTTGAATCCATCTTTTCGCCTTGAGAAATTCACTGAATGGCAATGAGACAAGAGAAAGGCCAGTGGATCGGAAAAGGGAGGTGGGGATATTTAAAGGGGATTTCCCTTTGCGGGGATGTTGGTTGGGTAGGGTAGGAGGGGGGGGGGGGGGGGCTCCTGCAGTAGTCGTTGTCTCCGCTCTTGCTCTGTTCTCTGGCATTGATTGGCAAACACAATCCGACTGGGCGCGCCGCCGGATCGTAATGTGTTAATTTGATACAATTGCCTCACGGCCCGACGCCCCAGAGACCCCCAGCGAGGGCGACAGGTACTAAAACGACCGGCCGCGTCCGCCGCCGGGCCGGGCATTAATTCATTGATGGTTCCTTGATGAAGATTAGGCTAGCCAAGCGTAGGTGAGAGGGACTTGCAAGGGCGGCTGGCGGGACCAAGGCGGGATGGGGGAGGTCCCGCGGGCTACACTTACTCAACGTCATTAAAATTGAATGACTACGGCGGATCGATAACGGACCAATGATGGAGTAGCTAGATGGTCACGTGATGTTTGAACGTCTTTTCGTGGACGTGGACACGTCGGATGTAGGGGGGGGGGTGGAAAGATGAGAACCAGCCCTGCAGAGGGGCGGGGTGGAGTTGGTGCCGATAGGGTGGGGGGAGCGTGGTAAAAAATATAGGATGTCTCGCCAGCCAACACCCCCACTATCCCATCATCCAGCCCGCCGGCATTTCCAATATGCTGCCGAGGGTGGCCTTCCTTATACAAAATTGCCATCGAACCAGTCGCTAGGGGGTATGGGTCTGGTATGGAAAGTATGAGGAATTAGATGTCAAATATATAGCTATACTGTTGAAAGTAAATGTGAAATAAAATCATCTGGATCCCCTTCCTCCATGTCCCCATTGTATGACATTTAGATAAGGTATATTACAATATACATCGAGCTCTTCTCTAAAAGCCTCCCTGTATCCCCTCCATTCTATATGTTATCTGGCACTAGCATCACTCATCCCTCCCTATGCAGGCTCAATTCTGATATCACAAGGAAGTAAGCGGTCTTTGGTGTATGTATTTGCTCTTTGAGTAAATTAGGAGTGTGCCGTATGGATGATGGTGGCGCATGCTATGTAAGAGGCAACCATATACATGTGGCATGTCATATTCATATTCAGGGCCATAGCGTGTCCTATAGGTTTCTGGCGCCTACAGGGGTAGGAGGGGCCCTCCTACTGATTGTTGCAGTCTGTGTTAGCAGATATCATGTTATCACGGACACACTCCTGTTCCAGAGAACGTATCAAGAGACCGACTCTCCTTACATGTTAAATTGAACGCTTGGTTGAGCGCCGGTTTCTGTTGTCCATGTTCGTGTGTCATTCCATCCAGGCGTCTTGCAGACAAAAGCCCGGGTAGAATCTCTGAGTCATTACATAAGAGGGTGGGAAGGGAACGGTGGGGAGGGGTGGAGGGTGGGAGGGGGGTTGTGGTAAGGAAGAACCCCTTATCTTCTCCAGTGTATGGCCACTGTATGAATCGATGCCATTAGCAAAAAAGGGAGCATTGCAAAGGAAGCCGCGCGGCATATGGACGGGGTTGGGGAGCCGGTATGGGTCGATGTGAGCACGAACAAAGCCCTACTCGGAGCCCGACCACCAAAAGGCGGTCTGGGCGGTAGGTAGGTAGGAGAACGGAAGCACCGAACAATGACTGTGGGCCTCCAACCGGAACCAGCTTCCAGAAGAACCACTGCGCAGGCGTGGGTAACCTGCGCACATGCCCAAAGTGCCCTATAAAAAAGAACAAGGACTACCCCTGGTACCTGTATTATTAATTAGCCTTATAGATGCCTGGGCCTCTGTTCATCTGCCCTCTTTTCCTATCCTGCTGGTTTCTTTTCTGTCCCTAGACCAGCGGATCAAAGGCTCCTATATGTATAGAAGTCCCTTACTTGTTTTGTTGTCTTCTTTTTAGCTACCGGAAGTCAGGAATGGTGCATGCCGTAGCCAGCTCAATGTCTTCAATGTCAAAGCTCGCTGGTTCTATGTGTGTGGATTTCCTTTGTTTTGGGGCATTTTTATACATCTTGTAACCAGGGTTACCAATCTTGTTGCTTGATGGACTTTGGGCATGCGGTATATAACAATAATTGGTATACTACTCCTCTAAATCTTAGTCGGGTGGTACATGTAATGTCCTACCAACACATGCACTGCGCCTAGGATTTGTCTACTTTCATTACTGCCCACAATCCAATGAACGTAGCATGACAATGCAAATACCGATATGATTAGACTTGATTGGACTTTTGCGTTTTACAGGCATTCCCTACCCATTATACTTTAGACTATTGTCTATGGAATCCCCTACTTACTTCATCCCATTAAACAGGCTATCAGGATAGTTTATGGCCTTATTGAAACAATGTGTAACTTAATTCTGCAGACTATAGCTTTAATGGAAAACCATTTTTGTTTCTGGAAGAGTAATCCTGTGACGAAGGAACTGTGTAGAAAGGATTTGTTTCAGGTTACCCTCTTTCTCAGCACCTGGGGACCGTATACATCCAGGGGTCCAGACATGCCACATAGCACTGCCATTCTCAAAGCATTCAGGGGGAAAGTGGGCAATGTATTCTACATCTCTATTTATACAGGACATGGGCTGAGCAAGTTAGGGTATCCCGTGTCAGTATAACATACAAAGGAATACGGGTTGCTGTCATTCCATGGGATGGATATCAGTTGATTTGGAACCCAAAAGCCTTGACTCTTTGACTTGGCACAGCTAGGCACCATACACCCGGTATACACCCTTAATTATTTACCATCCTCATATGTCCATTAATACAGGAGGAGGGCTCTTCTGTCCTCCCACCCAGGAGTCAGCCCCCCGGGATCCCTCATTACCTCACAGATAATGATGTGTACACATGGATGCATGTCATCTAATTACACGCCTCACTGACTCATAGCATGCATTTACATAGAAACACAGTCGGTATTAGAGTCCCTCACCAGCAGGCCTATACCTCTAACAATAGGGTGTATACCAATGAGCTACTCACATAGACCTGAGTGAGCCACTCACCCCGGCTCACCCTCCCATTGTTGTCCTCTTACCGCAGCATAATCAATGTTAGCGCACGGCTGGTAGGCGCCCCACCTTTGATCCCAAACAACAAGAAGAAGATGATCAAAACTCGGCTCTCTATCTCCTTTCGTGTTCACACGAATCTTCACATGATGCGGGTGGAAAAGGCGCGCGTCTCTTGTATATATGGTGTGCCGACGATGCACGACGTTGCCAGCACCGACACGCATCGGTGGTTTTCGTGGAGGTTGTGTTTGATCAAATGACAATCAGTGTTGAGGAACTGAAGAAAGGGGTGCTGGGGTTTCATAGAGAGAGGTCGGATGGGGAGAAGCTGCATGGATGGGGAGAGGTTGGATGGATGGGGAGAGGTCGGATGGAGAGGTTGGATGGAGAGGTTGGATGGAAGATGCTGCATGGGAGATGTTGATTGGGGAGAAGTTGGATGGGGAGGGTCGGGTTAGGAGAGGTCGGATGAGGAGAAATGCTTATCTCTTTTGCACCAGGAATCCCCTCCCTATACATCGTTAGGCTTAGTAAAATTGCCGTTTTAATCGAGTTTTATTTAACCAATAATGTATGGATATCCCCGAACGCAGGGTGTGTATACTTGAATAACGAACCGAGGTGCGTAGCACCGAGGTTGGTTATTCATGAATACACACCCTAAGTTCGGGGATATCCATATATTATTAGGTTTATTATACGATATTTCCATTCAAATGCCTTTATTTACCTTATAGGAGTCCTAATTTCGCCATTTTGAAGGATTATTGACTGAATATCACTCGTACACCAGTAGCGCCATGTTGTGGAACTCTTCAGTAGGGGAGGTGCTAGGCGCGGGGATCGGTTATTATTTTGTTACGCTGCTTTCGCCAGCCTAAAGAATACGACTGTACTCCCGCGTCGCCACCTGCCGTTCTGGTTAATAACCGCTCCCCTCTATACTTCAATATAGGCAGCGTTTCCCTCCGCTTACACCACAGCCGGATAGGCATGGGTGCCAGCGTGTGCGCCCAATACACCAAAGGTCCACGGATCGATCCTGGGTGGAAACGAACCTTTTTCAAAATGCCTATTTCTATGTGAAAAAAAATCCCTAGAATTATTTTAACGAAAGGCTAAGTAAAGTCCAACTTCTACCTTTATAGTAAAAAAGAAATTAGAAAAAAATTTGGATTTTCAAAGAAACTAGACCAAAAAATGCCTTTTCTTCTGTAACTCGGTAAATAATGGTCCTACAGGGCTGGAAATCCGCCTGTAGACTCCTTGTTTCGCCACCTACCTCTACCAGCGCCTTCACGGCGTGGTGGTTAGCACATCGGACTTCAAGTCTTGATGTAGCGTGTTCGAGTCTCCATAGAACCTCGGATTTTATGGCTGCCGATTCCCATTCAGAATCGTTCTGATATTCTGGATATCAGAACGATTCTGAATGGGGAATTCAGAATCGTTCTGATATCCTGAATATCAGAACGATTTCACCCTCCCAAGTGTGCGCTATGCAGGAATATCAGAACGCGAATATCACCTAAAATGGTCGGTGTGCGCCCATATCGTATAATAATCACGGATATAAATATGCATGCTACTTCGCCGAGTAATCTATTATACTGTCAAATGCTAGGAAAGGTCAGTTTTCCATTCATCAGTCACTACAACTGTCAGATCTCTACTCACCTTTTCCCCATACTAATCTTAGATCTCACGATCACAATACACATCTTAGTTAAGTGCATCTGAGAGTTGACGGTGCACAATGCAAACCCTGATTAGTTTATGCCATCTATTTTTGCCTATTGGCTGGGCCTCCGTCTTGGGATATCGACCTTTTTATAATGGGGAGAACAATAGATCGGACCCCAGGGTCAGATCGCATTACGTTTGGCAAATGAAAAACAAAGACAAATAGTAAAGGGAAGAACCTTAAACGAACATCGTGGAAGAGTATAAGGCCATATCGGATATCTGCGTGGATCAGAAGATTGATGTGAGGGTTATTGGCGACTATTATATCCGCTGCAGTCCGAGCTGGACTGGCTTGAATTGCCTGTTAGTAGGAGCGATAGGCCACCACTGAATGCCCGTTAAAACAATTGCCCCAAACGAGAGGTCCAGAATCTATTCTCAGAGGATCGAATCAGACCGCAGGGGCATGGCCAATCCTATCTCATAACGGCCACTGCCCCTATACGATATCCCCTTATCAAAGATCAGCCGAGCTTAGAGATGGACTACAACGTAAATAGTAGAAAGAGCCACAACTATATGGAATATCCCGACTATAAGAACCATGCATAGGGGCATTCATTCTATAATGGTGGGTGACCGTGTGCATTGGCGATTGATAGGCATGTCTCGAGTCTGAGACTATAGAGCTGGCGAGGTGGACGTTTGGGGAAGGGGAATGTGGGGATATCAGGCGGTGAAATTTGTCTACCGCCTGTGTTTGGATTATATGGATTGCCTGACATGGCGCACTGTGGGCACCATGGGAGAGGTGCCCCGGTCGGCTGTATTTATCTACGATCCCCTGGCAGTCCGTAATAGACCCACTGTCGATGATCTACCGGTGGGTGCCTCCTACATGGATCCCCCTCCCCCTCCAGTCAACTCCCCTCCCACCGAGCACCGCCACTATTCTTCCTAGTCATGCGTAATACCCTTCAAACCCCTCCGCTTTATTTTCCATGTCAAATGGGGGCCTCTCCTATAGCTCAAAGATTTTCCATGTCGTGAGCAGACCTGTTCTCTCGCTAGACGTCATGTCGCGACGCAACCTTCGTCAATCACAGGATCTTACAACGTCATGAATCTGCAGCACACGTCGCGGCTACGTCATGGTCATGTGACCAACGCTGTGATAGGTGGGGGCGATTGCTGGCGTCGGCCTGATATCAACCTTAATGGTAGGTCCCACTACTGATCGGTAGAGACGGGACGTAATTAAAGATATGGCAATTTCTACGTCATGTTCCTGCCCATGACGAATATGACGCCACTAAGGCGGATGTACGTCAGCAGTGGCACTGCCGCAGGACTGGCTGGCCTTCTGGTGCCTGTATAGAGTATGGCAGTGGAGGAAATTACCAGGCCCAAGGATATTATGTGAGAATAGACGGGAGGGGGAGGTGAATCGGGTAAAGGACCAATAAATGTGGTTTCTATACACATCCATACATGTTACCAGACAGATTGAGCAGTTCACTGCCTTTGAAACCTCTATAACTTAAGTTAAGCTCAAAAGGCTCATGCAGTGAAGTCAAGGCAACATATTTGGAACTCTATTTCTTATTCCTTCCTCTCCACTCCGTCTCCCCCATTCAGCCCGGTCATATCTCACGTCTTTATACCAGACTGGCTGCCTTCCACCTCCTATGCACCCCACCACTACCTACTCCAAACAGCATACAACACTAAACCATTTCGACTCCAGTGAGCCAACAGTTGTTGAAAAGTCGCGAACCCCAGGGCAAGGCTTGGCAGAAGTGGATATGGCACCCGTCGTCCCTCTCCCTATATGCCCTCCCCCGTGTGTCCCTCCAGTGCCCCTCCTGTCGAGCCTCTCCTCCAGGGGCCGACCGGACATGTCATGGCCGACGCCGCCATGCATGCTGGGCCCCAATGACTTCCGGGTTACAGCCCCACAGCGAAGGTCGGCGAAGAAAAATGGCAGTTGGGGTGGAGGGGTCGGGCTCAGAGGGGGTGGTGGGGAGCTAGAAAGGGGGACAGGGTATTGAGTCCTACGGGGAAGCCTGCCCCTCCACGGTCGGGGTGCGTGGGGTTAGGGCCGGGAGGCGGCCGCCACTGCCAGCCCTGATTTGTTGACTGGCCGCCTGTGATTTGGCCAATGACCAGAGGAACAATGAAGAAAAATCGCTGGGGCGGAGCTGTGGGCATTTAATGCCCTGTCAGCAATCAATAGAATGACACAAGACTAATGATATTTTGGTGGCCGCTTGTACCCATAGTTGGGACAGCTGGCAGTGCTATATAGCCGAGCGCCATGGCAGCTTCAACACAGCCAAAAATAATTTTCTTATTTCAAGAAACTAAGATAAATAAACTCCAAATGACTAGTTTTGAGAAAAGATTTATTTTCTAAAATCAAAACTAGTCATTTTCCCGCCAGGCCAGTTTATTTATCTCAGTTTCTTGAAATGAGAAAATTATTTTTGGCTGTGAACATGGCTCTCGGGTGGTGAATATCATACATTATTCCACACACTGCATGGTTCTCTACCATAGACCCGTGTAGGTTACACCCCGTATTCTTCCCCACCACCATGGGCACCATATCTAAGGACGGCCAGCCATGCCATCGGACCCCATTCTCGCACGCTCTCGCGGCCATGAGATCTTGTTCCTACGTAAACATGGCAGCTCCTGCCTTGGCGTCGCTCGGCGGCGACCGGAGCGCCACCCTTTGGCAGGCAATAGAGTGACTGACTGGTGATGAAGACCTTGGTCTTTCACTCCCATCAACTCTATACCAGCCTTGGAAGGCAACACTGCCCTCCCACCTGAACCTTCAGCCACCAGAGTCTGCAGAGAGGAGGAAGACCCACTCCCTACTTACCAGCCCGCGTTGGGCGAGATTTCTGATTTCATTAGGTGGCCAACACGGGCAGGCGGGCTACTTATTATGTTTACCCGGCCCTTGAGTCCCCCTGGGCGCCAGTATGAAACATTAAGCAGTGGCCGGTGGTCCCGGGTTGGGGAGGGGTTAGCGTGGGGCGGGTAGAGCGGCCGTGTAAGGTCTATTAGACCCGGCCCGACGTATTAATGATCACAAATCACACGGCGCGCTCCGCCACCAATTGCCCACCGACCGTCTTTAATTTTTCATACGGCCCCCGTGGGCACCACGCCCCCTGCTGGTCCGCACAATACGTCCACCCACAGGACCCGCGGTCGTGGAGGCCCTCCTCCGGGAGCCTGACCAGGAAGCTCGACCTCAGGACCCCCTCCCCTCCCCCGGCCAGACACTTTTCACTTTTGATTGCACACGGAGAAGTTTCTGCTTTTGAAAAACAACTGGTCCTGTAACTCGGCCATTTCTCTTTATGTCTGGCTGTGTCTCTCTCTCTTCCCTACCTGTGTTCCCTGTGCTCCGTATTTTCACAATTGATTTCTATATTTGTTTATATTTCATAGATGTTTTTATCTATTTATTTATTTTACCCTGCTATGTTCTGGAGAGGCCAGCATATTGTATCAAAGCCCAAATCACCTTCCCTCACAGATGATAACCTGGTGAATAGGGTCAATTGCATATACTACTTACATCCCGCTCGGCTACCCTCAGGCGCAGTCATGTGGGGATAACCAGTTAAATTGTCGCGGCCGTAAGTCCTAGCAGATAAAGGAAGACTTACTTATGGTCGATTAGGTTTTGTTCAAGGCTCTTCCAGGTCGTAAACCTCCCGGGTCCAGACGGCCAAACTTCGTCACCTAATCTCCCCGGCCGGGCTGGAGCTGTTATCAACGGGAGGAATATTGCTGCTCCAGTGTGAACAACAGACCTGGTGCATCAGCAAGAGGGCATGGACTCCAGGGGCCAAGAGGGCAGACAGGGAAGGAGTAGGGGTTTAAGGCACCTCCTTCTTCAAACACTAATCTGAATTTTGATGGCCCATTTGGCAGTGAACTGCATTAGCACAACAACTGTGCTGCCACCTTTGATTTTCTCCCAGAAGGGTCGTATCGAGACAAATTTGCTTCTTGTGTGGGTGATAATACATCTGATTACTTCCATATTCAATTACCACCTAGGCTTATGCTCAATTCACTGGACAGCCCGAATATATATGACTATGAATATGCTTGCAGTGACATTGAGTTATTTTTTATTGAAAGGGTATATATCCTTTCCTCGGTGTTCATATGCGCTTGCTATTATTACTGCCAACAGTGTCTCGCCAACAAATGGCTCCCCCTTACCTTCAACCTTAACTTCGCCTGACGCCCCACCCCAACCCCCGCCCTATTGACTCGATCCCCACCACCACCACCACCAGCCCTGCCAGCTCCATAGGCGCTCCCAGTGTAAACACACGAGTAATTTGTAATAATCTTAACGTCTCCGGCGGCGCCCCTCGGTTAATTTCTCAGGCGGGGTATGTGTTGGTCTAGTCGTCAGCCGCGCCCATTACGGGCCTTCACGTGTCGCGACCACGCTGAATTGATGGTGGTTATCTCCGTAAGCAGATCCCTAGAGCAAACACTGCCCCACCCCTCAACCCTACCTCAACCCCCCAAAAGGCCTCCACATTAGCTTGGCGCGTGTACACTGGCGGCCCCAAGCGCAATTGTTTATGTAAATACGTCCAAAAGTCACTTCTCCTGGCTAGGTGGTTGCATCGTGGGGCAAGTCGCCTCTGACAAAGGTTAGGGCCACCAAAAACATTTATTCTGGCCTGACAAGAACAATTGAAAGATTGCCATAGAAAAGGGATTATTCTGGGGGTGGCGTTGGGATGGGCAGTGCATGGAGGTCGGATCAATGTGAGGGCCACAGGGTGGCACCGCCTACCTTCCTAGCATAACTCTTATGTCCATGATATGCAGAACAGGCCAGGTTTCACATCTATATACCTTTATCATGCCGGCACAACCAGGAGATATAAAAAGTCCCATGCCTTTTCACTTCGGTTCGGAGGGTGTGTGTATACTGCAGTGATTAAGTTTTTTCCATCCACCTATTTTTATAATATCAAGTTTCTCTGGGATATGAATAGAATGTGAGTGAGGGGAAAAAAGGAAGAGTCACATAAAAAATGCAGCCACCTTTGGCAGGCATTACCATGAGTAGAGATCTTATTGCTCAGCCAGGGGGTCCTCAAGGGTGCCCTCCCATGTGGCCGTGGCCGGGCCTGAGGTGTTCCACGGTTGGCCCAGAGGACATGGAGGGGGTGGGATTGTCCGAGCTACTCGGTGTATAGGATTAGGAGAGGACAAAGGCGCTCATTCAGGGATGGTGATTGTGGCGGCTTGTTTGCTCCGCAGGCGACTGGGTCGGAGAGGTGAGGGAGAGATGGGTGCTGGAGGATTGGGGGGAGGGGTGGCAGTGGGGAGTTGGCAGTGCCCCGACCCGACCTGTGGGGGTTACCAACCAGGCTGCCATGGGAGGGGCTGCAGGGGGTGGGACAGTGGCAACAACTCCCAATGGATCCCGGGTTATCGCGGGCACAGCCCTCATCCACCCATTCCTTTCACCCCTCAGTCCACCACCACGCCTACGCCTCAGCTCACTCCCTACACCCTACTCTGATTGTCGCAGCCCCTCCCTATCCATCCCACCAAGTCAGCCAGCCTTCCTCAAAGACACTGCTATCAGCTTTGACTTTTTGCCTCAGACAAAGCGTAAAAGGAACCTTCGATAATCATTGGTCCTGTTTTGCAGCCGCCTCATTGAAGGCAAGGAGGTAAAGGAAAAAGGCAACGTCTAAGGCTAACAATCGATTCCTCTCAATAGGGCAGCGACGTGAACTAATTAAAACATCCCATCGTAAAGGAAGACTAAATAAGCACTGCTGGCCTTCTTTTCTTATCACCCTACCCAAAAACCCTCTTTGGTCATAATCAGTTTCTATCAATTCCCCATTACAGTACCAAAGAGTGAAACATCTAGCGGGGAATGTGTAATGCCGACTGAAGGAATATGATATACTACCAGTCTAGGTTTTGAAAAAATCACACATCATCACATACTATATTTCTCAGGATATATCTAGGTGCTGACTTAACAGATATATGATTAGCACCACATATTGGTTCCAACAATGGCGAGGGGTAGAAGCCAGGAAATGATAGATTGCTTGGGGCAAGTTAATCTTCTAGAGTCGAAAAAGTTCTGCATCTCTCTTTCTCTCTGAAAGTTGGTGTAACGCCCGGAGGACGATTGGCGGCTGTGGATGTGAGTGCCTCCAGACATTTCTCCACTCTGGCACCAATTGCTAAAGGGTATTATCCTTTATTTAAAAAGGAGAAAAAGAGAGGAATCGTCGTAATTAGGAGCTCGCACGTGCAGCCGGACCTCCAGCGTGGTGCGATCAGAGGAGCTAACAGGGCTACTTTAGTCATTATTCTAAAAACCAAAAAAAATGTCTCTACTATTACAACCATTCCATTCTCTTCCTCAATATCACCTAGATATATCGCTATCTAGTCTGGACTTATGATATCATTGTCTCGTGACGCTACTATCGTAGTAGAGGTAACTAGTAGTAGCTAACCTGATGAAAACTACAGTCCATTAGTGTTCTGATGACATAAGGTGGGCGTTTTTCTGTTATTGGCGCGTGGCGTTCTCTGAATGTTTGGTGCTGCTCAAGACGAGGCTAAAACGTAATGAGCAACTCAGCGCTGCCCGAGGCATGCGCAGTGAGTAGCTTCTGAGACGGCCGAGAGGCGGTGTCTGGAAAAAAGGCTGTTCTAAGTTTGGGCGGAGGCATTAGCGCGCTGCTGGATCTAAACACAATGGTAAATTAGTAGTAAAGTCGGGATGTTAATAGCAAATTAACTTCCTTGCTGTCAACTCATTATACAAATAGCACAGAGCCAGTGCCCGTGGGGGCGTGTTGCCGTTGGAGGGGGGGGACTTTTGGAGTAAGAGATAGGGGTTGGAGGTAGGCATAGGAAGACTTCAGGAGTTCCTTCTCTCTAGCTGGGTAGCTACACAGTCTTATCCACCATAAGTCTTTGAGGGAGAAAGCTAAAGCACTTTGAGCAGCTCAACCCCATCCCTGTGAGCTACTCATGAGATGCACTAACACCTAGAAGTATGCTAAATATCTTTTTACTTTAAGAACTAAGTGCTCAGCTCCCACATGGGCTGTAGTAAGTGTCTTCGATCTGTCAATCAGTACATTACCTCATCGTACTAATGCATGCAGTCGCCATCTTGTTAATCACGTGACTTCTTTTTTTCAATTTCAATCTGGAGTGAACAAGCTCCCTGAAGGATGGCTCCTCTCAGGGATGACTGTAGATATGGTAATGGGACGTGGCTCAACTGGGGCTTGTTATTATATTGAGAACTTATCTTGCTGGAGGCGCGAAACTCCATTAGATAAAGGGCCCTGGAGACCACCGGGTATGTGTATATGCAAATTAATCACGTGGCCTTTACCTAGTCGCCAACATAAAAGGGATGGTTAGTTTGTTAAATTGATATGAGAAAGTTATGTCATGTTCATCAGTAACAAGCATTAAAAGCAAAATACTTTGGCTGAGTTGGGATAAATATTGAAAAAGGCAGTATTACATTCATCAACATCCGGATTATAATTAATGATACTGGTTCTTTGTTCGCGCACGTCTATCTAATTATAGAGACAACACAGGCGTTAGATGTGGAACCAGTGGGCTAACGTGGGGGCTATTAGTTAATGCGGACGGCAAAAATGCAAGGGATAAGTTTTATTCCGGTTACAGTAATCAGAGAGAAATCTCTGGTCGCGTGACCGAAGAGAAAGGAAATCAAATTGGTGAGGGTTCCATGGGTTCGGTGGCGTGGGGTTATGGTTTCTGGACAACAAAGCCAGCGCCAAGCCACAGGGTCCAGGGGTGGAGGTGAGGGTAGGGAGCGCGGCACGTCGGCGTTTCTCTGATTGACGGCGGCAATGGGACGAGCAGACGACAAAAAAAACTTCTCGTCGAGGTCTCGCGTGAAAAGCCGTTAATCACGCGCGCGGGGGATGATGGGAATGCGACACGACGGTGACCACGTGACATCTGAGGGCTTGGTGTCACCACTGCGCATGCCCGGGAGGTTGCGTGGTGAGGGTTGGCGTCTTTGTGACCGTAGCTTCATTAGATCAGGGTACCCTCTCCCCCCTTTGGCGCTCACCGCTACTATTTCAGGGTTGTTCCCGAACAGACACAGTATCTTTGATGGGGATCCTCCCGGGTTCCTCCGTGTTGTTGTCACCACTGACACCACCCCAAGTATGCCACCCCTCCCTTACTCACCCACCAACCTCACCTTGAGTCAGTCAAAGCATCATGATACAATTATGAAAACATTTTTAAACAAGGTCGGCAGGACGTTTGATTTCAATTCTACCCTTTGATTATAGCAACATTGATATGAAGCAAGTTAATCAGAGTTGAATTCACAGTAGCACCGACTTCACATGACTCAGAGCTGTTCAGAGAAGGAGAGAGAGAGAACTAGAACTATGCACATGCCAATCTGCTCACCCCTAATACCACAAAGCCCTGCCAGTTCAGCGGGAAGTATACTTTTGTATTTTCACAACTTCTGAAATGATAGACACAACCGTCATGCAGTGCGAACGGCAAATAGACCGTTTGATGATCACCGTCCCAGGGATCCGCGCGTCCACAGTCGATCACTCTCCCCGCCATGTTCTCACTTCAGAACTAGAATAGGGAAAAAAGAAGCCATCCTATCCCATAATACTTTGTCGTCGGTACACAATACTAAATCAAACAACATGAAAGGACGGCCATCTCCATTTTAGCAATTCACTTCTGTGCCTGTCGTTTGAACGTGGCTTCCACCACAAAGCCGAGTGGGGAGTATGATGGAGATGAGTGAGGATAGTGTTAGGTGTACCAGTATGGGTAGGGGGGTGTGTTAGAGGTTGAGAAGGGGGGGGGGGGCTCTGGGGCTGTTAGGCGCCCAATCTTCACAGCTATTGGTGCCTATGATCCTAGCCTCCCCCAGGCCACTTTCTCTGTATGTGGTATAAAACCGCCAAACGAGACACGTGCTAATCACAACCAAACGACGATTCTCTGATCTATCTGTAGGCGCGCCAAAAATGAAAGCGTTTGATCGTGAAATGTCGCCCGCATTGAAATATCGCACGGCGAATATTGTATTGGCTCGTATACGCGCCGGGTTCTCAAATATGCGCCGGTGTCAAATAAGCGCCGGGGGTAATGCTATATTGATGCGCTGTATTTAGGACTTGAATGTGTGCATATCTCGTAGAGCCTAGAGGTTCCCAGGGTGACGTGGTATCTAAATCAATAAGCGCCTGGGCGCTTATACATGCCAATACGGTATACCTCAGAACCCTGTACAAGTCGGTTCTGTAAATCAACAGGATAATCCCACAACCTCTCATGGTGCATACATGTAGCGGGGATATATAGGTACACTTATCTCAATACGATATCCTTATCAATTACCGTACTGGCAGTTGCTGGTGGTGCGATGTTTAGTAACCATGGTAACGGTGATAAAGGTATATGCTGCTCTGTGGTCGCTAATAGTGCGCATCCTACCCTGATGATGACGGAGTGGATACTGTTAAGCAGTCCGCCTCCAGGGTGGCACATCACTCACCTCCCCCACCTATAAAGGTATAGGCGGCAAACAATTGTTATGTAGCTGCGGTTACGTCGGTGATGAGCCGTCGCCGTGTTATGATGACCAATAAGGAGGAGGCACCAAGGTGTGGATGGCACAGCGCCATCTCCACCCCATCACCGTCATTATATTGTCCAGCAATCAGGCCGTACCGTGCTGCGTTGGAGATTGTGCAGCTCGGCTAATAGCAGCCTGTGCACTGGTCATGTGACCTGTAGGGTAACCCATGCGTCATAGACGTCATGGACGTCATTGACGTCATCTATCTCCACCAGAGGGCGGTATCTGAGGGGTCAGGGGTCTGGGGGTAGCCCCAATCCGAGTTGACTTTACGCTTGGGCCAAAAACGAGAGCCACTCTTTGATATGTATCAGACGGAGGAAAATGGGACACAAAACAAACTCTAAATATTGTGGATCGTGTAGTTGGCAGATGTCCTAAAATATAAATAAGGTGGAGCCCATTAGTTCAGCAGCTCGTAAGTGACGCCGGGAAGTGACGCCGCACAATCTCACCTAGAAGCCGCATGTAAGTCGCTGGGTGGCGTGGCGGTCGCCATTAGTCACGTGGTCTTGCAGAAAGCCGCCATTTGTTGATTTCCCGACTTCTACTCGTTGTTTCACTGTTTTCCTTTGTTTGGCTGCTGGCTTAATTATTTTGTTGCTTTTTATATCTTGTGTTTGTCTGTTCTTGGCCTCCCTAGGTGGCGAATCATTACTGACGAGTGAGTGCTTGCTCCGGGATGCTGTGTGGCCCAGGCGACAACGAGCGGCATTGTTATTATCACAGAATGGTTAATTGTCGGCTGCTCATGTTTTGTTTTTGTTTTTGGGCAATCTTCAGCGGGAAAATGTCGTCTGCACGTAGTGATCTTGCCTCCCATTGCTCACCTTCGGGGTTGTTGATAATGGTGTTACTGTTAAGGGTGTACGTATATATATATAGGAGAAGATTTGTGACAAAGGTTGTAGCGCCTGAGAAAAGGTCCAAGAATTGGGGACATCATTTGTGAACGAAGCCTTGGATGATATGAGTGCACCCACCAACTTCGACACTGAAATAGAGTGATGATATCAAACCTTGCTGCAACATAGCTACTAAAGTTACATTCAAATAGTGTCAAGCCCCATACAAAGACAGGGTGTGTATGCCCTGATCGCCAATATTGCCTCAGTGAGAGCAGCTCAGGGTGGTGGGAGCAGCTCGGGGTGGAGGTCGTGTGTGGCTTATGGCTGTTGGCCGCGCTACAGCCGCACACAGAGCAGCCCACATCCCTCATTCAGGTGATGAATGCTGTAATCCTGACGCCCCTCTCCACTCACATCCCCTCCCTCGCCGAATTTATCAATTTGAAAAAAAGGGTGATGTATTTTCCAGGCTTGCTTGCGCACAGAAATAGTTGGGGCCTGATCGGAGCACACACACACAACCCCTTCTACACCTTCAAACCATGGTCCATAAATCTGCTGAAAACCTAGGCACTCGTGTCCCTATTGGCCAGGGCCCAACGCCTGATAATCCCTCCTGGAGGCGAGGAGTGGGGTGGTCAGTGGAGGTGGGAGTGGTATGCACTGAAAATCCATGGATTGAAAGGGTTAGTCAGTACAGACTAACCTAGTTTGGTAATATGAGTGTTAGTCACAATGGCAAAGTTGTATTCAAAAATGACCAAGGGGTCAGTCAGTAGTGGCTAACCTAGGTCCATCAATAGTGTGTTGTATTTGTATACCACTAGTTGTGGCCACCTGTGATGACCACTCAGTGGCTCCCCCTGGAACTAAAAAGACTAAGGTGGGTTGGTCAGTAGTGACCAACCTGACAATAATAACTAATCTAGGTTGGTCGTATAGGGAGCCAAAAAATGACTAAGTAGGTTAGGCACTAGTGACTGAGAGGTTGGGCGTATAGGGAGCCTAGGAATATCAGTGTGGGTCATGCGTAGGGGGCCAACGGTGTGAGTCTTATGAATGCCCCGGGTTGCTGGCCCCAGACCCGGTAGCTAGGATATCAGTGGTCGGCCTGCTGCGTTTGTAGGTGGCACTGCGAGCGGCTGACAGAGCAGCTCACCTCACCCCTTTCCGCCGATACCCACCTGTCGTCACCACCATCCCTCACCGCCCGCTGGACACCAGCGTGAGCCCAAGCTAACCTTGGTTTCACCTCCTGCTCCCTTACCGGCCCCAGACTCACTTTTCAACACTAGCCTATATTGCCCTTAGGGATCAGCCTTCCCCCCTATGCTTTGTGGCGCCCTAACCTCTGATCATTACTCACATAAACTACCCTTTCATGGCCTAAAATAAAATAAAAACTAGACATAATAAACTCTGCGTTACACTTCTAAAGCGACCTATAAATCTCAATGTTATTCATAGCTCGAGTGATGGCTGGAGAAACGAGGCAACGTTCAATCAAAATAAAATGTCAATGACTACACATGATATATTAGAAACTAGGAAATATTATATTCCAGGTCCCAGTGGCAAAACCTGTTTGGACCCTTTTGCCATTGTAGCTGATCTGCTCAATACAGTACCGAATAGAAAATCCCTTAGACTAAAGATAGATTGGCCATACTATGCATGCATAAGGACTTCAATCTCTGTGTCAATGTAAATGGCCTTATGAGTAGCTCCTATTTTAGCTACTGCTCAGACTGGCATGTACATGACCATGCACGCAGCCCAGCTCAGAGATAGGGTCCAGGGTTCACCCCCGGGTTGCGTGATACCGTTTGAAGTTACTTTCCTCCTCCACTGTGGCGCATTATCGAGCGGTTCTTTTTAAACATAACCTCTGCTACTTCAGAGAAAGTGATCCTTTACGAACTGCATGTTTACCCTGACCTTGAGATGAAGAACTGATCCCCATGTCAGAGGCTGCTTAGTATGCTTATCTAGGGACCCTGGTGGACGTGGCAGGCGTGGTGAGTGGGCGGATATTTTATATTGTAATATTGAAGTAGCAACATGGTTGGTGTAAGGCGCCCGTACAGGTTCTCAAATTATAGTATACAGCACTGTACCACCTGGAAAAGCATTTCTGACCACGTTGCCTTCAGGATACATCATCCCCAGCATTATCCACAGGGTTATGTTTTGAATGTGCAAATATCAAATGCAAAGGGTTTGGTAATGAGCACCCCATGTGTCCCCAAGAGATATAACAGCTAGGCGGGGCACCATGCCAACATCACCTTACGATTTCTAGCCTCAAGATTCGCTTTAACGTTGTGTAATAAACAACCAGTGTTATGAGGGTACATGGTAAGAAGGTTTCGGGTGCAGACAGGGATCAGGGGATCCACCCTCATCTATACCAGTTCAGGGACCTTTGATCTTTGTTATAACGACATGTCAGGGCCCTGATCTAGGCCCCCTGATGGCGCCCTACCGGGCAGGCATCAATAGCCTGGATCCCCTCACCTATCGACCTCACTGCGGATAGATCCCAGGCCCAACGGTGAGCGGAATCCGAGCCAAATTGATATTAATAGCACGAGTAGCTCACTCCTTATTGGTTTGTAAATCATCCGGAAGAGTGACTTGCTGTCGCATGACGTATCACATTGCATGTACCTGCTACGTCAGTTTATGACAGCATCGTCATGCTGTGACGTCATGAAGGATGTTCGGCGTTGCTGACCACTATACAGCCGAGTCGCATCTATCTGTAGGATATCCAGACTGGACGGCAGCAGTAGACAGGAGGATTTCCTTAGAGCCCCAGCGCCCCTGTATAGAGGGCTGAGCACCTGTCCCAGCTCCATTGCGACTGCCGCTGGATGGGTACCGAGATCTGCGCCTTTAAGTAGGAGAATTGACCAGACAGTTCAGGGGGCGTGGGAGGTAGATCTGTAGCACTTTCTCACCTGTTGGATACCTATATAAAGGGTTGATATTTATAAGATAGGGCCTCCAGGTTAACTTAAAGGCGCACTGAACCCACGACGTCATTTGCGCACAAAACTCGGCAGGGTTAGGTCCTGGGTTCACGGCGCCTTTACGGGAATGTGTCTTACTTACTGAGTCTATGATATTTTCTGAATCTGCATAGAGGTTAAATAAGTGCAGGTGCGCAGCTCTGGTGTCATCATTTCCTGATTGGTTTCTCAGAATGCCAGGTGTGCTAGACATGATTCAGAGTTTATAACACGCCTGCTATATTATAATATCTCCCCAATATGACCATTTGAGAGATGGCTGAGGAAGCCATATATTATCCCTATAGGTGCAATCTAGTTGGGCGTGATCTAAAAGCTTAATATAATTGAGTGATAACTTTACGAGTCCGACCTCAATTAGGGAGGTATGCCACGTTGTTGGTCCTCAGAATAATGACGGGGCATGGCACCCCGTCTGTGGGGGGAGATTGTAGGAGGCTGACCGGGGATGGTCATTAAATCCAGGGGGTGTGATCCTCCACCCCTAGCGCCCCCTACACCCCCTACGCCCCCCTGTAACCCCCATAAATCAGCCCGGGGGATGAGGTGGCGTCATAACCAAGTGCTTACAGGTCGCGTTATTAAATCGATCTCCACGACCTGCAATTTCGGTCGCGAATATTCATATCCGTCCGGGGGCGCCTTCTGATCTCTTACCGTGCCCGGATGTGGGGTGCCCCCTCATCCCCAACCTCAACCCATTCACCTGACCCACAATTCCAACCCAACCCAGCTAATTTAGATTCAAACCCTTCAACACAAGCTAGACTAGGCTCACTAATGCATATACGCCAGAACACACACAACATAAATCCCTCACTACAATCCCAGCTGGTAAACCCCATATACACTGTTAGAAGTTAACGTAGCTGTGCAGTAGAATCTACTGCAGATTCACAGTATGTAATACGGTATCAGTGTACATGGGCAGTACATGGGGTATAGTATACATGTCGCTGCATGGGCAGTAGAATATACTGTTAGTTTACAGTATAAAATGTGGTATTTTTGGTTTCACTTTTCACAGTATATATACAACCTGCATGATTATTAAACATGATACAAAATGGAGTCAGGATCCCACACTTGACCTGGTATTTGACTGTACATCTGCCAGTCTATAGGTAATTCATGGACGCCTCACTACTTGTACAAATGCTCCCTTCAAGCCCCTACTCTTGGGGTCTTCCACCCACCGGATGTCACACATACCTCACTTTTTGCGCATGCGTAACGTGCTTTACGCGCATGCGCAGCGTTCCGTCATGGCGCCGTGCACAGGCCTTGGGTGATAATAGGGGTAAATGACGAGGGGAGGGATAACTAATGAGTGTCGGAGGGGATGGATGACTGACCAGCCTGCCAAGAACGTAGTGCCCACCGGTATGCAGGTGTGACGGGAGATGGGGGAGGGGCTGGAGGAAGAGGGAGTGGCTGCATGGTGGGGGGGGGGGGGGTTGGCTGCAGGGAATGAGCACTGGGGGTGGGACCGTCTCCTCGCAACACTGCCCCTAGCATCCTCCGGAGACCTCCGACTTTTTTGTGTTATCGGCGAACTCACAAGGTGGAATAATGGAGTCCCATTCTGCGGCGGCCTCCTGTGATTACCACCAGTCTCTGAGTTATTGTTATGTCCATGCCGGCTGTGTTGTCGCTGGAATTTCAATGAATCAGGATGTGGTTAATTATTGTCGCCTTGAGGATCCGACTGCAAATTTCACTCCCCAAGGAGTCGTGACTTACGACTGAAAATATACCAATGGGTGCCTTTGGTGAAGAAACTGCAAATATCACTTCAAACGAGAGAACATAAGCTACTCTGGTGAACAGGAATGGAAATAGTGGGGGAATTTGAGCTGTGCTTTTTTGTGGGATTTCATTTCCAGAACCAATCGACACCGATGCATGGGGGATGCGAGTGTGTTTTATTACCACAATCGCCATCGTAATGAATGCTCTTCTGAGGGAACATGTTAGAAAACAAAATCATTACTCTGACAACCACGTTCCGTGTTTTCATACACAGAATGTCAAAATGACAGAAGTGGAAGAGGAAAAAGTCGCTTAACGCCCATGGCGCGGAGACGAGTGGTCCGATTGCAGGAAGTGCCTAAATACCATTGGACAATACAGCACCACGTATTTGTTATAGATTTCGGCACATGTACCAAAAACACCAAATGATCCAAAATTAAATACCTATAAGGTCATATCTATAATAAAGGCGTCACTTAGTCACTCAACCTAGTGTCACTGACCTCGGGACATAACCTATTAAGGTGCCGACTCCAAATGGATCCTGGTTTGGATCATTTTAGATTGTCAGCTTTGGATCCTTGTTTTGCCTGCGGCGATCCCTTTGGACTCAGGTGTGGCAGTGGTCGGTATCTGGTGACGGCATGACACCCCCCCCCCCCACACACACACATGCACCTCCAATCCAACACCAGCACCCTACCCCTGTACACCCCTACCAGCTTACTCCTGGGGACTTCCACAGGAAATCATTATCTTCTGATAGCATGAATATTTGAGACGCACACATGCATGGTGAAGCAACACATGCAGTAGTGCGAGAAGATTCAAGTCTAGTCCTTGGCCATATTACATCAGATTATATATAGACAGCCGATAGACAGGCAGACTTAGCCTTGCAGCCTTGCCCCATACCCATTGGTTCCTGTGACTGGTGACCTCGTCTTGACGGGAAATGGGGACCGTGTGACTCAGCTGGGTAGGGTGACCGCTAGATGGCGCTCCGGTCGCTGTGATTAGTAGCGGCCGCGGCGGGTGTTTGTACTATGTCGGGACCTTTGCCATCCCTAACCCGGCTCCGATTTATGGCACTAGGGGGAGAGGGGGAGGATCCAAGATCCAACCCTGGAGGTGACGGACGGGGCGCTGTCGATCCAAGGCTAAAGGTCAAGGTTATTCGGGACAGTCGGCCAAGGTCAACGTCTCTGGCCGAGGAAGGATTATTTGTATGGGGAAATGAGAAATGGTCCATCAGAAGTTGGCATTATTCTGGCGGTTGCTATGGCTCTTGAGACCACATGGCCAAGGATATATTGCCTTGTATTGATTTGATTGGTTAGAGGGTCCTTTGAGACTGATGTAGCTAAGCTTATACTAAGACATCAAAGCACACATATATTGCCTATAAGGGGCGGCCAAATGATGGGTATATCTTTCAACTAAAGTGTCTATTAAGTTTATTTCTTTACATACAAACAAGTACCAGGTGACTAGGGTAGTAGATTTATAAACTTGTTTGTGTATCGACTAAAAACAATGCGTGTCATAGCTTGAATGCGATATGGTTGTCTTTGAATGTGAAACGTCTTGTGTTGGGTTTGAAGATGCCTCAGACACAGAGGGCATGTATTGATCCTTCCTTTGTTCTCAGGTTTCAGCCTTGTAGATGTTAAGTTTCATGATCTATGGTTTATCGCTTTTGAGTTATGCTGTAGCTTAGCATGAGTAGACAACACTGCAATATGGACAACTGTCAATATATGCCTCAATAGGAGAATTGAGGGAATGTTCACAAGTGACGTCAACCACCATATTTCAACATATTGAGAACTTTTTCAAGACCCCAGTTTCTCACTATTTTTGTAGGTTTTCCTGTACAGAAATCTAGCCGGCGAAATGACAACTAATCTTGGACATCTACTTCCTAGGACATCTACCCCTCTTGGAGAACTATCCAATATACAATATATATGGCCTACACTGTCAGAAGAAGTAAGTGTAGCTGCACAGTGAGCTATACTGTAGATTCACAGTATAAAAGGACGTATTTTTTGTTTCAAACCCCAATTTACGTCCTTTCATACTATAAATATATAGTATAACTTTCTATGCAGCTACACTAACTTCTGACAGTGTAGGGGTAGATGGCCTAGACGGTAGATGTCCAAGGGGTAGATGACATGGGGGAGGGATACATACACGGTGGTAGATTATGTCCAGGGGGTATAGTTGAATCTCTAGACGTCATTACAAAAGAGACACTACCCCTAACCGTTGATGTCCTTATAGTGAACTCTCACCGACCAGATCATATTACCTTCATGTCGTCATTCCATACAGATTGACAAACCAATTAACATCTGCAAGCATGCCCCCCTATGTTATCAATACCATACCAGCGTCCCCACTCTCAGATAACCCCATTGACACTCGCTTATCGTCTTATTCTTCCAGAAGCTGCAGAATATTGTGAAGACGACATGTTCACTGCGTCTTGTGCCGAGAACGAGGCGGTCGTCATAGAGAAGGCCCAGTACGGCCGGATGCGTGAGGGACGCTGTGTTTCCGGTAACTACGGCCATATCGGTTGCTCCATTGACGTGCAGGCTCATCTTGACAGGTAGGCAGCATATCGTTAGTGCTAAACCACCCGCGGCTACTGAATGTGACATTTAAGCGTCTACACTAGTCTATAGACACATAGGTCACAGTCTAGTGCGACTGGGTCATTAGAGACAGAAAGTCAAAATATATATTCAGCCGAGTGAGCTCAATATTGCTGGACACACTGCATTTGAAAATGTCAGTTCATGAATTAAAAGTGATGTCTGAATTAGTTTAAAAAAAGTGTCTTCATGCGGCTTAAACCTCCCAGGTTGACTATTGCATAATGAGGTGAGCGTCTAATTTAAGGAAATGACCGAAACCAACGAAGATAAATATCAATCTCTCTGGATGACGAAGCTCATTATTGAGCCAAAACGTCATTGTCCACCTTAAATTAAAAAAGGGCGAATGAACGTAAACATCAGCGAGCCCAAGCCACGGTCCCGCCTCGGCTGCACCTGTGTTATAGACCAATGCATCAAGAAAGGGTGACTTTTTGAAAATTAAGTTGTGTTTACGTTTCTTTCAGTAGAATGCACATAACATTGTCTGCAATAGCTATTTTTGCAAACATCTCATACCAAGAGATTGCCAGGACAATTGTCTTTCAAATGGTATATATTAGAATGCAGGATTTTGAGGCTAGATTCATGGTTTTGCCAGTCACACATCAGAAATATTCAAAAACTTTATCAACAACTTTTCAAAAAAGTCACCCTTTCTTGCTGCATTTGTCTATAGGATGCTTCCACTGCACAATTGGACTCAATAGCAAATATTTTTACTGTGATTCTAGCCTTAATGAACAGCTGATCTCCGTAGTGTATTGTGTGGTATTGTACATGTGACACGTAAAAATGTACTGGGAAAGGGCCTTTCCAGTGGGCACAAAATCCAGTTCAGCGTTGAATCAATGTTGAATCAACATTGTATCAACATTGACAACCACTTATCAACGTTGATTCAATGTTCTGTGCCCACTGGGTTAGTGCTCCCTGCATTCAGGTTCCTTTTCGCACATCACATCACATATAGCTTATGGGGCCACCCGATTAATGCATTGTCAACCTGTAGAATAAAACACTATACATGTATATACGAGAGGCTTTCCTTCTTATATGTAACTTTATTTTATCTAACAATGTAATTTACTGCTCTATCCATTGCCAGATGGTGCTCTGGTCGGCCATCCTGTGAGATCCCGGTCACGGCATTGCTACGTGGTGCAACCAAACCCTGTCCCAAAGACTTTAGAAGCTTTCTAGAGGCAAGCTACACCTGTGTCCCCGGTAAGTGCACTTATTATCGCTCATTGAATAGAGGTTAAGCTTGTTCACAGTACACAGGATAAAAAGGTAAAGCCAATAGAATGGCATTAAGGACGACACCAAGCACAAGGCCTCGTATAGAATTACTCCTGTAAGTGCCTTATTGTGAGCGCCTTTGGCCGCGATTCATGAAATATTTACCTGTTTACTGTCAACATTGAGAGAGTTTGATATTCTGGCTCCATCTTAAATCGATACATGTCGGTCAAATGTCTAGGATGCATTGTTTTGAGTTCATATTGCCACAATCAGTCAAAATGATTTTAATTACATCCCCATACTTTTCACCATGTTTAATTTCGGATGTGTCCTGATTGTTTTAATTTGGATCAATATCATTTTGTCCGTTTTTTGAGCCTGATAATTGGAGAGACCTTTTCATTACTGATGACAGGCATCACATCATGTTGACGGAATTGTCACATACCTTTGTTAACTAGGTACTCAGTCTTATTTCCACGTTCCTAAATTGCCAGCTCCTGTTTTAACCAATTGAAGACCTGACATTCAGGATATGGTAGTGTTAGTAGTATAAGGAAATGTCAGTTTTCGGCAGGCACAGACACAGCACCACACTCAGAATTCCTTAATCTAACCCATCTCCAAGGCCATATTGCTCCGATCATAACCACCCCTACATACCAACAAAGATACACAACCAAAAATAATTTTCTTATTTCAAGAAAATAAAGATAAATAAACTCGCCTGGCGGACAATTGTCTAGTGTTAAGGGGGAACATTGTTAAAACTAGTCATTTTGAGAACATTATTTTTGGCTGTACACTACCTGTTAGTATGGATAAGACATGCATGTATAAGGACTAAGAGGGCCCATCTGCCCCTTCATGTGTAATCAGATAGCTCATTGTGGATGCCTAACCAGGTTCATTAACGCGACTACAAAGGCACCTTACCTATGCCATACTAAGCATTCACTGCTCATTTCCATAGAAGTCCAAGGTCAGCCCCACATCATACATAGTGGCCACATGTGGAATGGAGAACGAGGGGGGTTGGATCTAAAGCTATTATGCATCTGGTCAATATGTGTCTCTGTGTGCCATCTTTGATAGGAGTAGACTGGCCCTGATGGTTTTAATATTGCAGAGGTTGAGCCTTCACAGCCAGGTGGCTTGAGGTTGAATTCTAAGAAACACTCTCTGGAGTGAGAGCCATTTCTTGTAGATCGGCTTAGAAGCCAGAAATCACATTGTTACTGCCTGTAAGAAGCATGAAACACGCGACGCCTCGGTATGACCAATCGGCCCACCGACAGTAATTGCATTTATAAACCAGTGCCTTTTAAAAGGAGCAAAAAGTCCCTACTGTGTAAAGGCGATGAAAAAGGACCGCCGACCCCTGGTAGGACAAATCAGTGGGCTTTTTTCGGCGGTGTACAAATACGAGCGCCGACAGCGACATCTGCGGGCAGGTCGCGGCACTAATGGTTCGCCGGCTGCTCGAGTGGGGGCGTTGTCAGCACAGGTGACAGCTGGTGCCCCATGTGTGGGCTCGCTGGGACCCGGCCTGTTTTGTCGGCCATTTCTACCTCCAGCCCAGACAAACAAATGATTCAGACTGCCCTCTGTTGGCAGAGAGCGCAACCAAGCCCGGGTCAGATGACTGTGGCTGACACTTGGCTTTGTCTTTGCCCTAGGGTTTACATAGACGTGACAACGGCTATGATATATAAGTTAATATATTGCTAAAAAGGCACCCTTGTTTCTGTTTCCACCTCCAATGAAGGATGTGCCCTGTGGGTGTGCTCCAATTAAAAACCACATGTACCTATACCGTTTACAGAACACTATGCAATTAGTGGAACTGTTGCAAATTGAAAAAAAAAGCTTGTTATTATACATCTCATCATAATCTAGCTTTTCCCTGTCTCTAGAGACGAACAGTCATCTATTCCACAACCCCAGCCCATCACATTCAAATTGGGTCAGCAATGGGTTATACCACAGCTACACTATTTGCTCACTTTGCTCCCAATTCATTACAGAAACCAATAAATTATATGGGTAGGGACTACAGTGCTATTCCCTTGGCTTGTCTAGTAGCGAGTTGTCGGCCCAGGAGGGTGCTGGGGGTATGATATACTCTTCCACTCTGACACCGCCAATGCCAAACGCATCCAGTAAGACTAACGACCACCAGATGGCCAACCTGCGGGCCTCGGCAGCTGAGAGTGGGAATTATGCGGGGTATATATTATGAATGGGGACAAATGGCTGACTGTTGGAGCAGATACTGCAGACTCTATGGTTGTGGGGCTGGTCTCAGAGGAGTGATATCTGATGCTCTATACCTCTGATGCTCTGCCATGATTGTGAGCTTTATCTACTTTGCGAGGTGCCTCTATGAATATACATGCTGGATCTGTCCGAATGATTCATCATGTATATGTTTGGCACATTGATTATATACACATCATTTGAACAATAGCTTTAGATCATGCTCAATATTGGGAATTTAGATATAATTAAACATGCAGTAGTAAGTTGACTATAGAGAGCTACTGGGCGTGAAATTTAGGCTTTAAATTTCAAATCAAACTAATGGATAGTCTCATGAGGTGGTTGAAATCATTGATAGGGTTTTGCAAGCTGCAAGTTCCCATCAGCTGTTGACACTAAGGGCTCTCTGTATCAGCTAAGGACCCTGCCCTGGCCTGAGGAGTATCCTCTATACCTGCTCATGAGCTGCTCGCCGCACGAAGGAGCAGCTCACGTCATGGCAAACGTCGCGGACGGGCTGCCCTCAGGCCCCGGCCCCGCCCCGGAAGTCAAAGTAAGGGGGCGTGGCTTGTCAGGCTTGATTGGCAGCCGAGGTCAGCACCCGCTCTGAGGTCACAACTGGTTACTGCTCTGTCCGCTAGGGGGTGGGGCGTCCTATCACGTGACCGATACCCGATCAATCACGTGACCGATCTCTGACCTGAGACGACGTCGTCGGCGACGTCCGTGTCGTGCCAAGTCACGCTTGGTGACGTCACGAGGAGATGGGCTGATCCTTATGTAAATAGAGGCTAGGGGGGTTAGTTAGAAGTAAGACGGGGGTCCTCTGGGTGAAGCCTGGGGTGTCAACGAGACGACAACCATTCCATTACCTATTTAGATTAAATTGAATATTTATCTACGCCCTCCAGGTCCTAAACGTCTAGCCTTAAGTATATGTTGCTTCAAGTTTTTTCAGCCATAGTTATATGTTGCTTCAAATACCCCCAAACCAGTGCCCTGACAAGAATTGACATTTAGTATAAAGAATTGGCTAAATTATAACGGATGTTGTCATCGTGCCTTGGTAGGGCTGCAATTGGCGCCCACTGCGGAGGGTAATATTTCAAGCTGCAAGGTGGCCAAGGAAAGTTGGATTAGTCCGTGGTGGCCGTGAAGCCAATATAGTGTTCCCCTGAAGACCGCCAACACTGGCCCGCCCTATAGGCTAGGCCTAAAGTCCAAACCACGGGGTTTAACTGAACAGCATGCTTGACTACTTGGCGTAGATGCCCAGGAGATGTCTGTACAGTGGGATACTTCCTTAAGCCTTCGACTCAAGATGGCCCTACCACCCTATGTGTTTACAGATATATACAGACACCTAATCCAAGCAGTCAAGCATACTGTCCAGTTATAGCCCGTGGTCCAAGCTGTCTGCCCGGGCCGACGGCCATCGCGTGCCCTCCCCACCTCTGTCTTATCCCGTCTGCAATCCGGTTGCGTGAGGGCGGGCGTTGGGTCGAATACACGCGTATTGACCCGGTGTCAAACATAATTATAGCCGTCTGATTATAGAGTCAGCCCCCCTGGCGGCAGGTCGGGGCAGCGGCTACCCGTGTCAACCCTCAGTGGCGGCCGTCATTTGCGCCGTTTCCACGGCCGTGATTACAGTGCAGGCCGTGCAGGGGGTGGGCAGGGTGCAGTGATTGGCCGAGGGAATCCGACCCGGCCAGGCCAGGTCTGGCACGCCGAGCCGCTCTAATGGTGTTATACAAAATTACCGTTTTATGATGGCCTTGGTGCGAGTTGCTCAGAGCTGGACCACGCCCTGGCCGCTCCCACCCTGAGCTGCTCAGACGCCGCCTCCAGTGGCGCCCCCACCTGGGCGGATCCAATATCACCCCGTGACGTCACTTCCGGCGAGCAGAACGATCGGCTGGGTCCAGAATAATCGGCTCTTCCGCGAGCGCCTCGTCTCAAATAAACAAGCCGGCTAGAGGCCGTTCGAAATTACACACTGTTCGAAATTGATTCGTCGCCAGTGGGCAAGATAAGAAGTCGGGTAGAGAGCAGTGCAAGATCCGGAAGGGGACGGGCTGGGGAATTGAAAAGCAGATGGACAGGAAGCTAGGCATGGACAGGGAGGGGGGTATGCTTTATCAGAGGAGCCAATGTGCAGTGAGTGGAAAAAAGAAGACGATATGGTGTAATATCAGAATAGAAAGTTCAAGGTTAGCACAAGAACCAGGAAATGTAATATAATTCCCATCTATTCTCAAAGGAGTTAGTCTAGTTTCAAAAAGCAGTACAAATGTATTGATCCATAGAGGTTGAGCAGGCCGGTGACATGCTACTCGGTGGAGACATGGGAGCATAGGGGTGCATGTGTGAAGACATGGGAGTGTAGAGGTGGAAGGGTGAAGACATGAGAGTATAGGGGTGGAAGGGTGAAGACATGGGAGTATAGGGGTGGAAGGGTGAAGACATGGGAGTATAGGGGTGGAGGGGTGGAGGCATGGGAGTATAGGGGTGGAAGGGTGAAGGCATGGGAGTATAGAGGTGGAAGGGTGAAGGCATGGGAGTATAGGGGTGGAAGGGTGGAGACATGGGTGTATAGTGGTGGAAGGGTGAAGACATGGGAGTATAGGCCTCTACCGGGATCGGACTTGTTCCCGCACCCACACTGTTTACACTCACACCAGCAATCTCGTGAGACCTTGGCTCTGCTCTCGTATTGTAGCCTGTTCCCCGGAAGCTATGGTTTGTGACTGTCTGGTCACTGCCTAAGTCTCACGATAAGTTGCGAGCACAGAACTAACATGGCTGCCCATACGGAGAAATCCGAGTCTTCGCTATAGGGTGCATGGGGTGCTGTACCTCGTCAGTAGCAGGGTTAACGCACTGATCAAAGAGAGCCTGGGTAAAAACAAGGCGTACTGCCACAAACCCAACACTTAACATGGCCTAGGCTGAACCACCCATTGAACCCTGTAAGGGCAGCATAGTGCTCAAATGTTCCCAATATCTACTTTGATGCCATGATGCATATATATACATGCAGCCCTGGTGATTCGACCTACTATGCCAGTTTCAATCCCGTGTGATTGGGATGATCCTTGAATGCAGCGCTGGCGAGTTACTCTGCAGGGCTCCGACCATCAGGACGACAAATGTCATAGTCCATTTAAACAGCATGCGACCCTTGAATGGTTAAATCGTTGTCCCTATGGCAGCCTGGGGGCAGTTGCGTGCCAGGGTCGACTAGAGTAATTGTGAAGTAATTGCGGAGTAATGTGGAGTAATCCTGGCTGGCCTTCATGTCGTGTGACTCGCAAATCTGGTCTTGGTGAAATAAACTGGGGTCAACACGCTACTGCTATTAACACTAGTGAGCAGGTCGTGAAGGATGGATTAATCAGCCGTCAGGTGTAGAGAGCTGTGTCCGTGTGTGTGTGTACCAGGGTTCTTGCTCTATTAGTCTGCGAGGCAGAACCAGAAACACAGGTCATGTAGTCTGGCCAAAGTACTCTCTATTTTATAGACTACTACCATGGTCAGGATTCACATGCTCCTTCACCAACAGTAGGGGTGGATTGAGGACAAGCACTATGGTCTTTATATTCCGCATTAGCTAGATGATCACTGCACAGCGCCATCTTGTCTGATACCAGTGCTGTTTCCTCTGCTAACTATAGAAGCCTGCTGATTAGCTGAAGCTGGTTTCTGTCATGACCGAAATTTGGTGTTTTAGGGGTCGTAAACCTTTCAAGTATAGGCCTCTATTGTGGCTCCTTATGTCATATGTTCAGATTGGGGGAGTGGTTAGAACTCTCACCTACCAATCCATGCATCATGGGTTCAAATACATGACCATGCTATTTTTTCACACACACTTTTAAGATGTATTTTGGTAGGTCAAAATTGTGATAGTATACTACTTGGTTGTAAATATCCTAGATAGATATTTATAGTGTAATCTAACATGGTTTTGTATTGTTACATTGGGTTTTCATTATGAATAATATTACTATTTTCTTCCCAACTATAAAAAAAGATATGTTGCCTTGTCATGGATTTGAACTGATTGCCCCTGATATTGATTGGCCAGTGTCCTAACCACTCCCCCAATCCGAACAGGTGACATGAGACATATTCAAATACAACTGATTCAAAACCATTTTAGATTACACTATAAATATTCATCTTATGTGAAGGATCTTTAAAATCGAATTGTATACTCTCACAATTTTTGACCTACCAAAAATACATGCTAAAATTTATATGTGTGAACAAAAATGCCTAGACATGGATTTGAACTCATGACCCATTGATTGGTAGGGCAGAGTCCTCACCACTCCCCCAATCTGAACAGATGACCTAAGGACCCACAACAGAGGGCTATAACTAAAAGGTTTATGGCCCCTAAAACTCCGATTTTGATCATGTCAGGAACCAGCTTCAGCTAAAGGTCTCACAAGCTAGAATTACTGCATCCTGCTAGTGCCCTATATAGGGTGGTTGTGGTCTACGTATATTTCAACCGTTTTTGCTTGTTATACTCTTTTACATCATTTTAGAAATATTCTGTCATAGTTATATTCGATACATTTTTTTGATTTTATCATGCTCAATACCGATAATGGTCGCCGGTGATTCCATGTTGAAATGAGCATATATAATTGACTCTTTATGAGAATTATCGGTACTTAATGATAGGTACTCCAGGCTGTGGTATGTTATACCGTAGCTAAGGTTGGCCATATAGGCACCACATACCAATAGCTGGACGCTACTTTATCAGCTTGTCACGACGTCCAATCTAGGTAACAAAGCGATGCCGCTACGTTCAATCAGGGTCCATCTTCATTCGCCTCTTAGATAGACACTAAACCCTGCAGAGCACCCTCCCTCCCAGCTCACCCCTCCCCACAGCAGTAAGACCCAGGAAATTAATGTTGTGTTCTGTTTCACTCTGACCTTTACAGTGATGAGTGTGAAGAAAGAGGAATGTCCCTCGGCCTCCTTCGTCGAGGTAACTGCCCAGCAGGGTTACATCTCAAGTCGTACGACGGAGGAGACCGGCTGTGGCAGTATCGACACGCCGTGGCTGCTCAAGGCCAAGCCGGGACAGAAAGTGAACATCACTCTCTGGGACTTCGACATTACCAACAGGCAGCAGAGGGGTTCCACAGCCAGCCAGGCTGGGCTCCCACCTCCCTGCCATGTGTACGCAATTATCAAGGAGCGCTCGGTGACGTCGTCCAAGACGGTTTGTCCGAATGACGCGCGGACGGCGCACGTGTTCACGTCCTTGGGGAACACCGTAGAGATCCGCATTGTCACGAAGAAGCAGGAGGAGGACGACCACGGCTACTTCTTACTGCATTTTGAAGGTACGTTTTACCAAATTAAGTCATTTTGAAGGTACGCTTTACTGCATTTTGAAGGTATGTTTACTTAATAAAGTCATTCTGAAGGTACTTTCTCTTTATAAAGTTATCTTCACAGTGGGAATCCTTTCAGGAAAAAAAACATTGCAGTTTATACATTACAAAGGCTTCATGCACACATTATATTGTATAAATTAAGTACTGCTACATATATTCATTCATGGTCAGGAGTTTACATCAGGTAATTGACATGTGCCTCTTATTGTAGTGTGTCCAATATTGCGTCACCTACCTAATTCACATACGTTCACGCTACCATTCATCCAAGCACGATCATCACACCTCAACCACTGTAACCCCATACTGCCCCCTACTTCGAGGTGCCTACCCATAACATCCCATGTCCACACTCTTAAAACGTTCACTAAAACACCAACACAATCCCTTTCATGCCTTAGGTTCCTTACCCCTTCACCTCTTCCCAGTCCCATATCCCAACCTTTACAACTGCTTCAACGCGTGGTGTTAGCTTTCCGTTTACTTAAAACCACCAATCGACCTTATCATAGTGTTATGGTAATGGTCCTCCATGGACCAGAATTAAGCACGTTGACTTGCTCATCGACGTAGTTGACGTTGTCTAAATTTACTGTTGCCCCTGCAGCTATCGGATGTCCGGATGTCGCAGCGCCGCTCGGGGGTTGGGTGAAGCGGATAGGGGACCGGGCCCTGCTGGGATGTGACGCCACCGACGAGGAATGGAGGCTCACCTGCCATAAGAACGCCTGGATTGGCGCCTATGGAAACTGCACAAAAAGTGAGTATACCATTTCACATGTGGCTTTTTGCCTGTGGTAGATATCCTTGTATCAGTTGATTATTGGAATGGGCTTTGATTTTAACAATTGAGTTTTCATTTTAGTTTGGGGGATTTTAGAGGTTTTAATTTCCCAGTTTTTGCTGCTTTTTGTTCAGAAAATCTTTTTGTTCAGAAAGCCCACCCCCAGGCGACTTCTATGAGGAGAGACATATAGGAGACATGAAGGGATTGCGTCTCATTTGACGTGTATTGACTATGTGTGAATGCTAGACCTTTCTCATTGTCACTAAGTAGTTATATGACTCACACATTGTCAGAGGTGTTTCTCCAACAAGCCCTCATGACAAATGAGGCTGGCTTACACTATGAGCAGCTCACACTACATTATGATCCGCTCACACCTGTCTGAAGATGTTACTCAACTCGAGCAGCTCAACTCGCCGAGCTCACCTGGACATGGCCAATTTACATCAATACCATACAAGTGAGGTACCATGGAAGGTTTCTATAACATGATGTATGGACATTTCCCACGCAAGCCTGCTATCTGAACACTTTGTAAAGCTGCTGGCTTTATTTTAATTAGAACAAATTTATTGCATTCCTAAACGCCATGCCAATTTGTTTGTTAACGACTAAATGATATAATGGCCCCTTGTATCACACGGCATTGACAACATACAATGGATAAAGAGGAAGGTAAATAAATACTAGGTCCCATTGTGAACATGGTGCCAGTGAAATGATTTAATGACTCATTACCAATATTCCTATTAGTCATGCTTTGGCTTCCAATGTGAGTTCATTTGCGCTGTGGTGAGTGTATTTTTATGGACCAGACATCCGACAAAGGCGTACATAATTGTCGCTTTGCCTCCTCTGTTATTTCTCCTGCTAAACATCTGGATAGGGTAGTACAGAAACTGTATGGTTGAATTTCAGCCAAAACAATAAGTAATTGAAATGTCACAGTGCCATTCGATCAAGGCACTTAGCGTGACTAACGCTATCCAGAAATACCAGGTACTAAGCGTCTAATGAGGGTCTAATACATTGCCGGGAAGTAGTATGCATTATTGAGATCTACCCTCAAGGTGTAGTATTGAGTTTCACCACTGATTGCAGATTTGACTTCTGTAGGAGGGTGCAAAGCACAATGGCTCTACAAGCCTTCCGGGCAAATGGTTTCTTACAACACAAAGCAGTCTTTGAATAGCTGCCTTACATTTGGGAACATGGCGAGTGGGAAGTGCCTTTAAGGCAGGCTTATAACAGCATTTTGTCATTGTGTCCTCAGTCAATCGGATATCTCTGTATTAAATTTCAATTACTAAGACAATAGGGCTTCTCTGTAATGCAATGCCTTCAGATCCAATCTTATAAGGTTGGGGGCAACTATACACCCAGCGCTATGTGGAAATTCTATATCGAATTTGAATTAATTGGATCTAGCATCTGGAGAGACTTGCATGGTGGGCATAATTCAAAGACAATAACGATGCATTTATGAGTAATGTCAGCCTCCTTTCATTTGTTTCAGTTCCCAATGCGGCTAGTGTTTCTGGGAAGCTATGGAATGCCATGTCTTCTTCTCAAGGTGAGTTAAACTTTCTCAACATGCGAAACCGTCTTATTTACATCTAAGTCATCATATTAGATAAATGACTGCGAACCAAACTGTGAATGCCTGAGTGCATTCCATGAACAGATTTTGGACCTGGGCATTGACAAAATATCTTGGTATATTAAAATGTCACTATTGAAAGTGTAGTGTCTATTTTCCATCATTCATTTTAAAACGATAGGCTTCACATGCTGCCAGGAAACACTGTCTGAGATACTCATTAGGAGAGCATGCCCTAACAAAATGAGATAACAGCTAAAGACATTACCATGCCACGCCAAGTCACAATGTTAAGATAGTTCCCCTCTTCTTACTCTTCAGGAATTTCAATCGCTATCATCATTGGAGTCGCCGTGCTGGTGGGAATACTGATCCTGGTGGGAGGATTGGTGTGTCTTAAATGGTAAGTAACTTACGTGTGGTCCAGTTAACTACATTACGTTGGCTTCTAATCTGATTAGTCTTACCCTGAGCACGGCGAGGCTCTCACTTTAATCACATTACCCTAGCCAGCTAGCGCCTGCATTAATCTAGAAATAGCACCAGTGTTTACCTCCATTTGTCACTGTTTGATCAACCCTGATAGATATAGTCATTAGGTGGGGGATCCCAACTAAAATCTTGTATAATATTATCTAAAGATAGTCCACATCGTTCTAGTTGAGCCTATAGATGCAAAGATAGGTATAATGTGGGCATTATTCGAACTTAAGACTTATAGTCTTATCGGAAGATTCTAAATAGTGTTTAGAAAAGTTTAGAAACTATTTTATGCCTGTATCGGTTGTAAATACAAACTATATATACTTCATAGTCGGAACCTAAAATAGTCACTGACCATCGATACCAACAAGGACTGGTCAGTTAAAACAGCCAGATGGCACAGGGTACGACCTGTCCATTAGATTAGCCATGGAATCATCCAATGGGTTTGTTGGTGTCAGTGATGCATACAGCAACATATGGGACTAACAACAGCCATTGGCACCTATCTAAATACACCCCTTGCAGAACTTAACTGTGGGTGGGTTCAATGATTTCCCCAGAGTCTGTAGCCTGTGGGGGTAAGGTAGGGAGGATGTCCTAACCGCTGCCAGGCCATGTACAGTATATGCCTGTATTCAATGACTCTAACTGCAGTCCTTTGTACTTGGCTGGATCCAGCGTTCCAGGGTTGTAGCCTTTATGGAGGGCTTTCATCACAAGGAGGGATGGAATGGACCTTTAATGGGTACTTATTCTGAGTGTTTCCTCCAGCCCCTGTGGTCGGCATTAGTACTGTAGGATCCCGCTGCTCCCCTGGATGAGCCTATTGGAGAGATGTGGCCGCTGGTCTGACTGCCTGTCTCTCGAGTAGCCCCCTCATAATGGCTTCTCTGATATGGCGCTGGGAGGGGGATACAAATATACCATAGGTTAATTAGGCGCATTAGATTAGAAGACACTAATTAAGGGTGGATCAAGTAAGAGGAGTATCTATCGTACACGATGTCTAGAAAGAGTCATCTAGTATCATCTTCATTCGAGACATTGTAGTAATATAATATATTCATCTATTAATAGCATTATATGTAGACAGATAGGTGATGTGGGGAGCTCTTGATGTTCTGAGAGTATAACAACAAGTTTCGGTCTATAATGTCTAGTTTTCTATTTATACCCTAAATATCGCCTTCTCTATGTACCTGTAATTCCGTATTATAAACGTATATCAGCCAGGCACATATTCAGATATCTGACGATGTTAACTTAAATATACATGACTAATTGATAGTTAGAGCCTACATCTCTAGTTCATTACTTCGACATGAGCGACTAGAAACCTAAGCCATCGTCAGTCCCCCATTTTCATATACTACTACCTTCAGCTTTCACCGTTATACTACTCACAATATATATACTACTCACATACACTGCATTATATTTTACAAGGGCACACCTGTACATTTCTCACCTCCATGATAGACAATGCTTTTTCAATTATATCTAGAATTACAACCTATATAACAGTCTATAAATACTACTAAGCCATACATGTTACACTGCATGTATATCGACTCAAGGAAATTGTGTGTCAACCGCTTATAAATATCTTTTTGATATTCTCCGAGTGACAAGGTTCATTTTAGCATAGCAGTAAGAACGTCCATCATCAGAGTTAACATATGGCTCACCCTTGTTTCTCTCATCCTCTACCCTAACAGGCAGCGCGCCAAGCGGCCCCACAACATGAACAACTTCTCCCAGGTCACGTGTTACAATGACGCCGACCCGCGCGGCTACAACCCCAACACCCTGGAGAAGCATCGGGTGAGCATGGACCCCTACAGCTCTGCCGAGAACAACTACTACCGCACCTGGCAACTCCAGCAGCGGGCCAACAAGCAGTCCATCCAGGGCACCGAGCTGCCCCCTCCCCCCTACCACCCCATCTCCGTTTCCAGTGACCGCGAGTCACGTTACGCTGAACACGTTTATGAAAGCCCCAAGTTCGAGCGGCGCGAGATGTCGCCGGGACTTGGTGGTGACGCCAGCGGTGGCGGAAGTGGTGGCGGGGACTTTGCCCCCGTGCATGCGCAGTACTTTGAGCTGGATCCGGAAGCAGTGGACCAGACGCATTCTGGGACGATGGGCAGAATGCCGTCGTCGTCGTCGGCGCGGGCGCATGGCGGCGAGTTTAACGGGTGGAGTCCGCGGGTGGAGGTGCTGGAGGGCGGGGAGGGGGCGGGCATGCCCCGGTGTTGACTGCCTGCCGCGCCGCCCCCACCCCCGCTCCCTCCTCCACGTCCTACCCGCCTCCTCCACAGGGCGCAGGTGTCTCCTCCAGAAGCCTCCTGCAGCGGCAGCGGCCCCTACCTGGTGGAGCAGGACTCCCTCAGTGACCTACAGACCCTGGAGGAGGACAACAGAGGCTCTCCTAGCCCTGTGCTGTGGGCGACAGGCGGCCGGCCAGCCACCCTGGAGATGTACCAAATAGAACACCTGTAGACCCCTTCATACCTGTTGAACTAAACACTACACACCTGGATGGTCATGTACTGAATGGACCATGATATATATTGTGACGGCGAGGCTGACCAGACACATGTAAGGATTCTATGTCAATAACCCATGTCAAATGCCATGACAAAACTATTTTCATCACGAATACCACAACCTATATAGTCTATATTGAACTATAAACCAATGCCTATGTATGTGATGTAGATATGTACATAATACTGAGGACAATGCTGAAAGCTATTTCATATAACATACACTACACGATTGATGTATGACCAGCGTTATTAATAAGGTCCGCGGATCACACTACTTCAACATGACCGCCTGGTATTAAACAATGGATATTTTTGTGTAAATAAAAGAAAAAAAAGCATGACAACAAGTGACCCCCAGACTGGTGTTCACGTTGCCTCAACAAGACCCAAATCCCCCGGTGTCCCACCAAAAACCGTAATGGCGCCCAATAAAGGGCCGGCCGGCCGACCCTGGACAACCCGTCTCCCGGGTGTCAACGCCAGACGGTGCTGAGAGCCCCTACCCCCCCCCCCCCCACCCCCTCTCCTAACTAGCTAACCCTTTAAGGGGCACATAGTGATTTGATGCATTGCCCATGATGACAGCCCTGGCCAGTGCCACATCTGAGCATCAGGTTGACCATTCGGGAGTGTATCAACCCCGTAGCCTCCTCGAAATGATTAATTAATTCAACCCTTAAACTTGCTCTCCAGGGCTGCATTCATGAATGTATCATGAAGTCTGAAGGCATGTTGCATTAATGCACAATGCGGCCCTTAAAGGGCTAATGCTCACTAAAGTGAGCGAATCAGTGGCATTGAAGGCCCACTGATAGTGAGATCAATATGCCATCTATGCCCCCAAATGGACCTGTCTATTGCGTTAGTGAGGGGAGGCCGTTTACAAACGACCTGGTCATGAGGAGGATACGTCTGTAGGGTGCCTGATGAAGGAAAAGTGGGAAGCATTGCTTTCTCTCTAGCAACATGGATCTAGATGTATGCAATGTAGTCAATGGTTTTAGGGGAGAGGGGCGTTATTCTCCTTGTATATGTTATTTGCAACACTGCAGAACAGTGCATTTGGTGAATGCTTTTTGAGGTTTGATGGGATGTGCACATGTACAGTTTGTATAGTATGGTAAGATATCGGGTTTGTTTTAGAGCTGCAGAGTTTTTCCTCTTTGCACTTTATTCTATTTATATACGCATGGGACTGGATATCAATCCAGTTGTCGGATTTGTATATTTGGAGGTACTTGGATATCATTTAGAAAGTCCATTGGGAATCTGAGGTCTGAGATGTTTTGTATCTATTTAAGCTGTTTGTATATATTACCTTCAAGTTATGTAAAACACCTGTGAGAAAGATGTGGTGACGTACAACTGCTGTACCAAGGACTGTATCATAAAAACTACATAATATATATATATACGACTATTTACTGAATAAAATGCTGTTTTCTATTGAAAAATGTGTTTTGATTTCTTCGACTTGTACATACTTGTTTGTGCTACAGTTGGCTGGGAGAACAACATAAAATGCCTGGCTGTATTACACGTACGAAGCAATCATGGGGTATAAGTCAGATATGGATAGGCGTGCATAGCTACATATGTAGATGTGTTATAAACCTTGGACATGGGTAATTATCCTCGGCTGGTGCCTTGGGCAATTACACTGACCTTGGCTTATAACACTTATACAGAGACTCACTTGTTCCATATCAATTAGGGTGTTTACCTGTACCGCTGAGGGCCGCGAAAACGGCCGTTTCCCTACTCCACTTTAGTATTTTTCCCTGTTTTGTTAGCAAGACCTATCTTTGTAAAGACAAACATGTTTGGAGCAGAGTGTGGGCCAGGGTCTGGGTTATTTTCTGATGTCAGAAAATAACCCAGACCCTGGCCCACACTCTGCCCAATAGGGAGGGATCTACAGCAGATATCAATATGCGGTCTTTTGGATATTGCTCCAAACATGTTTGTCTTTACAAAGATAAGTCTTGCTATTTTGTGCACTCGTTATTTCCATTTGTGGGTAAACACCCTACCATATCTACCACTGAAGCAGTGTCCCGGGTCTGCTTACCTCCAAATCCCAGCACTTTGGCGCCACCTGTACATAACCTACACTAACGCCCCCTGTCGTAATCACACATAAACATACATGTGCAGGTCATTACAGTCTCAGGCCCCGACTCTATAATATGTAGTACAGTCTGGGCAAACTCATATAAAAAACTTGTTTCACTAACTTGCCCTCAGGAGTTGACCAATCAAATCCCATACACCAATTCCTGTGCACAGCCTGACAGGAAGTAACAATCTAAAGATAGCAGTTCCACCAGTCCTATTTGCAGCCCTTGTGGCGGAAAAATGTACTGGTTGAGCGAGTCTGGTCATAACATGGTTAGCCCTGTTACTGTTATGTGTTAGATTCCTCTTCGGTAATTCCCAATCCCTTATTCCTCATAGCACAAGTTGCATGTCAGAAAAGCTGGATATACTAACACCTGAATATATAAGTATATGATACAATAATAAACACCTACCTGGAATTAAAGTCAGACTGTCAGACCACCGACGGGTATTTACCGATATCAATTTGTGCTTTGTTTGGATCAGGTCCCCTTCTGGCATGTCTCCAACACACTGCCTGCTGATCGTTACCGCTATATGTCATCACTGACAATTCACTCTTCACACATTGGGTAGGATCTTAAAAGCAGTGTCTTGAATTCTAACACTCACTTGGATGGTAGAGTCACTACCATTGCTCATGCATTAGACAGCAGACAATAAGGTCTGGCATATTACATGATAGTAATAGCATTTAGTTTCAGAGTGTTACTCAGCAGGGATGCATTCAAGAACATAGGGCGAGGGTTTGAGGTGGAGTGGATTGGAATGGAGTGACTATTCACAACTTGGGTTGTGTAAATGTGTGCCTGGGTTTGAAGGGCAATTTGATTGTTATAGTATATGGCTGATGTTGTTGGTCAATGGATCAATCATATAATTAACTGCTAGCGGTTAGCTACAAAGAATGCACTGAGTGACTTTTCTGTGTTTAGGATCCACGATTTTAACCACTGTCCGTATGGGCTTTAATCGTTCTACTTTCAAAGACAATCTGGGAGTCATAGGGTTGTGGTAGACAGCGTGCTCAGGTGATGAGTGTTACAGTGTAATGCTAAATTCAGGACAGAATATTGCCTATGATTGTCTGAGACAGACGATTTGCCTCGCCTCCTATGAAACGATCAAAAGTAGTTCAAGATGATTGTTATGTGGTTAAAGGTTAAACTCCTGCTGCCTGTCCAGTAACAGTGCCAACAGTCGGAGCGTAGTGAGGACCGGTACTGTGGGCCTTTATACAAGAGGTGGGGCTTCAACACAAAATAGATTATCTACCAAAGTTATATAAGTAGTATATACAGGCATTAGAATGTGGCGTCTTCTGGTTGTTAATTATCTTCATTGGTACTATAAAAGTGACCCACGGAATAAACACGCTGTAAGCTAGATCATGATGTCTGGATCCTTTTACAAACATGGTACAATGTTATTGAATTGAGAAGTGGTAACTCGTATCACGATTTTCCAATTAATTATTTCAGAAAAAAACAAAACTCCGATGGGCTATTAGGGAGTGCTCATTATTTAGCAACAAGGTAGGGGTGGATTTTCGCACGGGCTTATAAAACTATTTTAGCCGCCCCCCCCCCTCGAGAGAGAGAGGAGTACTCTTTTTTATCCCCCCCCCTCCCCCTTCTTTGAACTATACTTCTTAACACAGTTTTGTTGTTTTCTCGCTGAAGAGGGGTGAAATGTCTATGCCCTCCCTCATAGCCATAGGGGTCAGTATTGTTAAGCCCCTTCCCGTCCTTAAATAACGCCCACTCCCTTACTGATATTACACTCACTACTACCACATAATAATGCTATTCATGACTCTTTGTTTTCCCAATCTCAGTAAAGTGGAATCTGGGTTAGCTGTGTGATCAGCTGCCGAGGGCTGCCTGTTTATTCAGTACTTGCCTGCTGAGTGTAGAATTTCTATACTAGGAAAGGGGATTCACTGCGGGAAATTAGAAAAGATGTAATCATCCACTGAATTAATGCAGCTATTTGATCTAAGCAATCTCCATGGGGTAAATATGGTGTGCTCGTTAGATGGACTGGCTAATTACTCATTATTGAACAGGGATCATAATACAGAACAAGAAGAGAAGTTATGTGCCTCATTTATTTGAGATTTGATAGAGGAATTATTGGTCGAAGTACAGTTATAATGTGATACTTTATCCCACACATTTCAAATTACATTTGACCTGTGACAGGGCTACGTGGTATGTGTAATCCCAGTACACTTTTTATCGTTGGGCATATACAGCAATTTACACAGGAATGGTTCCATTATGAATACACAAGCGTATATGATGTAGAAATCCATGAGTATGACACGAATTCAAATCATAGGTCCAGGATAGCGATCTACAAAGCCGGTATTACAGAGATATATGCCATATTTGTCAGTATTTATGTTAATGCAGTTCATTTACAGCTGGATGATCACACGATTAAAGAGCCATACATCTGCCAACAAGGTAATGGCAAAGCTTAATCACTGATTTTGTACATTGATATCAAATACATGTTGGGTTTATTGGTGGTATACACCATCAATAATGCTTGTAGTTATATCTCCTAAAATGTAACGATAAGTGTTGCCGTACATAATAATGATTCCGTAAGCAGAGCATGAATGATAATTCAAAGCAAAATGGGCACTTAATGCCCGAGTAATATGGACAAAAATATATATCAATATCTTCAAATATCAATGGTCATAGCAAAGCAAAGACAAACTTACCATGGGAATGTGAATGTCAAAAGGGATAGAGGTATTTAGGAAACTTCCCTAAACACATTGATATTAGTATCTCACAATTTTACTATGCGATATATATCCGATATAATACGTACCCTTGTAAACTATCATTTTGTATAGCTTTGATGCCACGATATTCGGTAGAATTACTGTTTCCTTGCTATCTTTGTATATTTATGATATTTTCTTACATTAATCGTAGACTTAATACAAGAATGTAGGTAACATTATATTATAGTGAATTTACATCATACACCCACGAATATGAATAAAGCATAATATATTTACTGTTTATCTAGCATGTACAAAGGTATCCATCTTGGAAATGAATTGTGGTCGTAGTATATTATTTAATTAATGATTATAACAAAGAGATATCCAAAGCTCATAATGTGATAATTTGAATCTTGACATTTGTATGTATCATTATACTATTATCATATAACGCAGTGAAACAACATTTTACAAGTTTAAATATAACAAGGCGTCGGAGTTACTCCCAAAACAGATAAATTAAATTGAACGTTGCCCACTTTGTAATGTAATTCAGCGCACACAACAAAATAAAGAATATATGGAACACAACTTGAAAAAAAGCAAATTGACCCGACAGGAGAGGACCAGGCAACCGGTGCCGTTCAGCTGAATCCATACGTGTATCCCTTTCCTTTGATAGCACTCTTCTTCCCCGAGATGCATTGTTTGATCTCGTCATCCCATCTCGTTGCATATGGACACCTGAGACATAGATAGAAGGATCATGTGACTCATGATTTAAACAAAAGTGTTGACATACTTGGAATGACGAGTTTAAGCAAGACTGACACTGTGCTTATCAAGTCAGAGGATTTAGCCTTGTTCTCCCGATTCCGACAGGAATGACCAAATGACTCGAGCACTTGTAAATAATTCCAATTACTTGTATTTAGACGATTTCAATATTAAAATAGGTATTACGAGTGTGCAAGCTGAATGAAATGGAATTAGAATAAAGGCGCCCAAAGGCGGACAGATCCTAATTCCGGACACCCTGCAATAATATGATGATTGTGGCACTAATATATGCATAATTGGTTATGTGACCATACCTGGTGAGTGCCCTACACATTACCTTGCTACAGTATTAATAACTGGAAAGTAGCACACAAGAGAACATAATTAAATTCGATCTATTAGTGCTGGTATGTACCAACTCCAATCTATGAACCACTTTCCTAAGCAGTGATGCTAAGCACAGAGACAAAGTTAAGTGGGTTATATTGTCAGTAAAACATATTCATGATTCATGCAAAAATCTACCAGATATGGACATGTATAGTATTGGCCTTTTATGGTGACTGCTGGTTTTCAAATAGATTGTCCCCTTGTAAAGAATTAAGGTGTTTTGTAAGGTGTCCGTAATTGGGTGCCAATTTGAGGTTTAATCAATCAAATCTGACCCATATTGCTGAGGAGGCAATCATGTCAAACCCAATGTACATTTATAATAACATGTTTGCCTCTCATATGCCACTGTTTGGACGTTAACAGATAATTCCTAACCAAAGAAAAAGGGTACTTTACTCTACACACTGTCTGATGTGATGTCAGAACACTCTGAAGGCCCGTTTTGCTAAGTGCTGCCATCTTGTGTGTAACATTAGAGGTAACTATGACGGTTCATAACGGACTCACTGCGTCTCTGTTTAAACACATAGAGAGAGAGCCAGTAGGGGAACTTCAAGATATAATACCAGCTAATTGCAGGTGATTTTCTCATTCTATGTTGATTACATGCCATATATAAATGCATGCCCATGTGGAAAGTTTGGAGGCTCTCATTTAGATATCATAGCAAATGACTTTCCTATGGAATAAGGGTCTGTCAATTGATAAGAAAATGACTAATGGAGGTCTACATTGTGTTTATTTCATAACTTGATTTTGGGTCAATTGAAGTGGTAATGTATCTTTGATATATCTAGGATCTTGACAAACTATATCAAGGAAGATATTAGCTTTCACTACCTACACGTAGAAATATATAATCACTGTACATGGCCGACCCTTGACTAGATTATTCTCGATTTTATAATCATTGTATTCAAACCGAATTTCGGTGGTAGATTATTTTGTTAGTAGTATATTGAAATGCTAGCTTATCCCTGGTAAGGGTTGATAGGAATGAGATTGAGCTATTGACAATTATATTGCCGTGTAGTGTAAATAGTGGCTCCCACTATGAACCACTGTCTATGATTTGAAAGTCATAATTGTGATTTAAATCTCGTAAAAACGGTATGTTTCATGGCACAAATGATACGTTGATACAGCTCTGAATGCGATGCGGTTTAACATTGAGAGGGCCTTCGCAATGTAACCAAGTATCCTTTCTCATGGAGACTAATATATTTCTCATGGGAATAACAAATTTCACGGTTATTACGTTGTACTTTCCGCATGTTATTATGGGATCAACTATATTACTATTGGAGCTGAACACGGGGATTGGATCTTTGTAGCGCTGCAGTGGGAGGGAAAGAGTCAAGTCGTATATAACTTTTATAGCCATCCACACTGATTGGGAATTCGATGCAGTCCAGACGTTTACTATGATGATACAGTAGACATAGGGTTTTGTGTTGTATTGGATCTGGACAAAGCCATACAGCGTAACTATAAGAAGTGTGCGACAATAACATTTTTAATGAATGGATTATGGTAAGATATGGATATATGTCCTTTGATACATGCCACGGTGGAATGATTTAACGAGGCGCCCTCAGTGAGGGAAATCCTGTAGACAACCAAGAGTCATAATACAATATATACGATATAGTTCAGGAGCACCGAATGATCATAGTTAAGAATAATATACAGAACTAGAAACGGTACACATATTGCTTCGTGTTGGATAAGGTATGAATAAGTAAACAGCAGGTTATTCAGTGAAGATTTAGCTGAGATCTTTACGCTACCAACCAGTTGTGGTCAATGATGTTTTTTTGCTGCAAATTACATCTTTTCGGTATGGGGCAGTTTGAAATCAGGAAGTGAAATGTTCCAGTCTTTGTCATTGTGTGTTTTTCTATGTTAAAATCTATGATCGGATCATTTCCTCTCCGAGACCCAAAGCAAAATCATAAAGCTGCATGGTTAGGCCACTCAAAAAAATCTGGTTTCTCATCACCGCGCGCATCATGAAAATCATGACTTGGGGAAAAGTTGTTTTTTTGTACATTTTTAGTGGAAAAGTGTGTTAAATATTGAGAAATATTGTAATATTTGGTATCAAATTAAAGCGTATACTGTCAGTAATGCAGTGGCCTAGGAATATCCTACATTTTCCAACTTCTATAAATTAATAAACGCTTAAATACTAAAGTGTGGACTTTTTTTTGGAGTGGCCTTATGCGCTTCAGCGAGAAACATGTATTTTATGGCGTTGATTCTGGTTGCTCCACATGAACAGCCAATTCCTCGTGAGATGTAGCCAGTCACCAGACTCCTAAATACTATATATGCAAGGGATAAGCTAAACAAGCTCTCAAAAGAAACAATTGCACTGGTTCGGGGACAACTTCCCTCACGTTTCTCCACTGCGAAGTTTTCTCGTTCCCAAACCCTTCCGAAGAAAGGCTCTGGTGACAACCAGTATGGCCTTGAAATTGCATTTTGCTGGGTTTAGGCAGTCCATGTGGTTAGTTTGGAACATACATACAGGAACCAGAAATAGAACCAGAAAGTATGATGGTAAAACTACCATCATATATTCTGGTTCCTGTTCACTACCTAAAACAAGCAAAATCAAAGTTTAAGGTTATAGTGGTTGTCACCAGAGCCTTCCTTCAGAAGGATTTGGGAAGAAGAGTAACTGTGAAGATACTGTGTCCTTGGTGGCGCCCTCTGCAGTGTTATGCCTAGGAGAGAGCAGTCGTCTACACATAGGGATCAGTGGTGCCACCTCGAGGGCAAACATAGCAAAGAACCCACTCAAGAATTGGCAAGAATGTAAGGATATTACTAGTAGAACCATTATATCGAAAGTGCCATCAGAGAATCTTGCCTGAATAGATGTTAAGACTTTAGTCATGCATCAACAAACGACTGGTACTCTTCTGGTCTACTATGTCGTGAAGTGTGAGTGGTGAGAATGAAGCATTAAAACTACATTTGTATAAATTGGATTAAATATGATTCATAAATCACAATACCGGATAGAGAGATTACAATTTACTATGCCACCAATGGTTCCATCCCTGTACGGCGTCGTAAAAGGATCCCGTGTAATGTCGAACATAACAAAAGGAAATCTCCCACCTAGAACCTCTCACAGTCGGATTTTCCAGCTAAGTCAGTTGGTGATCACATAGTCTTTGTTTTGATTGGTAGCTCTGAGTAGGAGCATGGCCATCGGTAGCTGTAATCATCAACTTGACTGGCGGTTTGTAAGTAAGAACCTTGACCAGTGCATGTGCCTAGCATTCTATTTTTGGTAAGCACAGGCAATTGCTCCCTATAAACACATGCTCCCAGGCACCTTATGGGAATCAATCAATATACTGGGTAGTTTCAGTATAATAGACCACACACATTTGGAGATCATACAAACCAACAGTATTGCCTGGGTACCCTTAGCTTGGAGCATTATAGATCCTCACTGGTTCGTTCTATCTGAATCTACCTGACTCTATGCTTTGTTTAATCCTCATTGGCCCTCAGCACATGGACCAATTACCCATAAATAGACATCTTTGGTAACTGCTAGTGTGGAGGCACTGCCATTCACTTTCTCAACGGACTCTTGCCCTCTCTCTATATGACACAAAGCTGGAAGTAAGCCCCATGCAAAGATACGGATATTTGAAATAGCACTCCATATGGAACCCCTCCTGTGTTTTGGAATCATGAAAGTGCACGAATAATGGCCTCGGACAATGACGTTCTATATCCCTCTCTTACATAGTTTGTGACATGAACTCTGTGAAATATATCGTCAAGTTGACTGCCGCATGGTGGGAGTCCCCCCCTCCAACCCACAACCAGACAACAAGCAGAGGCTCGTCTAGAGTCAGGTAAGTCGTGGGCTTTACGTTACGTACATCTGTCATTGTGCTTTGTTTTTCTACCATTCAATGTATGTGTTTTTTCCAACACAGCAGGTCTAATCGGACACATCTGGCGCTACTGCTCCAGACTGCGGCTATATAGGGATCATATAGTGGGAATAAACAGGGTGTTGTTCTCATAGATGTACTCACAGTCTGTCCCTCAAAATTGTCAATCATGTTCCCCAAAAGGTACTCACATGTCTAGCATACTTATTCTGATGCAAACATGTCAATATCAGTGTATGTCACACATTTGGATTTCAGCAGCAGGGAAAAGTGGTGGGAGGAGTGTCCAAGTAGAGTGGAGTTGACATCAAACAAAGACAGGATTATAGATCTATCTATGTATTAGGAATGCCTTGTGGATGGTGAACAGGTGGGAATACATTGAGGTACATGTGGCTGGAAGCATTAGACTGAAGAGTGAATACTTCCCTCGAAATACCTACTCTGCCAGATTGGCAGAGTGACTTGTTTAGCCCAAAGGCACATGGTAGAAGTGTCGAACTAAGCAGGTCATGTATGTACTGTGGGCCAAGCTATAATTCGATCAATTCTATTTTGTGCATTATATTTTCAAATCGCATTATCAATGAGATATGTTTCTTGCCTTTCGTTCCATGCACGTCTGCACCGAAAATCCTCAATGCCCTATTGTTTTATTGATAATAAGGATATGTATCCTAAAACATACTGGAAAACCTAATGCTTCTAGCTTTCAATCTAATGGAGTAATTTATAAAAGCGCCTCCCTGGTCCTTGTCCTTTGACCCTTATTGGGTTGAAAAATCTACTTTAATCACAAGCTTGTGGGAGGATTTCTGTGATGGTTCCCATTCCAGTAATTGCTTTGGTGACCTAGACGTTGTCCTTTAGGATTTAGCCAGCTTTGCAGAATAGGATTATGGTGACATTTATCTGATTTGTTCAACATACATCCAACAGTGACATTTGGAAGTGAGGAGACCAAGAGAATACCCTCCACTATCTGCTACATCAGCCTCGGGCTCCTGGAACCAATGAGGCACAACAGAGTGTATCATATCAGTGAAAGCTGCTATGCAAATTGGTATACTCAAATCTATGACTCTGTTCTTCATTTGCATCTCAGATGGTTATATAATAGATAGACTATGGTTATGCGAGGCTAACTCAAAATAACCACAGTAAACTGGCTGGCACCCTTATGGGGTGCCTGCCAGTCTACAGTAGTCATATTTTGAGTTAGCCTCGCATAACCATTGTCTATCTGTTTTAAACCACAGCTAACTTTAAACAAGGTCCTCAAAACAAGGTCAAGTGGTCAAAATCCCCCCCCCCCCAAATCCACCATCCCCTCTGTTGTTAAAAAATGCGCACTCCCTTATATGATGGAAGAGAGTCTGATTCAAGAAGATACCTACTTTAGGTAGAACTGCTGACAGCATTGACACCTCCGGTCTCTGAGTGAGCCATAGCCACACTGAATACGGAATGTGGAGTTGTGTGGGTCGGGGTAGGAGCCTGTAGGGTCCCGGCAATGGCCGTCACATATATCTGAAAGGTAATGGAATTTAGACATGAAAGCGTTGCAATATTCTGTACCACAATTGTATAGGCCTACACGCTGAACCTTCAGCAGAGTTTAACAGTGTATGGCATAGTACCGTAGCAACCTACTTGTGACTCTTGCTAAGAAAATGGTTAGGTCTGAAATTAAATCATGTGTAGGGAGATGTGCTTGCTTCGTCAACAGTACTATTGTATTTCAAATATGGTGTAGACAGTATATTACAGTTTACTGATACTACTTTTATGTAGCACTTCATCGCCCTTATTGATATCAAATTTTAGCTACATAATGATACGATTTCCTTCCATGCACATGTAAGATATATCTGCCTGGTGCAATCGTTATCGCACAAAGAGATCATTTTCTGCATGCATGAATTCCAACACAAGTCATAATTCTTGTGTCTTCATTTTTGGATCGGGGAACATATCAAACTGATCTCCAGGTTTAACACCAAATTTCGATTGCCTTTAATAACTTACTAAAAGTCCTGACTCTGGGGTAGTGGGGATCCTTGCAGGTGTCCACCAGGTCGATGTGGTTGCACAGAGCTCCGTCACAAAACCACCAGAGGGCGCCAGGGTGGCCCTGGTGACTGCACGCCTCCTGGTGATGAGAGTCGATACCAGGGAAGATGATGCTGGAGGCACAACCCCTGTACACATCTGTAAGGAAGGAGCACAGGCTTAAACTGAGGAAACCAGGGAAGATGATGCTGGAGGCGCAGCCCCTGTACACATCTGTAAGGGGGAGCACAGGCTTAAACTAAGCAGATATCAGGGAAGATGATGCTGGAGGCACAGCCTCTGTACACATCTGTAAGGAAGGAGCACAGGCTTAAACTAAGCAGCATGCTTATAAATACTCTAAGTACAACACAGGCTGAAACCGAGGTCTGCTGCCATTGTATTGTTTATGTATAGTGTATGTAAAGGTCCAACACTCCTAGTCCCCAGTCATCTATGCACTTAAGGTGGCACCACTGTACATGGGATTGTAGGTAGACAGTGGATCCATCTAGTATTGTGCCTCTACATGGGTCCCCAGAGTTTTGACTGTGTCGCCGTGTCGATTTTTAGCAAAAGGGCTGTGTCATCGTGTCGATTTTTAGCCCATATAGAACATACTAGGGCCTTATAAAAACGGATGTGTCCGTCGATTTTTAAAAGGGCCGGTCACCCATGTCGATTTTTAAAAGGGCTGTGTTGCCGTGTCGCCTGTGTTGATTTTTACCCCATGTAGAGGCACAGTATTCGTCAAACATAAAAAATCCAACATAACGACAATGCTTTATGTCTTATTTCAATTCAACATGCTGCACTGTTTGAGCCTGTGGGTCTAGGTGTATGGGGGGGGGGGTGAGTGCACACTGTACAGGAGAAGCTACAGGGGTGGACTTAGTAGCTTCATGGCATGGGGGGAGGGCTGGGAGGGGATATATATATATATATATATATATATATATATATATATATATATATATATATATATATATATATTATATATATAGTCTACATCAGGGTGGGTGGTACTATGGTAGCCTTGTCTGGGTCACAAGTAGACACTAGCTGACTAGATGGTCAATGTGTATCAGTATCACTATACTTATAGTGGGAGTGGATGGCTGGTGTTCTTGATGGTAGTGGATAGGCTTTATTTATATTGTTTGTGAAATTTCATATCCAGGCGATCCAGACTTAACAAATGTAAAGCTTTTCTCTCTTCTAGACTGGTAATCAATCAAATGCTCCTTGCCTGAATGCAGCAGTGATCGGATCTGTTGATGATTGTATCAATGATATGAATGATCAATTCTTTGTGTTCAGCGAGAAAACCACTACGAGGACACTCCCTACTATTTTCGGAAGAAAGAAAGTGTTCTTTCATTTGCCTGGCCCCGTATGCATGGACTGGTACCATAGCAGACGGGGCGAGACAAACCATGGCCTTTTATATCTCAGACGTGGTTCACTGAGCAGAAAGCGGATACCACCTGTGTCAAGGCCCAGGCCCACACATGTGGGCATCAGCTGCCAGGACAGCAACATGGTTCAACTTTCCATATTGAGAGTAGATATATAGGATACCTTTGTATATAAAAGTATAGTAGATAAAATACATAATTCATTATATTTGGATAGTTATATTCTACCTTCTAGTCAGTCTTTTCATGTGCATGAGTCTCAGCATCATCTGCAATTACATTCGATGGATCCACTTTGAACACTCCGCCATTTAGATTTGCTCCATACAAACTGAGTGATGTGACAAGTGATTGATAGATATTTCATCCTACTCACTTCAATATAGGCTAACCCAGAGTGCATATTTCAATACCTCAAAGTCAGAAACTAGAAAGGGGAATTCCAATACATATTAGATCAATGGAATGAATGCTTTTCTTTATTCTGATGCAATGGGGTAGTTATCAGTAGTTATCTGTGTAATATGGGACCTCCATGTACAAATAGCCCTATTACTAGTATTAGATGATTGTACGGACACGTACTCTGGGCTGTTGGGTGACACTCTGTGGCAAGACACGTGCAGAATCATGTATCACATGGGGTGTTATTCAGTCAGCTTTACTTCATATACATGTATGATTGACCAATACATCAAGGTCAGTTTATCTTCATATTTCATGCGGGAGCCTGCGAGAGGCTAAGGGAGTGGTCATTTTTTAACAACATGGGAGGGTTGGTGGATTTGGGTGGGGACCAAAAGAATTTGGACCCCTTGAAGGGGAGGACCAAAAAAATGTGGACCCCTCTTGAGGGGGGGACCAAAAAAATTGCACCCCTTTTTAGTGAAAAATCCTGCGCATTACTATAGCTCAAAGGGGTCTGCTGCGCTCAATTTCAACTTGCCTGAGGGGGGCACCAAAATATTTTCGACACCTCCCGTGGAAGGGGGAGGACCAGAAAAATTTCTATCCGCTCACGCAAAAATCCACCCCCCCCCCTGTTGTTAAAAATGACCACTCCCTAATAGCCTGGCGTCACATGATGTCTGATTATACACTGAACCCACCGGGGTTGCCTTCGATCATACAGAGAATATACAGGGTTCCATACATTGACACCTTATTTTATACTATTACTGTGTATATCATATTGATAGTACACGGCCAAGAATAATTATCTCATTTCAAGAAAATAAAATTAATAAACACGCCTGGCGGACAAATGACTAGTTCTAAGACAAATCATTTTCTCAAAACTAGTCATTTCTCCGCCAGGCGAGTTTATTTATCTTATTTTTTGGAAATGAGATAATTGTTTTTGTCTGTGTACTGTTCCATTGGACCGTAAGATATCAAGGGAGAGTCTATGTATCATATATGATTATGTAAGGACTGTTTTGTGCAGAATACAATAATTACAGCTAGACCAAGTGGCTGAGCAAAAGTAGAAACATTGCTATTTCTACGCATTTAGTGAGAAATATACCATATTTCCCACTAGGTCTATATTATTATGATGGAAGCTGTGCTGGTTTCTGTGAGAGCCACAACCACCAGTGTCTGTTAACGCACATTTAGACATGCTCGCGGGGACTCTTAATGGTTCAAGGATTAGGGTGGGAAATGGTAATTGTTTCGTGGGAGCTACCACTTTAATTACATCTGCTAATAACCTTATCTGAGACTTAATGGGAAATGTTAAAATGTGCACTCGAATTCGGATTAAACACTAATACAGAAATATGTGGAGGTAGGTTATAAAATAGACAGTGTATGATCAGCTAAGTTGTGCTTATGACTCTCTGCTTTAAGGACATTATTATTGGGTCTCGACACCTTGGGTCATGCTGTATCATTATATATCATGGGACAGCTGTTCAGTGCAAAAATGTATATAGCTCTCAAAATGCCGTATTTCTGTACTAATTAATCCTTCAGGACATTACGCTGTGCTCTTGGGAATAGCAGCATCTGACTCATAATGTAGATTTTCAGAGTAATTACAAATATAATCCTGAATGATGGACTTTTATCACGAGACTAAGTTTCTGGTGTGGGTATTTTCGTACAGTAATGAATGTAAGGAGAAAAGGGGTGTGTTGATTCGCCTTATGGCACAGAATTGTATTCATGAACTTACACTACACAGAGAAGAAAAAGCACCAGCCAAGCGCTCCCCTTGTTTGAAGGGGCACTCTCACCACTCGCACTTAACCACATAGAAGACTAGATGCAGTATTAAAATTGTGAGTGGGCTACGCTTGGTGATTATGCCACTTTAGTATCTCTTTCCACAATGTCATGGCCAGTCAGGTGGTGCTGGACTCGTTCACCTAATGAGTGTCCAGAATTTGCTGACTGTTATAATAGACTCTCGGAATACCTGACTCCTTCCAGATCTGGTAATGTTGGAGTCTGGCATTGGGGTGACAGAATCCAACATTGATAGAGTCTGGAATGAGAGTCGAAAACTGCTAGATCCCCTTGCAGTCTAGAAGTGCTGGACTCTCATAAGGAGATTCTATTTGAAATTCTTGATTATTGAAAGAGAGTAGCCTTGATGACATAGGGAGAGTCTGTCTAAGGAGCCTATAAATGTATTCCTTTGTTTAATTCATCAAAAATCAGTACACTTCCTTTAAATGTGTTACACACCGATACTTTAACAATATCATTGATTTCATGATTTTCTATAGTTCCAATGCTATGGCCAAATAAACAAGAAAAGGTTTGTTTCAGGTAACATGTAAAGAAACTCTAAAATCTGTAGATCGGATTTTTCTTTTTGTTTAACTTTTTTGCAGCCCCTCTACATACCCTAAAATTGACCAAAAAAGTATAAAAATGGGAACATTTTTTCAATACCTATGTGTGCCTAAAATTGACCAAAAAAGTGTAAAAATATATAAATTTCTTCAAAATTGCATAAAGACGTAGAGTCGGCCCTGTTTTGATAGGCTTGGTCGGGTGACCTGAAACAAACCTTTTTTTTTGGGCCTAAAATGTAATTCTTATATTGAGGTATTCCCATGTACATACATCCATTAACAACATCATTGATTTCATGATTTTCTATAGTTTCAATGCTTAAATGTAATTCTTATATGAGATATTCCCATGTACATACATCCATTAACAATATCATTGATTTCATGATTTTCTATAGTCTCAATGCTTAAATGTAATTACTGGACATCGATTCTCTGTCTCTTTGTAGCTCTATAGTGATCGATGCCCAGTTTTATACTTCAGACCAGTGGCTCATTTTGGCTGTTTTTCGCCTCACAGATTGCTCCTAGTGCAAAATCTTGACTAGGTGTCAATATATTCTCTATGCCAATGTGTAATATGAGGGTAGAAAACAGTGGAACCTCAGTTAGAAAAAATCCTACTGAACAGTTTTTGAGAAAATTAGGGTTTTGTTGCCTTTTTTTGCTGTTTTTAGTACATTTCCTACATAACCCGTGAACGTCAGCATTTCTCAATTTTCAGGTATTTAGAATTAGAATTTGACATTTTCTTATTCGCAGTAGGATTCCTGAATACCGAGCCATTCTACACAGGGTGTTATTTTGAAAAAATATAAGCCATTTGATAGTGTATTTGGTCTCCAAAATAGAGGGAGTTTGGTCATAGTTTAATTGATTGTTGACAATCCAGTCAAGGGCTATTAGGTTCAGTTCAGTGCAAGTTGCAAAACAAGTGACTTGCAATTTTTAACTTGACCTCATGTCCACTATGTAGGTCTTCACTATGCATGGGCCTATCCAGAGTCCATCAATGGGATCACGCATGGAGGCAGATTCCGCAGCTTTTGGCGTGAAAAAAAGTTCAAAATCGCAAAGAAGTGAAATTCGCTTAAAAAAACCCTATTTGCCGAGAAAAAAGTTCAAAATCGCAAAAAAGTGAAATTTGCCTAAAAACACCTGATTTGCCGAGAAAAAAGTTCAAAATCGCAAAAAAGTGAAATTTGTCTAAAAACACCTGATTTGGCGAGAAAAAAGTTCAAAATTGCAAAAAAAGTGAAATTTGCCTAAAAACACCTGATTTGGCGAGAAAAAAGTTCAAAATCCTAAAAAAATTGAAATTTGCCTAAAAAAACCCTATTTGGCGAGAAAAAAGTTTAAAATCGCACAAAAGTGAAATTTGCCTAAAAACCCCCTATTTGGCGAGAAAAGAGTTCAAAATCGCAAAAAAGGGAAATTTCCCTAAAAACACCCTATGACTGTAGCATGGATGCAGACACTCATGGACACAGACTCATGTACACCCACACAGACATACACATAGGCATGAACATGGCCTTCTCCTTCATATAGCAACCTATGGATTTCTACTTTGATGAGACTGAATATAGCTTTCTGTTAGAAGGACTCTGATACATGGATGTCGATGTCCAGTTTTAGATATATACCCATATAGTGCATTGGAGTGCTATAATGTTGGACTGCTGTATATTTCTTATATTGAGATATTCCCATGTACATACATCCATTAACAATATCATTGATTTCATGATTTTCTATAGTCTCAATGCCTAAAAAAGAAATCCTTATATTGATGTATTCCCATGTACATACATCCATTAGGATCCATCCTCACATAACAGCGGCCGGGGCAGCTGACAAAGCTGATGGTTCCTCCATAGTCTGTAGGGTGGCGGCACTCCTCATAGCTCTCTGTGGCGTAGTGAAACACACAGTGGTGACACGATATACCCTCCTCAGCTTTATACTGAAATGTTAAAGATTATAAAAATTATGACATTATTGACAACTACATGCAGGTGTTAAATGGAATATAAGTAGCAGATAGACTATGGCTATGAAAATGTATATAGAATTAACCACAGCTTTCTGGTAGAGCCAGCCAAGGGCTGTGGTTAATCCAACTTACCCTTTCATAACCATTGTCTATCTGACTTAACCTTCGGTATTCAATATATCCAAGGTGTGAAGCCTTTGTCTCAGGCGTCCACCGTGGGTTAAATAGGTATAATGCATCGTGATGGGTTTTTTAATACTATAACGCCAAGGGGTAATAGCTCTTAATAGCATAGTTTTGTTACCCCGGATTTCGTGTAAAATCAACCGAAAATATCCTCATGATAGTGGGGAATTTATTGTGACGACATTCTTGTAGTTTATAGTTTAATTATACTAATTCAGTTGTGAAATAACAACCCTGTCGGCAATTTATTCAAGCGGCATACCCTCTTTCTGAAGTTGCTCTGCCTTTCTAATTCTGCTTTAGACCATGTAGACAACGTTTATTATAGCCCAGTGCAATTCATTACATTCTTTTTGCCAACTCAATTTGAATTTCTGTTTGGTTAAACCTGAAGCTATTACCAGACTCTGTTTAGTTAAGCGCTTTCCCATGGACCTAATCACTACTGGGAATGGTATTAAACGCCAATTACAATAACAAGAAGAAATCTTAACGTTCCAGTTACAGAATCTAAATAATTGAAGTCTGTGTCTCAAAGAAGCAAACTGTCGTCATGTTCTAATTGCGTCTTCAAGTTTCCTTCTCAAAAGCAGAAGTTTTGTTATGAAGGGCATGACAAGGAGGGTATAAGGGAATGGGGAAATGGAATTTATTTTGAAAGTACTATCAATTCACAGGCATCAATCTCGTGTTTGGTATGACCCGGCATAGTCTGCAGTAGTCCTATTGATGTATACATATCACCATCAATGTGTCACACTGAGAAAAATGCAAGTTCTATGACAAAAAAAGCCTGAGGTGACACCGGGGTCCCCTAGCCAATTCCGGGCATCCTACATGAATCACACGAAAAGCAATTCGGGGGAAGTCATCTTCCAACGTCAGGCGACGGGCACGAGCAACTCGCCCTGACTTCCGGTAATAAATACGAGCTGTCAGTACGGTCACACTACCATAGATGGCGCTGTCAGCACACAACGAGCTGCTCCTCGTACCACTGAGCAGCTCCTACACCACTGAGCAGCTCCTACACCACTGAGCAGCTCCTACACCACTGAGCAGCTCCTACACCACTGAGCAGCTCCTACACCACTGAGCAGCTCCTACACCACTGAGCAGCTCCTACACCACTGAGCAGCTCCTACACCACTGAGCAGCTCCTACACCACTGAGCAGCTCCTACACCACTGAGCAGCTCCTACACCACTGAGCAGCTCCTACACCACTGAGCAGCTCCTACACCACTGAGCAGCTCCTACACCACTGAGCAGCTCCTACACCACTGAGCAGCTCCTACACCACTGAGCAGCTCCTACACCACTGAGCAGCTCCTACACCACTGAGCAGCACACATAATTGTACCCTTTTTTTGTTTCCCACTTCCCTAGTGGTTTCTGTGAGTATGTGTTTTTGCCAGTTTTGTCTGTTGTCATCACACGGCTCCTTCAGTCCTCCCCCGGCACTTACAAGTACTGCTTGTCTTTTTTTAAATTCCTTATCAGATTCTTCAAGGAAAAAAAACTAGATGAAAGGCAGTGGTAACTTCTTCATTTCCTTCTCCATGAATTTATGCATACCAATAGAGCAGTACTTGGTCTTAAAGTTCTACACCCTGAAGCTACCAACACTTTACTACATGTACAATTTTTAGTAAATTTCCACGAAACTACCAAATATTATTTGAAGCCATAGATATGACACCCATCGACATCTAGAATTTCACTTTTGACTGCATGTATAAGCAATGATAGACACAGGCACACTGATATAATGTGTTTCCTAACATACCACACGGGCCTGATAATAATTGCATTTCTCCCTCAGTGACGCCTGTCCGCGCCCAATGGTCCAAGATGTGTGTGTTGTGGATAGGGGGGGGGGGGGGGAGGACAATGCCTCCCTGACTGCGCCATCCCCATATCTCCAGCCATCCATTCAGAAAATAGCCGGCTGACTCTGGCGACCCCTGTTGATGAAGAGGGAGACAAGCCCGGATATTAGCTGGATGCCAAGTCAGGTTGCCATGTAAATAGAGCGGACATATTATCTGACCAATGAGCAGGCATACAGTCCTCAGGGAAGGTCAGGATGGCATTGTTTCTCCAGGATGTGGTGCCAGGCCCAGCTACACAGCCATCCTCCAATCTCTCTGTGGTGCCTATTTGTTGCTATCAACTTGTCCTGCATTTTGAGTGCAGGAGTTATGTGTCACCAACTGCATATTTGTGGGGATGGTAGTCACTTTGCGACAACTCGGTCAACAGCCTTGATATGAGAAAAAATAATGTGTTTATCGTACCTTCTATAGAATTGCTATGCTATTGTTGTCTCCAGTTTATGTTTGCCACATATAATGAATCAATAAATCAGGGGTTTAGTAACAGAGCACCAGCCTCCCAGTTCTGGAGGGGTGTGAGTGTCCTTCACTCTCTCATAATAGCTGATATAGTCTTATAAGATTATAGTTCCCTTGATTATTTAACCAAAATGCATTAAGATATACACTTATTGAGGCCTCGAATTTCAAAATTGTCCTTGGGTTGAATGTCTCAAGACCCACCTGGAGTAGTCCTAGCACCTTCATTGTCATTGTAACGCTTGAAATCATCCCTCTCCAACAGAAAGTATACGATTTGACTTGTTTTGAACTTGCTTATGGTTTGCCCTCAACCCCACCCCCTCCTCCTGTCCTGCAAGGCATAGTACTTCTGAGACTCTTGTGCATGACTTGATCTCGAATAGACGTCCATGTACAAATGGCACATAGTTGTATGCATGCTCTTCCATCTTAATATCAATTAATTGTAAATAATTATATTCTAAAGAAATACACATTAAATCTTACCTTATGTAATAACACAGAGCTGCAAGTGGCATAATCCAAAATAAGAATATTGAAGAGAACTCCAAAGATTGTCCAAGTCATGACTAAGGTAGCGTCCATGATTTTGTCTCAATGATCCAATAGTGGGATCTAAATCTCCATAGCGTTGGTTAGATGACCTTTGACCCGCCATCTTTCCCACATGTGACAACAACGGTGGGCACCAGATGGGGTCTATCTCAACAGACTGTTTCACCACGTGGGAAGCACGGTCAGTTCAAGTCTCCATATGCTACATACGACAGACCCCCGGGGGGCCACTCCCTATCTTTTCTATAGTCACTATATGCGAACATCACCCAAAACCTGGTACCCCTATTAAGGGGCGACATTTTCAAAAATCGTACCCTTTTCAAGGGAAAGTTTAGCGAAAAGCAGGCCCTTAATCATGGGTAAACCAGACAAATAATTATATCATAATTACGGGTGAACCTGAAAAAATACCCCCTTATCAAGGAATATAGTAGGAAAATGAAGTGAGAATCAGCCTTCAAAAAGCCATGAGGTCTGAAAATGTACCCCTTTCTCCCCAAATTTGGTTAAAAAGCACCCCTTATCAAGGGCCCTCGCCGGTCCGTGCCTAGGACCCCAAAATGGACCCTTTCCCTACGAATCGTGTTCACACATGGTATCTACATTTTAAGGAGTGCCCCCCCCCCCCCTGGGCGACAGACATCAGCTAACTATATCCATAACGTATGTTAGATGTTAGTACGACAAACACAGGAGGCGCAGATATAAGTTGATGTATAATAGACATGATTAGAATATATGAATGAATTATTGATTGGGCCATTAAACCCATGGCCACTACACTGTTACTAGTGTTAGAAGAAATGTAGCCGAGCAGTAGAATCTGCTGTAGTTTTACAGTATATATAATGGTGTTAGTGTACATGGGCAGTAAAAAGTACTGTTGGTTTGCAGTATAAAATGAGGTATTTTTGGCTTTACAGTGTAGTAGTATTTTTCTTACAACTGATGTCCTGGTCTCTTCTTTTATTCACAAAGGTACCTCTGGTCCTAAGGTAATTTTAGAAGCAGATTGTACCTATTTCAAGTATCAGCAGTCGCCATAAGTTACCTATTGGTCAACAAGTGAAGAAGCATATGGGTGGTGTTTTAATAGACGTGATAGGTCACAAGGTCATGTTGTTGTATATATGATTCATTATAATGCCATGATGGAAGGTATGCTTACCTTTTACCAGGAAATAAGGGAAATAGACCCATCAATAACATGGTTAAAATAGACTGACCTACACATTGGTATGTGTTGAATTTGACCTTCAACCCCTTGAACATGTTTACCTCCTTCATAATTCATACTTTATACGACAACAGAGGTCTAAATAGATACTATAGCATATCATGATCTACTATTTAAGTCGTAAATCAATTAGAATAAACTAACGGATGCAATGTCCCTATTGGAAGATCAAACAGGCCCTTTCTCATAATGTCTCCGTCCTTTTCACAATAACCTATGCTACACATTACTGAGCCCTAAAATCAGCAGCACAGCACTTTCAGGCAAGCCCCTCCCCTCCCCGCAAAATGGGAACTTACTTCTTTTGTGTTTTATTTTTCAACACCGCATGGTTAAGGGGTGATCCATTAAGTACGTCACACCTGAGGGGGTGGGGAGGGGGCGGGGTCTTGGTCCCCAATGATAGAGGTATGGGGACAAGCGTGACAGGGGTGGGGGGTTGAAAATGGTCAAAATGTGCGTGACATATTTTATGAATGACCCCCTAAGGTCTTGCTTATTTCAACAGAACACTGCAAAAAGTTAGTTGTCATTTCTGTAGGTGTACAGCAGATTCTACTGTAGGTGTACAGTTGCTTGTAGGTATACAGTAGAATCTACTGTAGATCTACTGTATATTCTGTTGTAAATCCATTCTACAAATCACAAGTAACATGAGGCTAGTGATTGTAGCTGTGTGTATATGAAACAGATATCATTACCCTTCATGACTCTCCCATAACGATCCATCTAATATCTTTATAATAGCTGTTACATAGGAAAATTGGACAACGGCTGTGGAGTATATTGTCTAGGAGTTGAATCCGGAAGTGTGCGGCAAACACTAATGCGATAGGGTTAACTGATCGTCAATGGAGTTCATGCCAAATGTGGGCCACTGACGCGTTCTATATGTAGTCGTCACGGACCGTAGTGCTAATGCTGAGTGACTATTGGGGTTTTCAGTGAGTAACAAAAGCATACGAATCGCCCTCCTCGCCACCAAAATACACCCTATAACGTGGCCAATCTCCACCAACATCTGCCGCCGCAGTGCCCGCCGCGCCATTCCGCGGCCACTTATTGTACTAGATGACAGGGCCAACCAATGGGAGACCGTGACACAGCCGGGCGTCGGGCGTCTCGGTCAAAGCGAGGCGGTGGAGATGGGAACGTGATCGCAATACAAACACTGTGATTGGCCACTTTGGGCTTTGTTCCTGAGAGGGCTTGGGCTGATCGATAGGCCCTCACAATGCACCCATGAAGGGCCTGGTACGTCTAGCCTCCTGTAGGTGGCACAACAAACACCATCCACCGCCCCTCACATCGGAAGTACATCAGTGCACAGAGTCACTCGGGGAATATCACAAAACAAAGTCAACTGTGAGCTGCTCCGAGCCGCAGCCAATTGCTCACAAACTACTCGCCACGCCCACACCTGTGGGACCTAGTGCAAGTCACAAAGTGCCTATAGTTTCTACATTTTCCTGTTGGATATACAAAGATCCAACTGTTTGAGAATCCAACGCCTTTCAATTCAGAACAAGCCAACAGAAGCCCATGGTTACATTGAGTAAAGTTACATTGTAACTTGGTGTATCACATACATCAGCTTTCAACTCCCAGGAGTGGTTAAAGGGCATTTGCATAAAGGGAGTACGGAATATCTGCAGTTTCTATTATGCAAACTAGCTTTGAAATATTGTTTATTTATCCTGATACCAATAGGCTTTGCACTAAGGCGTGCCTGTATTAGATGATACCAGCCTTTTCGGTCCGGTTCTTTATATGCGCGCATTTTGGCAATAATCCATCCGGGGAGGGGGCACTTTTTATATCAAATTTTAATGTATATGTCAGGTCTTTAACGAGAGAAAAGCGAAGGTGATATTGTTACTATATTTATGGTTAAAATGCACATATCCATTTATAACCCATGGGGTAATGGGTGTTTGGTATAGGGTGATGAAAGGTATTACATCTTTAACAGTTACATAGTGTCGATTACATAGAGCCATAATTGCTCATTATAGTTGTTGCGACATCATACTAGCAATTTGAAAGCACGAGCCAGATAATTACTTATGATACTGAAATGTACCTTGGACTCTCTACTCAAATTTATAGTTCTCCTCAGTATCAACTCCCCACACAGATAAATTGGAGATCACACACAAGAAAATATCATCCATGATCCTAGAATATCACGTCCCTGGGCAGAATGAATTACCAGCAATATTAACTGCAATATAAGTGTTTCTTGCCAAATGGCAATAAAATCTAACATTTTTTAATGTTATTGTTCAGCATAATTTCCATTTAGCGTGACTAACTCTCCTATTTCGCGGCAAATATTAGGAGGCAGGGAGGACTTTTGTGAGCAATTAGACTAAAAGGGATAGACTTCAGCCCAAAAAGCACACCTTTTTCCTGGTTGATATTGAAGTTAAAAGCTTATTCTGTCGGACAATGTTCCCAATTTCCATTCGAGACCTGGCTAGTTTTGCATAGAAATCATCGATGCACACGAGAATCTCTCCTTGCAAATGGCAGAAAAAGAAAGGTGCACTCTCATCGGAGAGGGCTCCCCATACGGAGTAATCTGAGCGCAAAATCAAGAAATGGCATAATGGAAGTGAGCTTTCAACAATAGCGCTGTGTGATTATTCAGACTCGAGCGTCCAATGTTCTCCTATCATCGTCTACCTGCCTACCCAGCGTCAAGCCCTGCCTCTAATCTCAACCCCCTGTTGGGCTGTGAGAAAACAGAAATTATGTAAATGAAGACAAAGGCAGGCGCCGATTGCACCAAAGCACGTGATAAATTCATATTTTGGGCCTATTTTCTCTGCCAGGACGGGGTGGGAACTGGTGCCCAGAAGAAGGGGGTTGGCTGCTTCGATTGAGCAGCACAAGGCACCAACTGCCATGGAGCAGGTCTATGGACACCCACAAGCATACCAAATTGCTGCACCATGGGGGTAGTACCTGCCCTGGGTGAGAGGTAGGTAAGTGCTCAGACCAGTGAGCATGCATCTTCCGCTATACGAGCAGCTCCCGAGCAACTGCAACAGAAGCTGACACCACTTTTGCAAATGTTCACGATTTCTTTACGATATTCACGATGCTTTCACAGAGAAAAGAAGCAGCGTCAAAGGGAGTCCATGTTGTCTCCAGAATGACCCCCCTCTCTAGGGGGTCCATGTCGCCTAAGGGAGCCTAGGTGATTCTCTGGCTGACCGAAGGGAGTCACCTGGGGGAGTCATATAGCTCTTTGGGTCGTATGACTCCAGACTCCCTTAGATCGATCAGGGAGTCACCTAGGCTCCCTTGGGCCGCCTGGGCTCCCCTAAAGAGGGGAGTCATTCTGGAGGCAACTTGGACTCCATTTTGACGCTGTTTCTTCCTTCTGTTCTGAAATAAACAGGATACCCCAATTCAATCACATATAAACATGCAGGAGTGGACGTTAACATAGCTACAGGGAATGGAAATATGATGGTATATATGTGTATAGAAGTGTTAGTGCAGATAGAGAACATTATCGAATATTCCCTACATCTGCATTCTTCTCTTATTAAAACAATGCTACATAGACCTTGTCCATCTTTGTATATCAAATGACAGCGATTACATAATTGATTCATGATGCTATAATGCGTAATTCGATCAATGATATAACTATGGTGGAAAGCCGGTGAAGACTTTATCAAAATATTTTCAAATATAGGCATTGTTCTATTCATTGTTAACATAATCTCCCACTTATACTTTCAAAGTAGTGCCTCCCTCACATCTCCCCCATGCACTTTCTATCCACTTTTAAGCCCCCAAGTTGAGCTGAGAACATTTCCCTTTGTAATACCAGAAGTACTTGGCACCTTCTTTCATCTCGGCAACATATCCACGCATGATATCTAGGATCCCTCAAAATTCCATCTCCCTGCTCTTTGATCCGTCTTTTCCTTACCCGGTGCCGTTCCGTTTCATGTGCGACTGCGCTGCGTCCGGTGGAGCACGCTGGTACCCATCTGCTTGTTCACGCAGACAGGGACCAGCGGAGAACCAGCTACCTGTGCGTGACCTCTTTGATCTCTGCTGCCGGCAGGGATGTGCGCATGCGCAGGGAATGATCTGCGGTGCCATTGTAATGATATCCTGAGTGCCACCTTTTTAAGAGCATCCCCCCATAATATACCTTAAAAAGTCCCTGTGAAAGGGATGCCGTGAATGGGGAATACATGAGCACTCAGCCATCCTTCAGGGAGGTATTCGTGGGCGCATGGTCTCCATGCACCCCACATAGGTGTAAACGGATAACAAATGTTAAGTAAGGGGTTTCATGATTTAACCCCGCCTCATGACCTCGGGTTTAAGTAGCCTGTTTTTCAGTAGAAAATGTGCTTTTGTCATTGTTTTTGCCATGGCTGCTATTTCCGGACTGATAGGCACTGTTGTGCGAATATTTTTAAGCAAATCACTTCTGCTGTCCTTTATGCTTGAACAAACATATCATTTTCAACTGCAATGAAAACCTAAATGCTTCTCCCTTTTCTGCATTGTCTCAGAGATAGAGTATCGATTCAATGCATTGCCAATCACTCCATCTTGAGCCTGATAGAATAATGGTGTGATGTATAACACATATGCACTCTATAATCAATCGGGAACAGGAGTATGTGTAGGTTTATCAATAGATCATACATGCAGTGTCAACCTGAAATAACCCCCTTTATAGCATGGGGTCTTCAGCTGGTGATTCAGACTAAGCAGAGCAAGGACCCTCATTGTCATCATCGCCCCTGCATGTCAGGTGTTGTTACCTCCCTTCACACACAAAGCAGCAACCAATTCACGCAGGTACAAGGGTCAGTGATAGGGCACAATTATTGGTCAATAATGCGTTTGAATCCCCATTGACCAGCGATCCTGATTGACCATGATCTTGACCCTAATGCTGATAATACAGTTCTTTCATCCTGGACTGTGTCAGCAATCTGGATGGAGACACCAGTGTTTATCCCCTTGACCAGTCCTTCACCCCTTGACCTGCATTGTCTTAGGGTGGGTCATTATAATGCACTAATTGGTTAGGATGCACTAATTAGACACCACTTAAAGGTGGATGCGTGATGAGGATGGGCCTGATGACCACAACTCCTGCATGTCTGCACGAAGACAGTATTAACCCCAAAAGTTGCATTATTGATATTTGTGGGATATGCTGCTTCACAGAAATTAATTAAATTCATCTGCCATCATCGTCTTATAAGTTTGTTTTTATATATATATGGGATATGCTGCTTCACGGAGATCAATTAGATTCATGTGGCATTATCACCTTATAAGTTCTATGCCTAATGTATACCATATAATTATGTATCAGAGTATCAGAGTATCATAATTCAGAAGTTAATATATGCCAGTGTATGCTAATTTTTTACTGCAAATATGGATGTTTACCTTAGATTATAATGGGGATGTATAACATAGATTAGTGATTAGCGCCTAGAAACATGATCAATGTCGCCTTTCCCTCACCTTCAGAACAAGACCTATGTTTTTCTCACCATCTGGATGATAATTATGGCTTGATTAACTGAGGAACGGACGCCCACCGAAACACCTGACTGTGTGGGTTTAGTCCCTCAATTAATCAATGATAGCTGACTAAGCAAGAAATTATTTTAACCCTTTAAGGACGGCATATAGTGTTTAGTAGCCCTATGCCCTGATGTTGGCATTATACATGAATAGGCCCTTGGTAAGTTAATCAACAGGGATGCATAGACACATCCTGATAGGCTTGATACAACCGACTTGATTGGTTATAATGCACCAACTCACTGGTGGCGTATCACGACGGCAGCATTTCGCGGTTAAAGGGTTAAGAAATGAAATGAAGGATTGCCTTCCCCGGTGGCCCCAGGAAAAGAGGTACTGTTTTAGGAGATCTGTACGGTGCAACGATACCTTATTTTGTTAATCACAAAGCCAAATGTTAAAGCCTAATTTTCCTTTTGTGAGCTTCACTTTTTAACCACACCCACCTATGGTGGACTGACTACGACATGCGTCCACCATGGCCCCTTTTATGGCTCATATCTTCCCATGGACTTTTTACCCTAGTACAGACTTTGATTAGCAAAAAGCACGCGCTGGATCAGAAGGTGTGATGAAGGACGTCAGCCTACATCTTAAGGCCTGTTTTTGCCCTTCCATGGCTACTAAGGCTGTGAAGTATTCACAAAACACTGCTTCACGAAACTACACACACCGGCTACACCTGCACGCAGACGTCAATCTTAATTAGCTTTTGTGTGCAAGAAGTGCTTGCCTGGCGAGGTTGAATACAGCCTTGAAGATGTGAGTCCAAGGGCAGTGTCAAGGGCAAGTGCCAATTAGAGCTACCAGGTGCGATTAGGATAGAATAGGGTTGTGGTCTGGGCTAGCCACACTGCGAGGTGCTCATGTCTATATAAAGGGAGCTGCTCAGTCCTATAGACTGGACTCTGATGAGGGTCCCCTCACATTGGGTTAGTATTGACTTCCACAGGCCTTTATGTGCATTAACATGGCCCTGATAATAAGTGGGGGTATTGCTACTTTGTCATAATTGATGGATTGGTGTAACCTCTATTCAAAAACACTGTTCTTATGAATACTATCACTGCCGTGGTCTTGATGAGGTGTGAGCCGATTTCAAGGTGCATGCCATGGGTTGTCCAGAGCGCTGACTGCATGGGACCATTTATTAGAGTTAATTATCGGATAGCATCGGATGGCATCGGATAACATCGGGTGACATCGAGTGGCATCTGATGGCATGTTATGGATACATCTGGCCGCACTTGATGTATACTGAGAACCATTGACTGTCACTTCATTTTATGATCTGATAGCACCGGATTGCATCTTATAGCACCGGATGGATTGAATGGAACCTAATTTTAGGCATGCAATGGATGAATCGGTCCGACTTTCTTATTTCATGTGCATTTTTCTTTGGAATTGGTCTGGGTCCTCAATATAGCCTTGTAGTTTTTGCTTGCAATGATAACTACGCCAATTAAGGAAGTTAGATTAAATTACACTGGTTATTATCAAATAAAACTCTAATGAAATATGATCGGCACAGGTGGAGTCATGCTTAACTATGAATGGCCTTTAACGTGTACATGCATGGCGCTAAGGTGTCAGTGCTGCTTTAAATCATATTGGCTTTAAGTGTCCTTAAAAAACACTATACTGATGCCCATTGTTCTGATACAGCTTTGAGACCGGAGACAAGGGGGAAATAACACCGGTAATGTTTTCTATTGTATTACTGGATGACCTTTACAAAAGCCAGGTGTTCAAATGTCTTTACCCGGTTCAGTTTGAACTTTGTTCCAGAAGAGACCTTGCCTCGTAATTTGAGTATTCTTCTCCAAATGCAATGATCAGAATATTAAGTGAGAAATGTTTTTTAAGACGATTTTGTTACATAGATATCGTTGGAAAGACTGAAACTCATCAGCCAAATGTTGCATGAAAGATACCAGGTAGGCCTTTGTTAAGTGTGAATCACGCGTTTATACTGCGCCTTGTACAAGGGTTATGAAAAAAGGGTACAATAATTATACAACAGTTCCCCATGAATCCAGTTACTCGCAATGATTATTTATCATGTCAATTTGAGTCTCTACATTCTAGGCAACATTCATATAGCTCTCTGTGTGAAAAGAAACTGGCCAAAGGCTTTTCAAGACACAGTCCGCAGTACAAAGTGTTAAGGAACCTCCTCCAGTCCACAGTACTAAGGCAAAAAAGGGTTTGTTTCAGGAAACATGGCAAGAAAATGTAGGGTCGGCAGGTCAGATATTTTTTTTAACATGAAAGTACTAGCCGGCCTCTCAGAAAACCCACAAATTTACCAAAAAAGGGTAAAAATACAAGAAATTCTTCAAAATTGCATAAAAAAAACGTAGGGTCGGCCCTGTTTTGATAGGGTCGGTCGGGTTACCTGAAACAAACCTTTTTTTTGGCCTAACCAATACAGTGGGCAGTGCAAGGGAACTTTACAACCTAGTGAGCAGCTCGGAGCAGCTCGCCTTAATCCCTTGTTATCCACCCCCTGTAAGGGATGACTAACTCAGGCCTTGCTCCAGGTGTCATTACGTGGAGTCAATCAATAGCTGCCCTACACACTGCTACAAGGTTGGGGAGAGGAGGCAGGGGGATTATGTCTCTGTATGGGGTTAAGTCCCAGTATAAGGGAGACAATAGATGGTAGTTAGTGCAGTCTGTGTAGGGATAGGCACAGGTCTAAGTGACGATAATGGGAGGCGGCTCCGTAACCCTGAACAATGGGCAGGATTAGTTTTAAGGGAAGGACGCTCCTCTCGTTGGTTGGAAGCCTCGTTGTGGACGTAACGGCTGGAATCGAGTCAGCATATGGATAAGCACTGCCCGTAAGAGTGTGTAGGAAACGTGTGCTGCAGACGTTACTATAATGCTTGAAGGGGATGCATACTCTTTATTTCCCATCTCTAGATTTATCCACCACTACAGCAGCTAGTTGTTACTTTTATTTACTGATTTTTCTTAAAGAGAGAAAAAACAGGACATTTTGGTTGGATTGACCAGAGCAGAGCAGTGGCATGGGCAAGCCTCGTCAATCGCTTTAGACATGCAGTCTACTATTATTTTGTCAGACCAGCCGCCAATGGATTTAACACTCTACTATCGAGCAGTTGTGGCTATCCCTCTAAGCCTTGAGCCATAGCCACGAGAGAGTATTGTATAGTTATTAACTACTTAGGTAATCAACTATAAATTGATCAGACCAGCCACCTTGGAAATATTGTGAATAAGTTTACACTCTAACCCTGAACTCTCTCCTGTAAAGCAGTTCCAACCCCTCCTTAACCTAACGTCTGAAACTTCTCTGAACTTTAACTACACACTCAGAAAAGTCGGCGTCATTGTCGCTAAAACCACTCTCACCTGAAAGTCAAGCACTGCCTGACCTTCAGGTGGGAGTGGTTTTAGCGACAATGACGCTGACTTTTCTCAGTGTGTAGATCTCTCACAGACCTAAAATAGACTATATACTCTAAGAACAGTGTGTTACGGGAACATGCATAGGGAGTTCTACACACAAATTTGCAGCACACTTTTGAGATCAGCACACCTTTGGCAAAGAGTCTGTAGTGGGTAGTGTGTTACACCAAAATGTGTGTTAAAAGTGGCTGCAGAAAAGTGTGTTGATAAGTGTGTAAACGTAACACACTGTGCTTAGAGTGTAGTGATGATTCGGGTGGCTCCATGTGCACAGCCATGTTGGTTCTGTCCACTAAATTTCCCGTGAGATTTAGGGTGGAACCAAACTCACACACACCATGATATGCCAGGGACAAGCTGCATTACAAGGGTAGAGCCAGGGTTTCACGAGATTGTTGGTGTCAGCGCACATACAGGGCCATACAGCAGTTGCGGGAACAAGTCCACACCAGTTAGAGCGCTATAGCGTGAGAAGTACCATTGTCTACAGTCAGGTCTTGATAGTCCGTCCCTTGATAGTCCGACATACACAGGATCCGCCATGCTTTTTCTGATACACCTCTAATACATTTACATGTATATACAAATATGACTTGATAGTCCGCCTGATTTGATACCCGCCATCATTTTGCCTGCAACCACACGGGGCGGACTATCGAGACCTGACTGTAGTGGGATGGAGGACCGGATGGAGAAGTGTCCCTACGTGCAGCCTCATCAGCCGAACTACTTCTGTCTGCTCTACCCTTGTAGGGCCTCACGTTAAGGCTTCATGTTCTCAGACATTCATTCCGCACCTTCCTGGCAGCACCAGTAGTATCCTGGCTTCTTTCCTGACGGGCCGACTTATGCCCTTCTCGTTGTTATATTAGAGCAGAGGGGTCAACGTCTGGGCGCAAGAGGGGGCATATTGTTCCAAAAGATTAGGAATTCTATTATCAATTTGGTGTCTTTTGAACATGATATATTTGGTCCAGGAAAATTTAGAAATTCTACCTTTAGATTAGCATTTTCTATGGAGTTTTGGGGACATATTGCTCCCGAAAAACTTTAAAATTCCATCTTTAGATTTGCATGCTTGAGGGGTTTGTGGAGATATTGCTCCAAGAAAATTGATTACATTTACTGTTAGATTGGTGTATTCTGAACACCTTTGGGCATATTGGTCGATATGAACATTTAAAAATTCTACCTTTTAGCATGATATATTCTAATGGGTCTCTGAGTATGATGCAAAGGGACAATTTAGAAATTCTATCTTAGAATTGTACTGGGTAGAATCTAGAAATTGTATTGTCAAATTGATGTCTTCTGATAGATATCAGAACAAAATTATTGCTCCAAGAACATTTGGACAGAAAGGCTATTGATAACCATTTGAACTTTGGTTCTAATTTGAATATTTACAAAATTCTTTCAGAATTAGGAAGCCCAGAATGTATCTTATCTTCCTGTCGCATTTTCCAAGGTCCCTGTCGCACATTTTTTGCGACATTGCGACAGTTGCCCAGCCCTGCATTGGGGCTTGATCCAAAACAGTATAATAAAAGGATATGTCAGTGCATCGAAAGCCCATGACTTTTACACCATGGCATTTCCAACCCTGAACAAAAGGCACACTGGCAGGCAATACTAAGCGACTTTTGATGAGAATAGAGCGAATATCTAAATCTAGTTCTGAAGGCAGAATATGTGGGATATATTCCATGCTCTCCCAATGTCCCCCATCCCTGCATCTGAGTCCGTTAGATATGCCTCGTGCTCCACATATAACAGTGCCGTGTCCAAAGATGAGAGGGACATGCACAAGTGTAATAACAGTATCATACCCCTGCTGGGCTGCGGCCAGCGCCGCCGTCTTTTCTTCAGACACTGATCATGTGACGAGCACCCTGATCATGTGATCTACAGGTGAACCGTGCCAAGTGAGGTCCGTGGTCACGTGAACACTGCGTCCACACTGCGCCACCACACGAGCATCTAAAGAACTATAGAAGGGCCTGGGGGAGAAGGTTGCTTCACAGGCTGACAAGGAGCCAACCCCCCCCCCTCCCCCTCAGGGCCACCCCTTGATAATGATCCCTGATGCTGAAGTAGTGTTGTTCACTTACAATGCTTAAAAACGTGAGTTGTTACACCTCTGTTCTTTTTAAAGAACCAACGCTGCACGCTCCTTTTCCTCTTCTTCTTCTTGGGTAAGGAACACACCATTGTGGACGAGGGCTGTATGCCTGGACTGGTTCATGATTCAGCTGGTAGGACCTATTTATGTTGTAACCAAGGGTACACCAATACTGCTGTGTATACGTGTATATGAATCATTTACAAATAGTGGCATCTAGAAGCTATTTTAAACAAAGATGTACGACAACATGGAATGATAATGCTGATTTACCTCACGACATCAAGTGAATTATTGCATACTATTGTATATTATGTTAGTAATGATAAGAATAACACATTTTGATGAGGTCCGCAAATTAATACATAGCAATCTGTTGTTTTATACATGTGCTTCATATATCCTATCTGCAGGATAAGGGTAATACACAGCTAATATGAAGGCTCCAATACTTAGCCAGTACTGACTAACAGATCAGTCAATAGTACCTAACTTATTTGGTCATTTTCTGGCTCCCTATATGACTAACTGTCAGGTTGGTCAGTACTGATCTATTCAATTTGGAATAGTCTTCTCCATTTCAATGAGTATTATGCTAAGTCCATTTGAGGAAGACATTGGTCGTATGTTATTTGCCTCAGTCATTTTTGAATAGCACTTAGTGACTTGGTCATGCATGACCAATGTCCCTATGACTAACTTGGGATAGCTACAACAGACTAAGGGCCGGGGCATTTAGATTGTCAGTTCAGCCCCGTCTCTTTGGTATTACTATCCTGATTAGGACTTTCATAATGAAGTAAATTATTATTTTTGAAATTATGTATAGTCAATTAAAGTGAAAGTAATAAGGAGCTAGACTTGTGTTTGCCTTGCTAAAGGAGGTACATGTTATTAGTTGGGAATTTTGTAATATTATTGGGAATTGGGTTAATTGTTAATTTCCTGCTAAATATGATCTACCTGGTTTTCATTAAAGGTGTTTTGATATGATATAACTATTATTACTGGATTATCTAACCATCTTTGTGTTTTCAATATGCCATAGGATGATTTCAAGAGGGAAATTTCCCTACATATGATTGTGAATATTTAATGAACATAATGACTTATCTATTAAAGTCTAATTTGATCTATTGTGAGTTATTCACTGCTGGCACTTATTACCTTAATCCCGTATGGTTAATTACCTCTATAAGACTTTGCTATGGACTAATTGCACTAATGACGCTTCTGAAGTTCTGAAAAATTTATAAAGCAAGCATTCCTAAAAAACATATACGTGATAAACATTCTAGTATCATCAGTATTCTAAGCAGTAATTCAGTCAGGGCAATCAGATGTCATTGTGTAATAGTTTATTATTTCATTCCTGTACAAAAATTATAGACACCAGTTTGAATGCACCATCGTCATTCCTCTTTTATACACGATATTCAAACCATCATTTTTGTTCCATCTTGAGAAGGCAGCACGAATACACAGTGCCTGATAATAAACAGAGCTTCCATATCGTATCACCAAAGCACGCAGGCGCTTCTAAGACGCAGCCCAGATAAGAGAAAAAAAACATAGTCTTACTATCTCTAGCGGTGCCTGATTCAATCCAACCAGATTAGTTCATTTGACAAATGAAAACTGTCTTATCAAATTAGAGGGCAGTAATTATATCCAGAGGCAAAGTAATTACCACCGTTTGTCTGTCGGCCACCGCGTATCACACTGTAGGAAAAGGAGAAAACAAACATGATTCATTGCAGGGTATTTGCGACCACCCGAATCGGCTCTGTGCAATTTCGAATTGTCGGCAGTATCTTACATTCAAATCAACCTTGAATCACGTTTATGTTTCTTTAGACAACTCCTCGCTTGCTGATTCATTTGTATTTTTCCTCTATTGCCAGGGCATTGCTACACCAACGCGATGCTATTTAAAATGAAGCATTGTCCTCTGATGCGCTGAGCTGAATGAATCAGCCTTGCGTCTATATAGTTTGAACGCCTGACAGAAGTGGCATTTTGTGGCGGCTATTGTAGATTCCATCACCATGTGTTTGTATTTTCATCTTCTGAGGCCTTTGTCTCTTTGGTTGGGGTGCAGATGGAAGGTATAAGGGACGAGCATATGAATTATGTACAGTTGTTGTATTTAGGCGGAATAGGAAACTTGCAGGCGCCTTAGGCGATTCGTGTACAGATGTAGGTGACTTCAAAAGGTCATACAATTGGGTGAGTTTATAGTTAACAGCATGGTGTGTCATCAGACAAGAGTTCACGGTTCGTCATAATATGACATCATTTAGCACTCCATAATATATCCACTGCAATATAAGCTATATCACCGTCATACCCCCATTGCGTACAAATGCTACAATATCATATCAGTTTGCCTCTGGCACAGGTTATACTCATGTGAATAATAATGTACCCTCACTGATCAGCGGTAGTAAGGTTGTTAACAAACATGCATATGTTATAAATATATCATCATTTTGGGGGCATTCCAAGTCCTTTAAGAATATACACATATGTACAGTTTATACAAGACCGGTTTCAAACTCGGTCCTCTGAACGGTTTCGGCAGCATGTGTTATAGGATTTACAGTCACGTGGTGTCTATAGTAGGCCATGTGACCACGTGGGAGTCATGTGACCACCATACGGGGTGCGTCTATTTTTAGCCATGTGAGCAGCTCACCGATCTCCCATATGAACCATTTTGTGAGCACGTGTGTCCTCCGGGTCAAGTACAAAGTATTCCCGTCCCTCCGTATCCAAGGACGCGGTACTGTGACTCAACTCGCGCATGCGCGGAGGACTATTGCGTTTTTGCCCCCTACTTCCGGTATTGAAATGGCCCGGATGTTGGCCGTGCACCGGCACCTGACCGTCGCGGTAGGGCGGCGGGGGGAACGACGACTGGCCGTGGTGCTGGGAAAAGTCAACTTCCGGCATGGCGCTTCCGGTGGGCGACACGGGAGGGAAGCCATCTTGGATTGAGGCATACTCGTTCTCGGTCATGATGCCGCCCGGCTCCCTGCGGCTCCAGTAGATGTCAGAGCCGGGCCCGCCGCTCTTTTGGCGGGAATAACCATATAGCGCCTTCTTATAGTCCTCACTGACCCCAGTCTCCACCACCGGAAGTGGCGGCGGAACCTGCGACTTCCGGGGCAGGTCGCGGCGTCTTCTGTAAGGGGAAATAAACAGGAAATGTCCTTTAAGTATATCATCATAAAAATTGGAATGTATGGAGGATTGTTTTGCACTGTTCTGGTTGTAGCGAGACTTAAACTCGCCCAATATTTATCATGAAATGATATTTTCATGAATATATTTTGTTTTTGCGTATGACTACGTAAGATTTTCATCAATTGTACTTCATGAAATTGAGACATACATAGCACATGCACATGTTATTGATATTAATTGCGGACCTCATAGCAGTATGTAGACTCATTTCTGTGCTATTATTTCATCTTATTATATCTACAACCTTCAAACTAATAATATATGTACAATCAATAAACAACTCCTTACCTCTGCATACATATAAGGCCTGCTAACAAGATACATCCAGCAATTCCAAGTGCGATCAATATAATAATTCCAATGGACACACCTGCAGAAAAGAAAAATCGAAGAATTGAATTATCTGCTGGCATGGGATAAAGAGGTATTCTTACTACATACAATGTAAATATATACAATCAGTACGTGAACTAAAGTGTTGTGTATGTAGGTATCCTCTTATATCCCTTTCATTGATTACATTTCTACATCAAAAGACTGCCCTTGGAGGACTGTAGAAGTAAAATATATAACACACCATTACCATGCACTGTAGTACTAGCCCAGCGCATTGCATCCCCACATATAGATGCTTTTTCATTGATTAATTTATAAAAATGGAATATTGTGGAAAATAACAAGAACAGATGAATGATAAGTTCCAAGAGGGAATAACTCCAAATGCGTTCTCGTTCGCGGTCATAACTGTACCCGTGGGGAATTACTGTCGGCTTTCCGATGAGTTATATTTTGTTTTGCCAATTACGATCATTTCAAACTGACGGTAATAATCGGAGATAATACAATGGAATGAGGCTTCGTTAGTCGCCAGCTGGCAGTCGCGACAGCGTGTTCACTATCTATACGATATTACTCCGCGTATGCGTCACAGAGGATAGAAAAACAGCAGGCCTGCGCGACTGTAGTCCTCAAAAAGTCTTCAGTTCATTTCTCTGATATGGGCAAATCTTCATTCTAATCATCCCAGCAGCTATGAGATTAAACATTCAAGTCAAAATCCTGATTGAAATTTTGAATCGCGCATTCGCCGCATGACTCTAATTCCCCAATTAATCTCATATTTAATCTCTAGTTAATTAGAGTAAGGATTGCCATAACAGTGTTTTTTTTCTTTCACTTTCTCCCTCCATATTCCGAAGCTGTAGTCCATGAGGGTAAATTCAATTGTGCTTAAAAAACACCTAAGAAGATCTATTTCTCGAGCCCTGGGAAAATAGTGAGGAGCGACACAGGCAGGTCCCTGGGAATGATATCTGTTTGTCTGAGGCAGTTGAATTTACTCAGTAAGAAGATTCACTGATTAGAAGTCAGAGCTAGATCAGAGCAGGGCTGTGGGTTATTATTTTAAAATCAAGATAGCCCACTCTTTCTTCAGAGCATCTAGCCTCCTTCAGATGAGTTATAACTGTTCCTCAGGGTGATCCCTAACAGCCTCTATACCATGGTGGAATGTTGGATTATTACTCTAGAGGGCACACATATCCATTTATAAGATGAGAGCTAACCCCTTCAGCTAAGAGATTGAATAAATGGCAAAAATGTAGGAACCACATTTGTGAGGACATAGTCTTAAACCCCTGTATAACTGTATGATGACGTTAACTATTATTATGCAATATAATGCCGATGACTTACCAAAAGAAACAGGGACCTCTGGCCAATTTCCTCCTACACCAGAACCTGGAAATAAAAGTAAAAAGGCAATATTAGTTTTCAGTTGTTTCAATGTGACAAACAACATTTTGAAACATTCAAATAATTCAATCACAATAAATGGGGATGATCCATGGATAAGAGCGATCATTAAGACGGCTATAGGGACGTGAAAATATGGAACTTTTCATCCCCTATGGCTCCCCAAATACGTCCAAGCTGACCTGTGCCATTCCCTGAGGGGAGGTTGACCGTCTCAAGGTCGCCTACCCATGACCTTCATTGTCTTAGACAGCGGACTTCATGTATTATGCAAGACGTCATTTCCGTCTGAGGGATGCATGGACAATAAGAATCGTTAGGGCCAGCAATGGATGGCTTTTTGCCCGGCGTTTTTTGAACGTATCCTTTATCAAAACTATGATGAAACGGCCACGCGCATCCCCACAGCGCCCTCTCATTACGGCCGAGACGGTGGAAAAAGACCCTAAGACGCTGGGAAAATTAAAACTGATATTGCTTGGCATTGCATGCGTGCCAGCTTAGCATGGTGGGGAATTCGGAGCAGGCTCCTTGCGTCGGGAGCAAGAGAAGGAACAAATGCTTGCCCCAAGACCTAATCTTGATATCACAATAGCTTCGAAATCCCAGCTTTAGATTTAGGCCCAACCCACCAGTGTTGACCAAGGCCGCGACGGCGGTCCGGAAACTGGTCATCTGCGCATGCGCAAGATGTCACGTGGGGTGATTGATGACCAATCGGGTTGAGTGAAGCATGTCGCGCGTGCCGGGCTCGCGTCTCCCGGGTGGGATCCATCAAGGGGTGGACAGTAGCCTATTGCAGTATTTATTGGCTAATTCGCGTCCTATGTTTTAAAGCGGGCAATCCGTCAATGCAGACAGGTGTCTAGGCCTTGGGGGACCTCTTCCCTCCGTGTAACAAGCCTAGTCTGCGTGCCTGCTTTATCCGGTAGCCCTCTCCAGCCATTTGCCCCTTGTTAAGGGCTGGAGGAAACGAGCATTTACTTAAAAGACGCTGTTTTACAAAGACCCAGGGGCAAATTGGACTCCAGACGGGACAGGTACATCAGCGGTGTGCTTTAGGGTATAGCACTGCTTCAGAATTATGACTATAATTTGATATAATACCCTGGCTGCATGACACAACCATACGCTATGATACAGATTCTGTTTTCCAGTCATTGTAGATATTATTTGTTTATGAATGGCCGAAGTCTAATGAGTTAGATGCTAATGAGTGCACACTGCCTCGCTGTATTCATGTCATTACACTCGATAACAGAAGGAACCAGTCCAATTAGCAATGTTAGTAAGTATACCCGCATTACTTAAAGTATGGTTTGATGTATGAAATATGCGGGCTTGAAGTTCAACTCCATTGATTAATGGATGTTTTGAAACAGTCACAATTATACATTAAGGTCAGCTTCCATGGCGTAATTGCTCTGACATATCCCAAGGCAGGTCTGGCTATTATATAGCTAATACACAAGGATGTGTTTACATGATTCATCGCATCTCTAGGAGGGATAAATACATGTCACCCCATAGTAGCACCACGACATAATGGACACTAGTACAATCGTGTTTATCTCAGACAGACTGAGAATAGCACATACACCCTCAGAAAAGTGAGAGTCATTGTCGCTAAAACTACCCTCACCTGAGAGTCTGGCAGTGCCTGACCCTCAGGTGAGGGTAGTTTTAGCGACAATGACTCTCACTTCTGTGTGTGTGTAGGTATTATGGTTCTTGTTTAACACGTTAGAGCAATTATTCACATATTGCATCGGATTATAGAGAGAAACAATCGTTTCCAAATGGTCATGTCGACCTTATGCACTATTTTGCACTATTTTGGACTTATATTGGGTTTTTATCATGATTATTACTGTGTAATAAAGTGGATACTACGCCTTGTGAAAACAAAGAAAACCTCCAGTCCTTATCGTTGACTTTTTAATCAGAAAAGTTTCCATTGTTTAAAAAGAGGTTCCTTCTACATGACACCGGTCTCATGAGGCTAACACCGAGATAGATCGTTTCGCAAAATACTGCAATATTCATTTCTTGTATTGCCACTGTTCAAAAACAAAGAGAGCCGAGTAACACCTCAGGATTACATCTGGCTCCTTTCAAAATGATCCCATTCCAAAAAGCCGAAAATGATCTCATCACGCCAGCGGGCGGCCATCATACCTTGATCCCCGTGCGCATGTCTCCACGCCCCCTACCGGTCGTGACATCTGGCCTTCCGGTAACGCATGCGCACATAAAGCCCGGTTGTTGAGATTGGGCGACATGTCGCATCTGACGCGTCCAATTGACGAATGCCCCGTGTCCCCCACCCACCACCTCCCCCGGGGTAGCGCTCGGATCGCGCCGATTACATTAATCCGCCAGGCTCCCTGACAGATCAGATAAGGATGGATGGTCACGTGACCCCGGGCAGCTCCTCCAGGGGCACCGGGGGTTAGGACCCTGGAGTTGGACAGACATCAAAACGCCATGCTCGTTCAGTGAGCTGCTGGCCGCAGTCATTAACAATCCATTTGCAGCCGAGATTGGAGATGTCCGGTGCAAGGGAGACGCCTGATTGCTGGCCAACCAGAGAGGCTGAGCAAGAAGGTGTGTGAGGAGGGGCAGGAGGAGGGGGAGGGGTGCTTACAGGGAGGGAGAGGGATCCTCAGCCCTTTAAGGACCACATGGTGCTTTATTGTACTACCCCCTTATTTATCATCATGTTACATGAACAGAGCCCTGGTGGTGCATCTAAGGGGTTGATGCACTCCCGGAGGGTGGGTATGATGCATGAATGCAACCCTGGGGAGTCAACTCCCCCTGGCTGCATTCATGCATAACGACGATAAAGAGCATAGGAAATCAAAGCATTATATGGCACTTAAAGGGTTACAGGAGGAGGGGGATCCTTGCAGGTCTCTCAGGTGGAGGACAGCACTTTTTGTGGCTCAGGATCCCTCAGTTATTCATGTGGGTGTGGGTGTGGATGTAATCTCAGCCCCGAGAGCTGAGTGGTGGTTTCCTTTTGGTGAATGTCACATCCCAAATGATGCCTTCTGCCTTTGTCATCGAGATCTCCTCATGGTGTGACTCCCAAATGGGGTGGGGTGGGGTGGGGGGGGGGGGATGCAGCGACTGCTCCTGTACGTATGTTGGCATGCACGGTATATGCCATTCTGAATCTCGTAATCAGCATCTTTCTCAGCCTTATAAACGTGAAAAAGACATTATTGTTAATCAGACCCTAGATGGAATAATAGGACAGAGTAGTAAAGCGTGGGCGGGGATAGGGAGCATGTCATATGCCTGTCTAAATAAGTTCTTCCTACCTAGTTTCCTATCTGTCTAGTCCATCCTCCCATTAGTTATCTAAGAAATACTATAAACATGATCCTGATGCTATACTCTAAAGAGGGTGCTTCTTTATATAGCTGTTGGAGGCCATATTGGGGCGTCGTTTTGCTTTACTAATGATGTCCTGTCTTTCCCTATCAAAGACGACAGGTGTGTGCCAAATGGCTATCCGCTGTCTGCACTGTTCTGCTCTATTGTCGATTCACCCAGAGTCGACCAAAATACCTTGGACCAGACACTTGCATTTCTATTTGTTCAAGCATGCAAAGCCCTATATATGCGTGTATAAAATACTCTAAGAGCTCTATTATATGGGTAATAGAAGGCTCATTATGCATCAAGGATTACACATGCAAGTTGAAGACTCAAGGTATGTGGTCGATTCCAGGTGAATCTACCCTAGACACAAATCACTACTCCCGCAGCCCCGAGGTTGCTGTATACCTATATAGTGCTACACCAAACTCCCCCTCTCTCAGAAAGTTGGGACTCCTCTAGAGCGTCAATATCTAGAAGTAATAGGCGACCACTTGGCTGTGATGGGGGTGTTATGGGGTAGTCTGGCCAGGCTACAGGAGTAGATCCGCCGTACGTCAAGGCCTCCTCACAGTGTGGGGAGAGCACGGCTCTAACCACCCAGATCTCCACCCCTCCCATCCCTTACTCCTCCTGGTCCCCACGCCCTGGAGGAAGGAGGGCAGAGGATTACCCTGGAGCCTACCAGTGAGCAGCAGCCGTCATCAAGGAGCCATCAAGGTTAAGGTCCTCCTATACCAGTTCCATCTACTTGTAGAGGGAAGTGAGCTCCCCCCACCCCACCCCTCCCCCAGCACCCATTACCCTAGGCCGTCCCCACGGTCACACCCTTCCTTTTTTACCCTTCCCCCGGCTCCAGCTCCGCCTCTCGGCTCATCGCCGACAGATCTCTATGCATAGTTAATTCTCCATCATAAGACGTGGCAGATCTCCGCTGGGATCACGGCCAGTCGCCGCCAGATGGGGTTGTGGTGACCTCAGCGCCGACGGGTGGGCATTATAGAAAGAGGCAGTCCGACGGTCATGACCTTCAGAATCTTCTAGCAGTTGTGTGCTGAATATTGAAGTCAGAGTGCTGCTTGATAGAGGGAGGAGGGAATTGTGACAGGAGCAGGACTCAGTGAACCTCTATACGAGCACTGTCCAAGTGCGCTGATCTTCTGCAGAAGACTTAGTGCACTTGGTAAAATGTACAATTATACCAATAGCACTGGGTTGTACCCTCACACCTGCATGGATATGGAGAACCCCAGTCCGTTTGTTATATTGGAGTGCAGATCAAGACATTGTTTAGAATACTACAGAATTGAAACTGAAGTTGCCCTCACCCTCCCGTCCCCCAAGTAACAATTGGCAACAAAATTAAAAACTAATAAGACAAAGAGGTTGTGTGCAGCCGAATACTATTAAGAAAATCATAGCACAGGGCCTGCGAAAACCCTTCCAGACAGGGCATTTCTACCCACTTTTTGCTGTGGTGGGTGGCCTACATTGGTAACTAGACCATATATACACTTTTTAGGACCCCAGATTTTGGCCACGGTTTGGAGAGTGTTATCAGCCACTGGGGGAATCAGTGGAATCCTCCATGGTCCTCCAGGGTTTGGTTCAGGGTGGTCTGGGGGGTAGTTAGAGGTGGTCCCAAACTAGTCTGTGTCCATAAGCAGGGCACTAAATCACCCCTAACACAGTTCTTGATGCCATTCTGTGTACTGGTCAATAATGCTCGTGGCACTACTGTACTACACTCCCTGGGATAGATTGGCGGTTATAAAGTCAGCTTTGGCATTGTGATAACGGTGGAATTATGTTGTGATTATCCAGCAGTATATTCTCGCTCGGCCAATTGTAGCTAGTTGAATTCCTTAAGATATTACTCAAATAGTATAGGACCCAGCTGTCTGATCAGTAGGACCTACTAGGAATGTTTATGTATAAGGTTACGATTGGGGAATGTTCGCAAATGATGTCACCGACCAGCATGTAGCCCTGGCTGGGGCCTTTGGGATTGGTGACGAATCATTCCCTGGCAATACATGTTTATACAGAGATGGTTCCAAAAACAATGATCACACATATAGTGACCTCAATTAAATTGTTGTTGTTGTTGTTGTTATTATTATTATTGTTTTTTAGACCTACCTGAGGAGCAGTTGCCGATTTCTCCTATCCACGTGTTTTTCTTGCATGTCACTCGCCAGGTGTCGTCAGAGTCGCGGCACCCCACGTGGAATACGTCACCGTCACGTCGTGCCCAGCCGCCAGGTGGCGCGGCTAGGTCAGCACAGCCCGACACTGAAAGGCATGAGATAAGAGGGAGATAAGACAGGGCTATAGCAAGATATCACCAACAGTATGGTACATGTCGCATCCAGACAGATATAACCGACAGGCCTACACTACAGCATCAATGGGAAGTACAGGAAATCACCTCTGTAGTTGGTTAGAAATAGAATTATTTGTTGCGGGGCTACAGGTATGATACGATTTGCTTATGTCGATTAGCAAATAACCAAACATTTCGGTGTTTCTAAATTCTGAGAACAGGTAATTAAGTCCACCTGTTCATGTCTCTCAAATAGTGCAACTGTGGTTAATCGAGGAACGGCCCAGATTCCTGCCTAGGCCATTGGTATGTGAGCAAATTACACTCAGTAGATAAATAAATAGTAAGAGACATGGTAAATAGCAGGGTCGAATATAGCTACCCAGTAGTTAAATCTAAGCCATGTCTGTCCTATCCAAACAACTCCTGCCCATCCCGGGGCCCCTGAAACGACCACCCGCGGGTGTATAATACGACCCTGGGTATTTATCCTCTGGGCTACCTATTTATTTTTACCAATGACTGTCAATCTCCGCTCCGGTAAGTCTCCTAACTACCATTTAACTGTTGTTTATTGACAAAGGAGCAATGCCAGAGACCTTGACAAAGCAATGGCAGCGTTGAGTGTGCTGCCTCTGGAGCTGCTCCAGCCTCTGCCTACAGCCAAGTTGAGCTGCTCTGAGCTGCTCAGTGCACTTTAAAGGCCGCATACTGCTTTAATAATGCACCATGCCCATTTCTAAACATAATGCCCAAATGCAGCCCAGGCTAGTAACTTGCCATTGCTACATTTATGTATCATGTTGACCCTATTGGGGGACATCTACCCATAGGGAGGACACGATGCATGGGTGCTGGTGAGGTAAGTCGCTAGGGCTGCATTCATGCATCATGACGACAAAGGGCATACCCTATGTGGCCTTTGAAGGGTAAACTGCTCTGATTTGCTCAGAACTGCTCTGTGTGTCTGTGGCTCCTGTCAGAGGCAGGGGAGGTAATGGCTACTCTGGCGTTGATATCACCTTTTGTATCTACAGGATATTATACATTATATATAGCATTTGATACAAGTCCCTTTGTAACGTGACTCTGGATATGGTACAATAGTCAGGTGGTATATATAAGTGTGAATATACATTCACAAAAGGATTCTTCACATTGATTCAAATCATGTGCTTCGCTGCCAACAGCGGAGGAGTTCAGTCCAAATGATTAGTGTTTAAAAAAGGGAAACCCTACGTGTTCTTCTCATCAAATAGAACCTAACAATTCCAAGTGCACCAATCGACCTAGGAGAGAATGAACTAATCAATGGCACTGGATTCTGTCTGTACAAAAAGAAAAACTAAGACACACACACAGACTGAGAGGGACACCAGTCGGTAACTGGGTAGGGTGATTTCAGACACAGCTCCTGTATTCTCCAGACACTTGGTGCAAGCTTTATGTTAGTGCTTCCGCTGGTTTCTCGTGAGTTCTCGCGTTACCTCGTGCCAGCGCGAGATCAGCCACAAAGAGTGTCAATCTGCAGTTTGTTTATTAACAGCACGGCCATGATTGTTTGGGTTAATTGGTAGCAGGCAATATGCGCTGCTAATTGGCTCATTATCAGGGCCACTGTGATGGAAATACCATGACAGAGGTTTCAGTGGTCCTCTCCCTTGTCCGCTTAGATCACAAACCACCAAAACACCTGGATGAGATGCCTATTTTTAGCATATTCACACCGACTGGCGTTGACAATGATCTTGACAATGACATGGGCGGGAGGTTGTTTGTCATCGCTGATTCCATTCTTTCATAATATGCTAGATTATTTATACTAATAAGCTATTTCAGATATTATGGACGTGTTCTCCGATGTTAAATATTTCAGTTCCGGAAAGCAAAGCTCCATTTTAATACCCAACCTTGAAACTATGAAACAGAATGAATGTATCATTGAACCATTGTGATACATACTGTACATTTACAATGTTCCTCGACTCGCGGCAAAAAAAAGAAACTCTTATGCCTGAAATAGTATAGCTCTCAATGAAATCAAAGTCTGATTTGAAAAACAAAAAATGGTTACTTACCCTCATATCTCAGTAGGAAGTGCCTGGTGGTCTCTGGGGTCTGTGCCCCTAGTATGAGCACCTCCAGCTCATGTCCTACAGAGGTATAGGCCAGCTCCTCTACCTTCCGTGCCCCACACAGGGTAGACCTCCGATCTCTGACCTTCTCCCGGAAAATAGCATAGGCAATGCAGCGGGACTCATCCACGGGCATGCCCATACCGTCGGTACCATGCACCGAGAAGTCCAGGAGTGTGACGTTGATCTTTTGGCCTGGCCTGGCTTTTATGACCCAAGGTGCCTTGTGCGACCCACAGCCAGTCTCCTGGGTGACCACGCTGGCTATGATGCCCTCTGGGGCAGTGATCTCTACACTGGTGGCTCGGTCACACTGGCTGCGTTCCGCCTTGATAACTGCAATGGAAAGAGGCAATTCGGATTGAAGAAGTGTCGATTGATTTTGACCAATGTGTGGATGCCTATAATCAGTACACGCTGAGGAATGGGGTTGGTATTATGCGTTTCTTAAGTTGATATAGAACATTATGTTTTTCTATTTTAAACTTTTGAAAGGAACTCATTTATATAGTCTGAAAGATTTGTGAAATATTCTAATTCACCAATTGCATCGCTGATCATAAACGTGGTTAGAAAAGAACCTATACGTCTGAACATCGGTTTGAGTTGTATACTATGGCGTAGGAGCAAAGACATATGCCGAAAAGCCCACACCAAATAAGGCAATCACAATATGTTTCCATTTAAATTGCAATAGTCTGATTTTGTATAACAGGGCTAGACTTATGAACTGAAAGGTTACCCAACACTATACGTTCTTTGAGCAGAAGGGACATTGTAGAAAGCGTCGCTTTGCCTCTATATAAAGCAGCAATGGGTGCGCCTGTCTATATGTCCCTTCATGAGCCGGAGCGCTATGCAGTAGGCATGAATTCATATTTCCTAAATCAATAGCCAAGTATAGCAAAAGACCCCCACCTCGCACCCTCCCTACCTCCCCTATAACCTCTATATTCAGAAACGGGTAATAAGAGGGGTGCATCTGCGCCTGCGCTGTGAATGGACTGTAGATGGGGACTCCTCCTCTTGCTCTCACCCCCACCCTACCCCTCCTCCTACACCCTGACCCTTGCACCTCTCCCTAGACATTCCCACTGCTTCTCCAGTAAATTCCCAGCCTCTTCCTCCAGTCCCTTCCTCATCTCAGCCTCCTCCTGCACCCCGCCCCCTCGCGGTACACATGTTGATAACCCTCGTTATGCTCTAACCCTACCTGACCCGGAACGCAGGCCAACGCTTCCACCAATTTGTCGGCTCCTCACACGCACACACGTGTGTCCACCACTCACCCCCTCCTCTCCTCTCCCTCCTCCTGTACATATGTGAGCATTATGGACGCCCAGAACCCATGGCACACGCGCTGCGCAAACGCGACGTCAATCAACGTCGGAAGCGCGTCACAGGGCGTTGAGGGAGAGGTATGAGGGATGGGTTTGGGCGTCAGAGCCCACACCTCTCACATAGCGCTGGGGGAACATTGGGGTATCACTTTCCCTACACGTGTACTCATGTAGGTCCACACCTGCCCAGCCCTGGAGGCTTCCCATACCAGATACAGGAGGTACAGGTAATGATAGCAGTGATAGATGACCCATGTAGGCAATTGATGTCCATCTAGGTGTACTAACGTATAGTAGTGTAAAACCGACGGTCACTCACTCACTATTTCCCACCGCCTTATACTCATCCTTTCAGTCTATCTCTCGGTCTATCCCTACACCCTCTGCCTCTCTTCCTCATGTATATCCTATCCGTATGCATACATACATATATGTAACTCATGTCCATGATCCTACGAAATGATGCTTAATATGTGTTATTGTGTTTTTAGCTACAGAAAACTGAGTAACGGGATTAAATCACATATATATTAAAGCTTCGACAAAAGTTGTTTGTGTGTAACCAGGCTGGGTCCACTCTATTCTCATAAATCCATTTCATGAATACTGCACAACTTGGTGTGTGCCATTCATCCCAGTATTTTGAATTCGCATAAAATATAGATCCATAAGTTCCATTCCCACCTGCCCTACTACTGTATCCATATCCAGAATTTAAAACCAGTTTCAGCTAGCTTTTCTTTCATTAATCAGGATAAGCACACTGCCAGCAATAAATCATATTGCCTTTTATTTCCTCCTGATTTTTGCTAATTTGCTTGCTCAGTTTACAGTAACGTTTGGTTTCTTAACCTGCCGTTGAGATGCAGGCGGGATTTTCCATCAAAATCAAACTCTCCTTTTAGTTGACGACCAGAAATATGCATCTCAATAAGAAGGATAAAATGGTGGGTGACGTTTTGTATTTAAATGATAACAGTGGGAAGGGGCAGGCTGTCTCCAGCTGGCCCAACCAGTCCACTTCTTTGCCCAGCAGCCAGTCTACAGGCAGTACCAGGCCTGCCCCCTAAATATGACTCACTCACTGCCATACAAACACAGCCGTCTCATTTAGGTAACATGCGCAGGGAGGTCGAAGAGGCCATCCCATGTTGAATTACAACTATTGGGAATACTGCTCTCCAAGCACATTTGATCTGTTGGGTAATGCCTTGCGTGTATAGTACACCAGCCAAAAGGTCTGCACGGTGAGTGAAACGCCAGCGGCCATCTGGAGGCCGCCATGTTGCAGTCCCGCACTTCGCGTGACAACTGCGGGACTGCTCCGGGCCCGAAACAGCTCGACCCCTTGAATGAAGCGGGCACTTTTTTTTAATGCACATGTACTTAAAAAGAGCAGTGATTATATTTGTGTGCATGCACCTTTATTCTAAAAGGTCCCTCCCCCTACAGGGATAATAGCCGTGATTTGAGACCCGCTTATCATTTTATAGCAGCCTGCCAATTTTCCAATCTGTTAATGACTTTAACCCGGGAGTCCGTAGGAATGAATCATATATTATTCAGTCAGAGATTTCAGACAAATTTTAATTGCTTAATGGACCAGGATTTCAACAAAGGCCAATAACTACAATGCGCAAAGCGGACGCCCTTTGAATAATAAATTAGGCAGTATTCTTCCTATTCAATATACGGCCCTGGTGTTATCTCCCACAATATCAACCCTGGATGGGCAATTCAATGACTGACACTTAATACTTTATTGCCCACGCAACATTCTGTATGGAAGCGTCCTCGGTGGACATCAGGAGGGAATGTTCACAAATGGTGCCAATGGCTATGGGGGATGGGTTTCTGGGTTTCTAGGTTTAGTGATAAAATTGTGGGGGGGGGGGGGGGGTGAAACGTAACCCTGGTCAAATACATTATTTTGAATAAACCTAGCTTGTCCAAGAATGGTGTCAAGGGGTGGGGATCTTGGAAAATTGTCCCAAAATAGGTGACATCATTTGTGAACGTTTCCTACTCTATCGGTAAAACGACCAGATATCAATCAGCACTGGAGGCAAAAAGCAATATAGATATTGGCTATAGAACAGAGTGTGAACTGTTTCTTCCTTCTCTCTGTCTGGCCTGAAGTTGATATAAAAACTTTCTTTACTCAAGCATCACTTCATCAGCGCCCTCCTTCTAATCTGGGGTCTTTCATTGGGGCGGGGAGCTATGCAGTAAAGCAGGAGGGCTATCATTACGTGTGGTACGTATAGAGGAGTTGGGAGGGGTATAGGAGGGGTAACACACATGTCACGCCATCAGGACGAGGTATGAAAGGGACGGGGTCCACACGGCCCGACCCCTCATGCAAGCCCCGGTCGACGCACCCACCCCCTAGGGCACCGCACTAGTTAAAGCACTGCCAAATGTTTTGAATCTTATACACGGAATCAATCTTCTAAGTGCCCACCCAGCCATTTTGGACCCAGGGGCTGGGGTGGGTAATGGTTTTAACGAGATTGAGATTGACATGACTCAAGGTGGTTTTAGCAGCAGTCTTTAAGCTACAGGGGTTTGTGTGTAGTGGGCCTCTTCACCGAGACAGATGAAAACTCAATTTAGATATACCGTGACTTGGTATTTGAAACTGTTATTGATACATAAAGGCCCATAGTGGGCGTGCACTTAGGGGTAATAACACACTCTACCTAAAAGTAATAACCCATTACCCGCAGGCGGGTTTCACCTCTCAAAATTGCATTGGAAAAAGCATATGTACACATGTATCACAGTACTGCCGGAGCACTAGACGAAGGCCACATAGATACAGTTCAAGTTCAGGCTATAATAAAACTCCTCAAGGTTACCAAATATGAGATTTGAGAGGACATACGTCCACGTATGGGATAACCTGATACACAGCAAGTCAACTAATCAAGAGCTAGTTACTTTCACACAAAAAGGTGGAAAATATGTTTCTAATTTGAAGTTGCGAATTGGCTGTATTGCTGTGTCGATGAATACATACATGATCGTGTACATGTAACTTGACCTGTGTCATGTAATACACCTGATAAACCTCCACCTTTATTAATGTCCAATACACTTGCCACCATTGACATCCGAGCAGAGTGCGTAAAAAAGCTGAACCATTTAAGGTCCACATGGTGCTGCAATGAACATGAGTCCCAGCATCCATGCATCATTAAGGCGTGGCAACCGGCGGGAGAGGGGGACAGAACCCCCACCCCCACCCCCTTTTTTTGAAAAAAAGGACCAAACCTACAAGGTCAAATGAAATGGGTTAGCGAACCCTCTTGTTCCCTTACTTTGAAACTGCATGCCACACCCCTGCTAGGACAAGTACTATGCGACCCTTAAAGGATTAAGACGGAATATTACGTAGATTTAGTACGAACTAAGCACTCACCTTTAACACAATCATATCCAGCTTCTAGGTAACTCTTAAAGTCTTCAGGGCAGGGAGGGTTTAGGTCGAGCTGCTCATTGGGAACGGGAATGGTACAGTCCCTCCTTCCTGAGCAGAAGGCATGAGCAATACTTGTCACCTCGTGTCCACAGCCTATGTAGCCGTAGTCCTTTCGTACGCACTTACTCAGCTTCATCCTCCCATAGTTAGCTATACGCATTAGTACTACTTCATCTGGTTGGCATTGGGCTGAGAACACCTCATTCTGGCAGTAGGTCCCAATCTCTGGAAGATATAAAGAAGTAGGGAATGTTAATACAGTGGCTTGAGTGTGTTGAGCTACTATAATGGGCAGGAACATACTGTTGAGACTGCATATAAATTGACTATAGGCTATGGAGTTTTAGTTCAAACTTAAATTTGAAATTCACAAAGAGAAAACAGTTATATGGTTCAAAAATGACATGACTTATCGAGTACATTGGTACACGCACAATAGTCACAACTGGCTTAAGCTGCAATCGGGTTAACGTGTATATTGTGACCATGTTGCAGTGCTCATGAATACATTTAGTGATGCAAGCACAGGTACATCCATGAAATATAATATGCCTGATAATGCACGGTCATAGCCCTCTGAGCGGACCACCTGTTAACGAAGGTATTTATGGACACATGTCAGCCTCTTTAGTATAGTGTTCAGTGCTTGGCTGTAGGCCCAGCTGGTCCAGAGCACCTGTCACACCTTGGGTTGGTCATTCTCACGGTGGTGCCTGGATGTTCGGTGTCTCTCACAATCTGATACCGAGCGTTTTTCTATAGACAGAACATACGACCATTGCATTGTAATAATACATCCCAGTGGGCACAAAATCCTGGTCTATGTTGAATCAACATTGAATCAACATTGAATCAATGTTGACAACCATTTATCAAAGTTGATTCAATGTTCTGTGCCCACTGGGATGGGAGGCTGTGATAGCTTGTGATCACAGTGTAACCCTGATCCTGAACATTTCCCACCATTGGAACTGATAGTACAACTACTACGGTTAGGGTTATATATCCTTTCCATGTTATGAGAGGTATGGAATATCAAGGCACCGACGTGTGGACGATGTGTCTTGCCTGTTATACTATTCCGCACCTGTACAGGAACAGCTTTTAAGGGTCGTAATGTAGGTACACAGCTAGTCAGCTATATATGTATGGTAAGGAAGGTGGAGGAATAGAAGATTATTAAGAGCCTTTGAACACACTTGTATGTATACATAGTAATAGTAACTATAGGTCTTTGCTTTGATGTATAGAATAATCCGTCTGTATGAGGAAATCGATATACGCAGTGGCCACTGACTCCCTGACTGAGCATTCTATTTGGGTTTTGCTAAAAGTAGCATTCATACATCGAGGAGACCCCCTTCATACCCTGAATTTAATCAATCTCATGCATATCAATAGGCTGCATATTATATCAAATTAGAGCAATTAGTGGATTAATTGCACTGCAGTATGATGTAACCTCCTGGGCATTGTCAGCTAATTTTTGCTGCATCAGCTAATTTTTGGTTGAGGTTCACTTTGTCACTTGGTAATACCCGATATGCCGATCCAAGGCTCAGTCAGGATAGAGTTAATAGTGATCAATCACCAATCTGTGGTCAGCGCCTTTCATGGGATGGAAACGATTGGATGGTGTTACCAAGAGAATCGTAAATGTAAAAGGGTTGAATTGTCTGTGATACTTTCACCAATAATTAATAATATTTGGTATTGTTTATATATAATAATAAGATACATAAGTGTGAACAAATGGACAGATGTTCTTAATTTGCTTCTCTAGATTTAAACTACAGTGCATTTACACTTTTGTCTCACTGTATCTCTTTCAATTTTTCTTTCTTTCTTTCTCGGCCTGTGCCTATATATACATATCTGTATATCTCTATTTGTCCGTGTGCACCCCTGCCCTTCCCTATTGGTCGTACGAACTCATGTGAAGCCATATTACTGGTTGGTTTTAAATTCCATTGGATCTTTGTCATGGTGATAGCCTCACCTGCCTACCGCCTACACACTAAAACAAGCTATTCCAAAGCTATTGCCTACTCCCCTCTTTCAGATACCCGGGCACAAAAGCCATTTAAGGCAACAATGGTCCTTTAAGGGATCAGCTTTCCCGGTGATTTAACCGTGATGAGCCTTCTCTTTAACGCCAAACCGCCAGCCTTGATGTATATCGACAAAAGCTTATCGGCAATTCAATAGAAGTGTCGGAAGCCGCTGCACATGGAGTGATATATTGGCAGGCGCCGTCAAATTAGTCTGTCCAGTGAAGTGCTCAGGGCTGCTACGGCACGAGCAGCTCATGTAGTTGGCCTAGTGGAGTGACAGGGAGCAGCTCCCAATTGCTCATTATCATTAAGGGCATCTATAATGTCACTAACCCAGCTCCCCCACAAAAGCGCTGAGTTGGGACAACTAATGGTAAGACAATAGTCCCTTAATGGGGGCGGGCCGTCCCCCTGGACCCCCTGCACCAGCGGCAGGAACAATACCGGTAATGGCTGGCTGCTCTAATCGAATTCTACTCGGCCATTTGGCTAATGGCGACGACTGCTCTTTAAAGATGTGATGATGGACGTGTCACATTTCACGCACGCTACTCTCGTACTACATTGTACTTCCCTCTCTCACCCCCCCCCCCTCTTCCAACACACACACACACTTCATACACGTACTTTAAAGTGCAGGGCTGATTTACTCACATGGGCGATAATTGGATTATATTCCATTATGTTTTAGTGAATATTTAAGGCAGTAGGCGGGTGTGGCGCTAGAGTGCTTGTATTTATGACTGTCTGGACATGATTTATCTGTGTAACTTGAGAGATTTAAAGCTTAGAAGTAGCTTGATGCACAGGGTATTACCAACGTGACATCAACCGTAAAGTAGAGTTATTGTCTCATTAAGGTTAGGTGAGGATCCACCCAACATCCAATACCCAAGGTAATATGAGCCACATCTGAAATACATTAAATGTGAATCTATTCTCATTGAACGCCCGCTGCTGTTGGTCGTTGTGCCACAAGAGGAAAAGTAGGCAAGGATATAAAACACCCATTGAGCCTGTGAGAAAACGACGGACAGGAGTTGGGAATGAAATTCCTCTTCTTGGCCACTTCTTATAGTATGCCAAGTGGAAATTACCCAAAGAAAACTGGGCCGAGTGAGGCGCATGTCGGCCGGCCCTACATCACAGAGATCCAGTTTATTTTACATGGGGCACTACCGCCCAAGTGCGGCCAGTGTCAATATTGTATTTATTGGCTCCTCTTTTGATGTCGTCTGCGAACCAAGATGGCGGCGAATTCCCCGAGCGCGTCTCTTGTAACCTTGGTGACGTCACACGTCGGGGAGGTCAGCTCCCCCTGCCTGTGGGTCGGCGGGACGCCCTGGACCACTTTGCAGGACGCTATTCTGAATGTCGTCTGCCCGACAGCCGTCTTCTGCAAGGTCAGCAGCGCCACCTGCAGCCGCAATGATTCATTTCCCGCCATTTGCAGCAGATCGTCTGCCTTTTAGCAAAATGCCGTCTTCTGCGCTGCGAGCACTTGTCGTCTGCGAGACAATTCCCGCAAAACAATACCCGCGTCTCTTCTCGGCTATCTTGTTATTTTTTTACTCTCTCCAATTCTCCTTTCCAACTTGAGACTTGGCTCTCGGTTGACGGGTTTGTTTTTCCTATCTTCAGAGCTCACTGTGCGTTTAATTGAATTTCAGCAGGTTGCAAGCCCTCGAGGTTCGGTTTTTCAGTCCATTTTCTAATTTTCCATTTCATTTGAGCAGCCTAGAACTATTCCAGCAATTATCAGAGCCCTGTTTACACTGCAAAGGCGCATCGATTCATCAGTGCAGGAATTATTCAAACTTTAATCTCACTGACGGAATGTTAAATGGGAGCCTTATTTAACCCGTTGCCATGACGACCACGATGGACATCTGTTAATGACGATTGGATTGCTCTATTGTTTTCCTGCTCCTCCCCCAATCCCTGTCAGCTCCCACCAGCCTGGATTCTCACGCTTTTGTTGTTGTAATCGCCCGGCGCTTCTTCTTTCCCGGCAAGAGGCATTTTTCACGGCGATCCGCTGACAGACACGTGATCAAGGACAGGAACGCCGGCTTTCCAGACAACTTCCGGCGCGCTTGACACGAGTGCTCGCCACTTGTCCCCAACAATGGCAGCGTCTGCGACCGACGCGCCCCCTGCCGAGACGCCAACAAGACGCCGTGATCCTTTTAAGGCGCTCCTGCTCCCGCTCCTGCTGCTGCCGAAAGTCTCCAGTCTCCAGCCTCCAGCCCCCAGCCTCCACCCCCAAGCCTCCAGTGGCAGTGGTGCCAGGCTGACAGGCACGACAACAGTGTAGTACTTCTGTAAGGAGGAATACGTCCACCCCACCACCTCCTCCTACAAACACACATACACAAACTCATCCTACTCCAGCCGGCAGACGACAAAATGAATAGGGCTGCCACTCTACCGCCTGCCTTATTTTGGCGCGTCTCACGGGAACCACAGCCTGTAGGCCATACTTCCTGTGTACAGACATGAACATGGTCACATCTTCCACAATGTCTTGAACTCTCTTTTGGACATCTGCCTTTTGCTTTTCATATTTTAGTTTACATGTGTTTGCTCTTTGTGATTATACTACTTCAGAAAGAAGTAGCACATGTATGTGTAACTTCAAAGGGGTTTCTGGTAATGCGCTGCCTTTTGCGACATGCAATGGCATCTCATACTTCTTTGAATAATGGATAAGTGTACACTTCCCTCATTAGTGTATACAGACATTTCCCTCGTGTAATGAACCTCACATGAAAGCTTAGCTGGAGTGGTTGGGTGCACAATTAACACATAGGGAGATCATTTCTACTGTTCCATCTCATACAATATATTCGGTAGTTGAGGAAACAATGTGACTGTCCTGCAAGTATGTGTTCATATGTAGATATGGTTGATGGTATTTTATTTGGAGCTTCATGTATTTTGTCTTCACTGCCCTCGTCACAATGACCTCTGACTCCCTCACAACACATACCAAACACATACAGACAATTCCTAGTCACCTCTGACTCTCTCCATAACACACAGCAGCCACGTCAGTCTGATACAGACACTCCTGTAATAGCTGTACCATGGACACAAGGACCTCTGACTCCTGTTACAGCACCCCCCCCCCCCACACACACACACACCAGACACCACCAGGTGCTCCCAGGTGAACAACGCCTGAGCAACTCAGAGCAACAGCGAGCAGCTGCGAGGGCGTGAGAACGTGGCAGGGTGCCAGTCACACACACCACCCATTCTCCTCCACACTTCACCCCCCCTCCCCACACACACTCACCCCCCCCCCCCCCACACACACACAGCACACTACTCCCACCATCACATGGCCCCAGGCAGAATGGTGTTGTCGGCCATGGGGGGCTGCGGGATCAAATCAGCCCAGTGCAGATTGCCACGATTACACCACCACTTCAAAGGGCGGCCTTAAGTCTTGGTGAAGCACTAGCTCTCCTTCTCCAATATACATGCCTACGGGGGGAATACCCTACATGAAGGGTTATTAACATATTGATAGGGTCATGTTTAAGGGGTGGGACATGGATAGTTTGAACAAAGTCGTACTCATCAATGTCGATCCATGAAGTGCCCTGTTTTTTACTTTAAATTTCCATTTTATATTCCATAAATACGGGTAGTTATGGTCCCGGCCTGACCCGAAATGACAATGTTGACATCGACATGTATACACTCATGCAGACTTCAAAGAAACGGAATGTGTCGTCATTCACAGCTGAATGTTTTGAAAGATTGTGGCCCTATGTAGAGTATATTATTTGACGTTCACATTCGCAACTTCCCATCTGTTTATTTTGCATTTGATATTGAGATGCCTTGCTTTATTACTATTCAATACCAAGGGGTGCTAAAATATAAGGGGGCCGCCATTGTCCAACGTGGCGATGAGAGTTGGCCTGATGTTATTAAGCGTACCCAGGCGTTTCCGATTTCAGGCGGATTTGCTGCCAATGTACAAACGCCTTTATGTGGGATCATAAACACGACCGTCCTTAGTCACCTCCCAGAGTCCACGGCAGGGTCGGCCCTGGCTGCAGGACAATGCCATCCCTCCTAATTCCATTGCTATGTACCTTTGAACTCGCACTAGGCCGATCACCTGCAGTGGGCCGGCCCTCCCTGCTGCCCCCGAGGGGGGTGGCAGGGGTTTAGAGGCTGGCCGTGTGTGCCGTGCCTTAATTGCCTCGGCTGCTGGATCCCAGATCATAAACTTGGATCATTTGGGGAAGGTCCCGAGGCGGGGCGGCTTTCTGCACGGGGAGGATTGTGAGGCGGTGGTGGACGCTGGACCTGGGGTAATGCAGTTAACACGGGACGGGGATCAACCCCCGCTCCCGGCGCCCACTTCACCCCCGTCGCCACGCCTTTGAAATGTCGTCTGCCCGTCTCTAATGACGTTGGGCGCGGGAAATGGAGGTCGCCGCCCCGACGAAAGAAGCGTTTTACCGTCTGCTGGCCCTTTATCTGCGTCTAATTCGCGCCGATTGTCAGGCAGGGGGCGCCTCGGCCACCAGATGGCAGTTGGCGGGCTGGTTGAATGTCGTCTGCTAGGCATGTGGAGAAAGGAGCGACGAGATGCAGGCAAAAAAACGTCGCTACGTCCGGTGTCACTGGGCCACTAGGTGGCGCAACCCTTTCATTTGTTACCATGGCAACGACGACTCTCTGGCACACCAATTTACATGGTGCGCGCGCAATGTCAGGCGCGGCCAGCGGCACGTTTTGTGTTGTGTCATCTGTGCCACTTGCCTCGTCTCCCCTCCCCTACCATCCCAGTCCCGCCATGCCCTACCCCTGAGCCCAATCTGTCACTCGGCCGGTGCTCGTCGCGTCCCCGACCCCACCACGACCTCCGCAATGCATGTACTCTCTAAAACGAGGCTAATTCCATATGGCACGCGCCTGCGCCCTGCGCCGTGACGTGGACGTATTAGGAGGCAGACGTCTACGTCGTAAGAGCCGGCCTGACCCTTGTATAGACCTTCCCCCAGACTTGTTGTCGTCTGCATTTCGGCAGTATGGTTCACTTGAGGGAACCATTAGAAAAAAAGCCCAGGTATTAAACTGCAAAACCAGAAAGGCTATGGGGTATTTGGTGGGTGTTTTTGAAGTATATCTAATGGATGGTTGACGCCAGAAACTAGCTCGGGTGCATTGCCCTTCTGCCGCCAGCACCCCTCTTTGACAGACTTAATTGATTATAAGGCTATGACTTGGCTATGGTTGAAACCATTTAAGTATGTACCTCGGATTTCTCTGGTCGCCTGATTGTCTGATTTACAGAAACGAGGACTGCACATATACATATACCCCATACATGGTATAAGGGAACGTTTACAAATAACGTTAATGATCCCACATTAATTCACCGACCCAAAGTATTATGGTCCTTAGAACTCCCACTAAGAAAGCCGCTAGGCTTTCACTGCGAACGTAATTATTACATTTCACCTTAATGAAAGTCCAACCTGAATACTCGCTCCTCCACCCACCAGTATTAATCTCATGATGATCTGATATCAAATGCCAGAGCAACGGTTATTAATTGGAACTAGAAACCAGAAATGAGTGTAATGAATTGGTGCCAATCCACTAATTTAATTTCGTATCACTAATAATACAAGGTTCCAATATCCAAGGCAAAAACAAATTAAATCTTCTCGCAGCAACAGTCGCTGTAAACATTTCACCTGTGTGCTGATCTTGAGAAGTAACTCTGTAAGACTGGAGTTGAGTTTCCCTTGTTTCCTCCCACCAAAGGTCATAGTCTCATTTTCCCGGTATTGGCCCTGGCCGTTATGAGGCCTTGCAGTGCTTTGATTGTCCCCTACTGGAGGCCTTATGGGTCTTATTGCCCTTAAGGTCTACCCATAACAGATAACACAGCCACTCCCCCGCCAAACATTCCTGATAGTTTCCTCGGGAAAGGAGGTAGGTAGTGAGTCATATTCCTATTCCATATGTTTTATATTATTATGTCAATGGACTAGTGTTGTTCAATGATATCAAAATGAACTGAATTAATATTTAATTTCATTGATTTGGATCAAAATAGAGAACTTTAAGTACCTGATTTAAAGAATATAAAATATACAATTATGTAATAGTCTTGGGATGCCTATACATTCTATCATAATGGTTGTGTTCTTAATATCACTATAAATAATGCAATCACAGAGTGGTCCATGCATGAGAGACTAAAAGTAAGACATAGAAAGTATGACATCAAGTATAGGAGTATGCATCCTCGGTGCTTCCCTTGGGGAGCTCGCCGGCTATATCAAAGAGGAAGGCTATGTGTTGCGGCTGTGGTATATGTGAACAATATACTGGATACAGTGCAGGATATTGGACCCTTTATACGTGGCCATCAAGCTCCAAGTAGCGCATCCCACACAGTGTTCCTGTAGCAGTTATTAGGACAGTCCCTTTCAAGAGTTGTATGCCAGAGGGGAGCCCCATAGGCCATACTGACCCCACCTGCCCTGTCTCCCTTTGGCTCGTCCCTATTGCTGCCTGTGTGAATCTATCTCTTTCTAGTTTGCACTATATCCCTTCCTTTCTCGATACTTCTTCTGTTGCCACCTAACTCTCGCCGTCAGGTCTGTGGTCTTTCATACAGGTCTTCTCCCCCTCCCCCCCCCCCCCGCCCGCTCTCCATTGCCGCAGCAAAGTCCCCTCTCTGTATACTACTTGACGACTACACCCCCCCTCCTCCCCTCACATCCACCTGGAGGGTAGTGCGGTGTGGCAGCAGCAAATAGCCCTACAGCCCAATAACTGCAGCCCTCCTGGCAGCCCTGGAGGACAACACCCACCATTATATGCCCAATTCTCCTCCAGCCGTGGTGACTCCACAAAGAAGCCAGCCGCCTCCGTTTTCATCCGGCCACTCAGCCGCCCGTTATTTATTTGCGATGGGCCATGCTCGGCGGCTAATAAAGAAGCATTAAATATTTGCGCTGGGCCCACTGTTTGCAGGGGGACACGTGTCACGGGGGGAGAGATGTGGTGGGTGGGTGGGAGGGGGTGGGAGGGTGGACGTCCACGGCACAGATTGTTTGGTCCTGTCAGCAGCCGTGTCACTCCACCATCGACCCAGGATGCCAACCCCAGCCCCTCTACCCTCCACTCGGCGGCAAGTCGGTCCAGGGGCTTTATGAATTATAGAATATGTCAAATATTGGGAGGGAAGTGGCACTAGTGCCTGTGTCCCCCTTCCCCCCTTTATACCACCACCACGGCCCAGGCCCCATGCCAAGGGTGGCTGTATTGACTGGTTGTAGGGTGTTGCTTTTATCTTGCAGTATTACAGTATTAATGACGGCCACTGATAACCCTTCACAGGACAGGTCGGTGCTGGTGTATACTAATGCTGCTGGATGGCTTTCCTCCCTCCCTGGAGGTGGTTCCGACGTGTGAATGTATTGAGTGGCACCCACATCAATAGGGCCCTTTCAATAGCGAAAAAAAACTAGATATAGGTTGTGGATATTGGTGGAGAAGGATGAGATATCTTTACAAAGTATACGTAGCTAGGGCCTTCCAGCAAACGCTGTATACAGTTTCCTGCTTGATAAGAGGTATAGGTTAGTTTATGGATCCATGTCAGATTTAAGAGTCGATAGTTTGACTCGTAATACACCATCGCATGGAATAATGTTCAGGGTATCTTTTATCTTTTCCATTGAATACATACATGTATCCGGCAATTTTTTCAAATTAAATACATTTCTTACAGTATAACATCTGTGTATGGTACCCTTTTCGCTGGTTCAATTAGGTTAACGTATGTACGGAAATCGTGCCTTTTGCCCATTTTTTATAATTCGATTTTTTTTCTTAATCCATATCAAGAATAATTACCCTTCTCTGACCTTTAAATGTTACATGTGACATTTTTTACATGCATTCCATCTGACTTTTCTTTTCAACTACCTGCAGTCATTTCGGCAATTAACACAAGGGGTTGTATGGAACAATGAGGAGGACTGGGTGTTTTGTGTGTTAGTGGATGGGTGGTCCATGGTCGGCAGTACAACACCCCTGGTTACCATGTAATCATGACAGCCTCTCCAAAACACAAACCACGTGGTCAAAACACTGTCAAATCCACGTCCGGGGCACAATCTAAACACGATACAGTGGAAAACATGTACTACAGAAAAAAAAGGGCACTAGGAATCTCTAGTAGACCGAGCTCTACCCCTGGTTAACCTTTTTAGATGCCAGACGCCCTAGTGCCATGAGCTCATGAAGATATCATCTACAAACTTCCCTCCTTTCTATCCCCCGCGAAGAGTTCCACATCCAAGATGGCCGTGTCTTATCGTACTACCAGTGCCACTTAGAGCTGGTAGAGGAGTAGGAGTTGTACACCCTTGTGTACTGTTGACAGACTTAGATCCTCCCCAGAACCCCCTTCTATATCCATAGTCGTGTTTAGGATGAGTAGTACCTACTCTCCCTAAGTGCGGGTTCACTTGCTGGGCCTCAGAAGGGCACCCAGAAGGTCGGGTTCCTGTAAATGAACCCATCAAGTACCTGGATGTTTATATTCGGAAGTGTGCAGCATAGGATCACTGCGCAGCGACTATAAACACAGAGAGGCTGATAAAAAATACAACGAGGTGATTTATCACCTAGCTTCTTCCCAGTGTAGCTAACCACGTATATTACTCATTGCTTTCTGAGTATCTCCACATGATAAGTAATCTCAGATGCATGTAATAACCAATTGCGACATTTTATGAGTTTTTGCAATATGCTTCAGGAAAGAAATCCCTGCTGTGTTATATTAATTATGCTGCCCTAGGAGGGTGGGAAATAGATAGCAGCGACGAGAACTGATTATGAAGGCCAAAACATCGGTCTGTGTAAACACTATACTGAGTCCACTGAGCACCTAGAAATAGCTCTTCCAGGGACTTGGAGTTGGTTTGATAGGGGGCAGGGAGAAAAACCACAGTCACGCACACAGCAGGGTGGCCGTGCTTAGGGGGGTCGGCCGGCCGTCACCTGTGGGGTGAACATATTGGCACCCTGTGGCCTGGAGAGAAAAAAGGCCCTGGATCACCTCTGACCATGGCTACATGTGGAAACATAGCAGACCTGGGGACTGATGCCTCCCAGTCTCGAGGGACCTGGATGTAGGTCGGGTTAAAGATGGAGTGGTTATAGGGTGCATGGGTTGGGGACTGTTTATAAGATTGAAACCAAGGCTTATGTTGAGGTTGGGTATAGCATACTATAGGAAGTTGGAGCATGAGTAGGGAGGTATCATATGAATAGCTGAGATAGGCTGAGGGGACTTCTTTGCTGTCATTGCACTCTGGAAATGGGTTTGTGACTCTCAGGTGGTGGTACTCTCTCGACCTGCTCGCTCCACAGCGCATGGTGACCGCGAGCTACTCTAAGCAGCTCTGGGCTCTTTGCCCTTTTAGAGGAGCTACTCTGTGGCTGGGGGTTAGCTTTACTTTGCACTGGCTGCTAGGGGAATGCCTTGTTTAGCCTTGCCTAATGGACCCCCTCCTGTCCTGGCCCACTGTAGAGCAGGTTGTCTTAATGTCCGGCAAAAGGGACCTGAGAGACGTGTATTCATGTAATCAGTGGTTTGGCTGTACTCAAGAGATCTCGTGTTACCTTGTAGATAGAGTGCTTCCAGTGCAGTATGGCCTCTGTCAAAGAGGGGACCACCAGAGGGAGGGAGTGTCTATACCCTGTGCGCACCTACATGGGTGTAGCAATTAGCCATACAATGTAAACATGTAGCTGCAAAGCTGTACTCTCACCACATACAGAAAAGAAACAGCGTCAAAAGGGAGTCCAGGTTGCCTCCAGAATGACTCCCCTGTTAAGAGTCCAGATAGCCTATGGGAGTCCAGGTGACTCTCTGGCTGACCTAAGGGAGTCACCTGGGGGAATCATATATAGCTCTCTGAGTCATATTACTCCCCTAGGTGACTCCCTTAGGTCAGCCAGAGAGTCACCTAGACTCTCTTATGCGACCTGGGCTACCCTAAAGAGGGGAGTCATTCTGGAGGCAATCTGGACTCCCTTTTGACGCTGTTTCTTCTCTCTGTGCACTAACCTGCAGTTAGTTAGTTGACTAGAATAGTACTAGAATACTCGTCCGTGGACTCTTACTGAGAATGTTGCGTTGAGGTTCACTAAATGCAATATTGTACTGTAGACACCAAAATATTCTCATTGATTTTCTGACATTTGTCAAAATATCCCCCCTAATAAATCTGCATATGAGCCGAAGCAGAAAGCCATTCCTCTCCATTTGCGACTGGATTAACTTATCAAAAATGCCAGCACAAATATGTATATTTATCTAACTTTTTTTAGATTTTAAATTTGCCGTTTGCACATGTACGACTTGACTATCACTGAAAAGAACAGCTAACCTCGAACCTTCCAAACCCTAGGTTCCCAAAGCTGAGGGACACATCCCCAACCCAACCACCCACCTGACCCTTGTGGACCTCAACCTCACAACCCCATTCCTCGTCATCTAGCATCTGCAGCCTCCCCCTCTTCCGACAACCTTAACCGTAACCTTGCCTATCAATTCTGTGCGGATCTGAACCCCAGACCCCAGAGGAGTTCAACAAGGGGGCTAGCGCTGAACAAATCTCCACAATTTACCAGCCCACAACTCACCAGCTCTCAATAAAAGGAATATAACTGAATTCTGTACTGACAGCGGCCTTTATATATAAGAGCAGGGGTTGATCTAGGGGGATCCCCTCTCCCCCCTTTTTTTTGGGGGGGGGGGGGTATTTAGAAATTTCTAATGATATTTCATCCACCTTGAGTCGCAGCACGACGCTTTCCATTACTTTGCTGTTTGGTGGACCCTCCCTTTTCAAATTCCTGGGTCAGGCCCTGAAATGCGAAAATACACAAATCCTTGCTATCTCTACATGTACTATGGAAGGATGTTCCTCCTGAGTACCAGGTGCCGTGGCATGGTGAGTATTAAGGGAGGTGGTCTGGAGGTAATACTATGGACATGGAGGCGTCATCAGTGCAGTCTGTGTACCATGTCATTACCGGGCGGCGTCCAGATAGGAGGCCACCACACCGGAAAGGTCGTCCCCGCGGCGTATAAGGCCATATCTGGCGGCGGGGGCAGCCTACATCCGGCCCCCATGTCCAGATGACGCACGCCACCCATGAATTCTATCAGTGCCGGGGCCAGACGCGCGGCCCCTCATCACTCCAGCCATTGTCGCCTTACACCTCGGCGACATTGTTGCTGACTACAATGTCTAATTAACTTGCATCACCTCCACACCCTCTATATTCCACAAAAAAACGCCAGCGCTCCTAGTGCCCAGTGTACTCTCCCTAGCCGATCGCCCCGCCCCTAACCTCTGCAAGCCCCACCACAGGGCGCTGTGATTACCCCATCCCGGGGCGGATGATTCATCATGGCCGCCACACGGCCATCTGGTGGTGATGGTCGTGCGCGCGGACTAACCTCTGCCACCGCGGTAGGGGAGGGTATTTTCTTTTTTTCCTCTGGCGTGGCTGAATTAAATTCTTCTTCGTTTCATCTGGCGATGTCTGCATTCATATAGGAGCCATCAGGGCTGCCATCTGACTGGCTGTGGGGTCAGGGCTGGGGCTAGCAGCCCCCTCCTGCCGTCCCCAGCCGCCCGCCGCGCCACAACCCCAGTGTCACCGACCCACTATCTCCCCTAATATCGCTCGGCATAGTCCTTTCCCCTTATATCGCTCACTGATGATAAACAGAAATGCTGATTTAGCAGATCCCGAAATATCTCTACATGGGGTAATTCATACTGCCCAAATCCCTCCCTGTCCCCACAATTCAACTAAAATCATAGGGATATTATCATGTCGCAAAGTACAGTTATTTAGAGAGCAAATATAGGTGTTACAAAATGGAGGCAATGTTTACGATAGCAGATTGCTTCAGACATTGTTGTCCTGTCGACTGACTGACTGCGAATGTTACATTGTAAGGGTTGCTATGGGTGCCGAGCAAGGACCTCAAAAGGACAGTCGTGGTACTCATACAGTATTCAATGTCCAAAACACCCCCAGGCAACACCATTGTCCTTTGCTTCCCCTGCTACCTGGCGACTGCCACCTCCATCCCCTATGGACTATTCAATTATGGCTGAAGATTTAGAGAAGCTTTTTGGCAAACCTAAGTAAATGCCCAGTATGCAAAGTCACAAATACAACTTAATCCTAGCCAAACTAGAAGAGAAGAAAACCTCTCCCATGGATGTAAATCCATTAGGATATTGGCGCTCGCACTGCCTTGGGATCGGGGATGTTTCTTGGTGATGACTTCCTCAGACGACCTATGGTATATGGGAGGGAGGGAAGCGCGGGTCAAAAAGGGGGCTCCCGCCAAATGTCGTCTCTTTCTGGTGGTTTGGACAAAATGTCGTCTGCTTTACAGGATGTGTATACCTTCATCTGCTGATAACTCAGGTATGTTCGAGGTATCATATGGGTTGCTGTAGAGACATCTTAGGATTGGATTCAGTGACTTTTGCATTTATGGAGCATAATATATCCTTGATTCACATCGTGTGATTATTGAATATGAAATCGTCTGCACACTCAGAAACGTCAGCGTCATTGTCGTTAAAACCACTCTCACCTGAAGGGCAGGCACTGGATGATAATGGTTAAATAATCGACTCTTCTCTTTGTCTTTAAAAAGTCATAATATCATTTCCTATGTTTACTCTTCTTCTAGATCAGTTCTGCATTTGACTCACAGTAGTACAGCTATACAAACATAGCTATTAAGCAGTATGTACACACAAACATAACACACCATATTGACTGTAGAGGATAGCACCACGTTCCCAATGCATCCTGCTGGCGTGTGGCCCATGTCAGTGGCGTATGGAGAGTGCTTTGAAGAATGGACAAGGTTATGGGGCATGTAGGGGTGTGCCAGGGTTACATCAGAGTGATGGTGCATGGAACCCTGCCACTTAACATGTACTGCTCCACCCTGGAGAGGGGGCAGTGCACCCACTCTCACTGCCTCCCAATACACAACACTACGCCACACTATACCACTGCCATCAGAGGCTCAAACCTGCATTTTTGCTTGATGTATTTGCTTAATGTAGTTTTGCTTGATGTATTTGCTTTTAAATGTAGTTTTGCTTGATGTATTTGCTTAATGTAGTTCTGCTTGATGTATTTGCTTAATGTAGTTTTGCTTGATGTATTTGCTTAATGTAGTCTTGCTTGATTTATTTGCTTAATGTAGTTAAGTTGCTTACTATTTTCACTTTTGAGACTACTCAAACTGGACTTAAATCTATTAAGGTCCGTACAGAGGCCACTGTCAATTTTATAAAGTGCAAACTTTGCATTTTGGAAGTAAAATGCCCAAATTTCAATTTTCATCAGTAGTTCATACATTGTCCTACTATATATGTGTAAACGTTTCAGGCTTGACCTTTTTAAAACGATAGCATAATGTCACAATCATTTCTCCTGTGAAATCAGTTCGTACATTTCACATTGAATAGGTATTCTAAGAATTGCAATCTCTTCAGAGATCATTCCTTCAATGGATGTGATGAAGTGTCTATATGTACCAGACGCCAGGCGTTTCTATGAAAAGATTCTGTACGTATACAGTAGTCGAAATGATTGGAAAAGGAAGGCAATTCATATTGTGTATATATCTCATATATAGCCATGACGCAGTACAGAGAGGACCCTGTTTGTGTAGGGCTCCCTCGGGGAGACTGTTTGATATATCGAATTATACATCTGTCTTTGACTTCTGAATAATAGCTATGCTTCATTACGTCAGGGAACAGCGCTCTGACATCGTAACCCTTTATGAACCACATAGGGCTTCTATGCATGGCGAGTGTACACTCAAAAAATAAACTTGTCTCCAGACTCTTCCAATTGACGGTCATAAATGAGTCAAAAACTTGTCTAAGTGACAAGGAAGCGGGTCTTCTAGCTGGAGAAAGAAGACCCACTTGGCATGTGCTAGTCCAAAACCCGAAATTTGCCAGCTCCAGATTCTATTTGTGGGATGGTAAGCTGATAGGTAAGACAACTTTTGACTCGTTTATTTTATGATAGTCACTTCGACGAGTCTGGAGACAAGTTTACTTTTTCAGTGTACTGCATTCATGCATCATGCATCATGCCAACCGTACAGGAGAGTATCACCCCTAAGACCAGTATAATGCTTGAGTGGATCATGCGCTGGTGAGATACTTGTCAGGGCTGCAAATGACATTATACATAAAAACGTTATGCTGCCCTTAAAGGCTTAAGATAGGGATCTAGATAGCTCTTAACACTGATGTTGTATGGCTAGATAAATAATTCTCAATTCTTCCTATGTGGGTGGGAGTCTCATCTTTCTCCGTTTCGCGATATTAGATAGCACTTGGGGAGCAATTGCATAGAGTTATATCGGACTATACATATAGCGAAGGTGGATGAGATCTGGATTGAATTAGGTGCAACAGTTTGTTGTAGTTGTACAGAAAACTGGCGAAGTGGACTGTCTAATATGTTATTCACTGTTTGATTGCAATTTGGAGAGGGCTGTGTACATTACTAAGATGATAACACAGTATAACTATATACTGTTTTATTAGCATCCCCCATGAAAGTCAACAAAGACATTTCCTTCTTTTTTTAATATGAATAGACACCCCACATAGAATGTATGAGGACCGTATAACAACGTCCAGAACAAGTTTAGGGTCTGTGTTCTTACGATGTTTGTATTTTATTGCTGATATGCTCAGAGTGGCTAGGATATGCTCGGAGCAGACCATGCTAGTAGCTCAGAACTGCTCGTATATATGTGATCAGACCCCTTGGGGATGCTAGTGAGAGCTACTCGGACGTTGTATGAGAGCACCTCAGGGTTGCCCAGAGCTGTTCATGCGCGCTACTCCCACGCAGGCAAGTTGAACACTGTAGTTGCTCGGTGCCTGCGTCTTGCCGTTGTCTTTGATGCTTTATCCCGAGGCGCAGTGCAAAACATCGCCCATCACCTCCCTGTTTGCTCAAACGGGTGATTTCAACTTTGTCTTTTAGCAAATTCCCTCGACGTCACACAAAAGAACCACTCCCTTTGTCAACTGGCTTCCTTGATGTCCCCTTATTTAAAGGCCATCGTCCGCATTTTACGTCCCTGGAAGAATCGTTGGAAGGAAGTTGGCGGAAGTAGTTTCGTTTTTAGTTTCGATTTGTGTGCTCTTGTCGCTGTTTTTATTTTCGGTAGGTTCAGTGGTGCACTCCAACCACCAGGAAGGGGGAAATCCGCACACATAGGGGTGTTCAACAAAAGTTCCAGCTTTTTTGTCAAAATTGAATCAATGCTTTGCTGAGTCATAGACCCGAGTAGAAATGTTTTGTGATCGCGTGCAGCGAAGATGTGTTCTCAAATGTAAGTAATATAACGATGGATGCCTATTGTCTGTCACTGTTCCACTGGGGGGAACACCATCTAGGCAGTTATTATTTTAACACCAGCACATGGAATGCTGGCCTACACACACATGCAATGCATGACAAGGCTCACTGTGAGCCTGAGTGGCTGTGGAGCTGTGGTGGTTAGAGGGTGTGTTTTTGCTCATCAGCTGGCTAAGTTACTGCTGTTTGCGCGCGCTTTGTCGGACGCAGGTATGACATGGTAAGCGTTACCTCACGTGCATGCGCGGCATCCGCACAGCACAGGCCTAAATGGCACTTTCACAAAAGTCCATTGTGCAAGGTGAGCATATCTTCCCCTCTAACACCCCCAGCCCCCCCCCCCCCTACCACCCCTCCATCACACACCCTACCCCTCCCCTTTACCAGGGTGATTGCACTCCATAGGAGCCCGTGCCCAGACGGTTTGCCCTTATAAATCCTCACCAAAATCAAACAAACTGATACGTGATAGCGGCCTAGCCCGGTGCGTCTTTGTACTTCTGACTCAAGGGCTTGCTGCGTTCATGGTGTATTGATTGCCCAATGAGTCGAAAGATCCCGTCCTTTTCCACAGTGGAGGCCCGGTCGGTGGATCCTCTGCTATGCAAGGCCTTATTTTTGGTGAGTCAAGTGCAGTGCCTTTCATATCCGCCGAAATAAAATAAAAATTCAAACCCTCCAAGGAAGGACTGTACTTTACAGAAATCACCCCCACTTGCCCATCGATTGGCTAATGCTGTGTGCCATCTGTGAATCCTATGTGTGTTTTAATGCTGGATAATAGCTTCTGATGTCTCATTATAGATTATTCCACCATAGCTGTCGTCTCAGAGAGAATCTTAAAATGTCTTTGTGAAGCATCAATCTTCAAGTGAAAACTGCGACCACCAGAAATCCCCCATTTCTCCACCCAATTGGTATAAACGCGGTGAATATTATCGATTACTTCTTAATATCATTACATCCTTCTCTATTATCTTTAGCAATATCAATTCCCCACATCCTTCAGCGTTTGGGATTCTCCTCTTTAATATTTTATGGCAGCTTATTTCTGGCACGTTTTCATGCAGGTCTAGGCACTGGGAACGGCTTTGAGATTCCACGTGTGTCCTTGATCCAAGCTTGTATCAGGTGGGGGCAGGCTGGATTATTGGTTTGGTGGGGAGGGTCTTTCTTAAGGGGCCGCCACCATCTGGTGCACTGGGGTTACGTCATGCATAAGCAATCCACCTTACCCCTTTTTTTCTCTCATCGGACACTCCTCCTGTAGACCAGCAACCTCCTTGGTAACCGGACTCCAGGGCTACCAGCCCCTGGCAATACAATTACAGCAGCGTTCTATTTGATCGTCGTGCGGATGTGTCGCGCCTACAGTGGCCAACACCCAAACTGCACTCGACTAGCGGCCATGATTAATACATGTTAAGGGTCTTGTGTCACACCCGCCGCCTACTTCTCCCACCTTTGCCGCCAAAACGCTCCAATGTCGTCTGCTTTTACCACTGTCCGTCTTCTTGGATCTTTTGCACGTCTTATCCCCCATGCATAATGCTAAAAGGTCGTGCAGATGTTGAGGGATAAGGTCGCCAGGGTGGGTTATGTAGGATATTGGTTACCTCTAGTATTAAGGTGCACTGTGTATTGAGTTCGACCTATTGATAAAGGAGCGTGTCCTTGTGTATGGAGGGTGGGAAGCTCACATAAGGGGCGTATTCCGCCCCCCTCCTGTTCCCGACGTGCTGGGGTTAAAAGGTGCCAAGGCGACGTGCTTCCATCTTAAGTGCAATAGACACCGAGACTTCCCTGGAAATGTGATACACCACTACTGAACACAGCAAAGTGTCCCCTTTATGTTGGCTCAAAGGGTAAGTTGTATTTACCCATTGGCTGAACTGAAATAAATAATTACATGAAATAGCTATCTACTCAGCTATTAAACAATAGCTGATTAAAATAAATCATTATAGTTTATATAGTCATATAGTCAATAAAGACTTTCCCGTTTGTGTGTCTTTTTCTTAGAACTGGGGGGAGGGGGCTGGGGGGAGGGGGCTATTGTGTATCACAAAATGTTGGTCTCAATATTCCCCCAGCTGTTATAATACCCCAGTAGTCTATAACAACTCGCGGTGCCTTCTATAAGCCGTGTCTACCCCATTCCTTTTGTACCACTCTGTGTACTGGATCAAGTGAACATATTGGACGTGTGCCGCTCGGGTAATGATGCCCTGATGGGACCGTGGAGCATCTAGCCTCCACGGCATGACGTACTAACAAGGGCCCTCTTTATCCTTATGAAATGATTGCCAACTTCCTGAGTGATGGTACAGCATTAGGTATCCTGACTGCAGGCTATGTATATAATACTGGCTGACAATCTTCTCCTGCTCCCCTATATCAGAGGCATTAGCTATGGCACCGTTAATACTCAGAGGTAACTGGTAAGGGTGGACTGGGGTATTCACTTATTGAGCTGGGCCGTACCCTGGGGTGGGGATATAGGTGGAATTTGAGCAGCCTGAGAAGGTAGTGAATGGCCAAGGGCCAGAACCCTGGATGCACAACTGTAGGATTCTGGGTCTTAAATAAACCTACTTTGTATAGAGCCTAGTTTATATCCCTATCCGTCTAACACTGTCTCTGTCACTCTATCTCTCTTTTTCTGTCTCTGTTTCTCTGGTTCACTGTCTCTGACTCTCTGTATATTCCTCTGCCTATCTCTGTAACTCTCTGTTTATCTGTCAATGTCGGCTTCTCTCTCTCTCTCTCTCTCTCTCTCTCTCTCTCTCTCTCTCTCTCTCTCTCTCTCTCTCTCTCTCTCTCTCCCTCCCTCTCTCTCTCTCTCTCTCTCTCTCTCTCTCTCTCTCTCTGCCACACACTCTATAGCAATCTTTCTGTCCGCACTACAAATGTAGAAGTACTTCTTAGTTGTCACAGATAATAGTTGATAAAAGTTCAGACACTATATAAAGCAATATCAATGCTCCTGAAACAGAAGAAGTATTGGAGAAAACCCATGGTGTGGAACGTCTATAGCGACAGTAGGAAACCCTGGGGCAACGAAACTGTCCCGGGACAAGGGAGAGAAGGAAGGAGGGTTAGAGGCGGGGTTGGAGGACATCCGGACCCCCGGGCTGCCACATGGGTCCCCTCCCTCACCCCGGGATCCATCAGGAACAACCCAACCCCTTCTCCTCCAGCCTGTCCCGAGCCATCCAACCCCATCCAGGGCCTGAACCTGATCCCGACTCCAGACCGTCCCAAACCCGGCCCAGCTGCTCCAGGGCCTGTGACATATGGCTCACAGACAACATTAAGTCACATTGACGGCACAGGAGGAGTGGGAAGGGTGGGGGTGTAAAGTGGAGGATTTAGGACACTGAGTGACAGATCATTAACCCATATTTTCTCCTACTGATATACTAATTACTGCTGATCGTTTTGATGAGGAGCGCCATACGGGTTTGGTGCCTGGAAACATGCAAGTAATGCCAACAGGACCCTGTGCTGCCAATCACTGGTACTTTAAGCAACATAGAGGCATCCGGATTATAAATAAACACTCTATTAAATTTAGTCCATTTATAACGAGTTCAGGATATTTACAACATGAACGCTGGGCTGACTTGGACCATGAAGATGAATGGACGCAACAATTCATTTGGGCAAAGTGAGCATAACTTCACTCATGCTTTTGAAAAGGAGGAATCCATCAGTACACAGTAGGGATATTCACTGTCGATGACACATGCAATATGTACAATACAAGCACATCATAAAGTTATAAACGAGCTGCTCATGAGCTGCTCACTCACCTGTGGCTGTAGTCCTTGGTCTCAGCATGGCCAGGACCTGTAAGGTAATCAGAGTCAGGCGGAGGGCCGTGGGATCCATCCTGAGCTGCTCTGTGTATGACACTTCCTGTGTGTAAGTCCTCAGTGGTAGCTATAACCAAGTGAGCTGCTCACCAGTGTAGCAATAACAAGTAAATGTAGTCCTTGAGTTACTCCGAGTTGGACGTGAGCAGCTGGTGTCATGTGCTGCGGAAGTCGGGTCACACACTGAGAGGTGGCACCGTGACGCTAGCTGCAGTTGCCGCAGGGCTGTGAGCTCACACTGTGGGCACTCTATAGGATGTAGTAGTAGTAGTGGTGGTGGTGGTGGTGGCTATGGTTCTAGGCACACTCCAGTATCCAGCACCCTCACCGCGTGCGCTACTCCTACGGCGTCTGTGTTGTGAATGGGAGACAGCCTCACCGGCTCGGGGAGTACTCCCTCAACCGGCCCCGCCACATGCATATTCATGAGGATGGGCCCCGCAGCATGAATATTAACATGGTCCGCCGATAGGGGTGGGTTGTGAGGGCTGGGGGTCGCGTGCGCTGGTATGGGTTAGGCTTGCATTGTGGGGGCAGGCTGGTTTGTCGCAGGTGGGTGGGTGGGTGTGCCTTGGTGGGGGGGGGGGTGGAAGAGGGTGGAGATGGTCTGGCTGGGGGTGATCAAGGGGTCTGATCAGTGCATATCAGGGTAGCCTACCTCCCACCCCCTGCTCCAGGGTTCAACACCATTCAATGAGGGTATTAATCTTTACTGCTTTTATTACAGATTTAGCGCAGAAAGGTTAAATCGGATCAAAGCTTTTTTCTCCCTTTTTGAAGCGTGGGGTTCTTTTCTAAGGACGCACAATCCGTTCAATTCGGCATTGGGTCATGTGAAAATCCAATTTGAAATGACAGGCTGCAGTATTCGGGTTTAAACCTCCGTGGTATTGAATGTGTACTTTGATTGCCGAAAATAGGAGATGAATTCTTTATTGAAATAGAAGCAGTTTCTTCCCAGTCATTAAGATTCTCTTCGTGCCTAATTACAAGCGGTTCCATTGCATCTTGATTGCCTCTACTCTAAAGACCAGAGGTTTTTCCTCATGCATGACCAGTTCTGAAACTTGAACTATCGGACTTTTTTTTATTCCACTTCAGTTTTAATTATGAGAAAGTCGTTTTCATCTCTTAATGGCATTATTGTGATTCCGTTTTTAACACGTAAGTCTAATTACCAAGGCCAAGTGGATGACTTAAACGTATTGCCTAATTAAACGATTTATTCGCTGGACAATGATATGCTGTGTATTATATGCAATTAAGTATAAGTTTATGCTTCTACCAAGTTTAATTTAAAGGATCATGTTGCAGATGTCGCTTGAATCTGAGGCTCAGATCTAATTTCTTATACACAATAAATGCAATTTCCTGAAATATGTTAACAATATGTAACTATATGGAGGTGATAAGCACACTTGTATAGCGCCGTAAGCCCCTAGAGGTGGATGTGTCACTGAGGTGACATCGATACAGGTTGCTGGTGCAGTGTGTAAGTAGTATACCACAAGTGGGGGGAGCTCCAGGTGCAGATATAAGGCAAAAAAAAATAGTTGTGTTCAGGTAACCTGGCCCAAAAATACTAGGGTAGGTAGGTCGATTTTTAATTTTTTTTTTGCCATTTTTTTTTAAAGGTTTTTAGACAAAATTCCTCCCATTTTTTTGAGAAAAAAATATTTCAGTAAAAAAAAGTGTTTTTTGGTTTAAAAAAACAAACACAGAACCCCCCAAAAAAACAATAATGCCTTCCAAAAAAATATTTAAAAAATTGTGTAGGGCAAAAAAAAATAGGGTCGCTTGGGATACCTGTACACAACTTTTTTTTTGCCTAATCACATTATGACAGGACCAGTGTCACGCGTAGTATATTATAATACATTCGGCGCTTTGTTTAATTGAGCACAACCACCTGATAAAAGCGTCCGTCTCTATTTTTACTGGACATCGATTCTCTGTCTCTTTGTAGCTCTATAGTGATCGATGCCCAGTTTTATACTTCAGACCAGTGGCTCATTTTGGTTGTTTTTCGCCTCACAGATTGCTCCTAGCGCAAAATCCTGACTAGGTGTCAATATATTCTCTATGCCAATGTGTAATATGAGGGTAGAAAACAGTGGAACCTCAGTTAGAAAAAATCCTACTGAACAGTTTTTGAGAAAATTAGGGTTTTGTTGCCCTTTTTTGCTGTTTTTAGTACATTTCCTACATAACCCGTGAACGTCAGCATTTCTCAATTTTCAGGTATTTAGAATTAGAATTTGACATTTTTTTATTCGCAGTAGGATTCCTGAATACCGAGCCATTCTAGAAAAGCTATTCTTTGGAAAAAATACTTAGTATTTCTTGATGATTTTCGTTGCACAAATTTAGGTTGTAATATAAAAACTGCATTGTCATCCAATCAAAGTGTTTATGCACTGTTGATGGTCACCCCCTCCCACCCGATCGAGTGGGCTGTACCTCGTTCCCGGGGGGGCCACTCTCATATTAATGGATACCATGTGCGTACATCACCCAGAATTTTGACCCCTTTTACCGGGACAAAAATCCACCAAAACACCCCCCTTTTGGCGGGATAACCCCCTAAAATCGGCGAGAAATTGACCCCCTTTTGGCAGCATACTCTAAATTGGCCAAAATCGGACCCCTCTTAGCGGGATACATCCATGAATTGGCCAAAATTGGACTTCTTTTAGTAGGATACCCCCCATAGATCGGCCAAAAATGGACCCCTTTTAGCGGGATATACCACCCTAAATTTGGGGCAAATTCCCACAAAATGTATCCCTTTTTACAGGAACTTTTTGACAATTTGATTGTCTATTCTTGGCCTAAAAACATACCCCTTTTGTCCCAAAATGGCCCAAAAAGGGCCCCTAATGGCGGGTCCGGCCAGTGGGACCCAGAAAGGACCCCTTTCCCGGGTTTTTGTGTACGCACATAGTTACTATAGAACACATAGGAAGTGGCCCCCCCGGGACCTCGTTACCCCTCCGTGTGTGTGTGTGTGTTGGGGGGTTGGGGGTGAGGGGGGGGGGGGTAGGACATACCTCGCTACACTGCCTTAATTGTTTACTGGACACTGCAGCGGCCACTGCCTGTGTGTGTGTGTTGGGGGGGGGGGCAAGTCTGGCAGGCAGAGGTCAAGTAGGCTGTACCTCGTCACCCCTCAGTCAGTGTGTGTGTGTGTGTTTGTGGGGGGGGGGAACATATAACTATATGGTGAATGTCGTCTGCTATTTCCCATATAGCTCTCTGCTACTGAACAGGCCATAACAAGCCTCACACATACCGCTTTTGTCATTAGAAAGTCGAATGAATTATCTAATTTGAGTACAGTACGTTATTTCTCATTTCTGACAGCAGAATCGTAATCGCCAGAAGAAGCTACCCTAATTTCATATATTGGAAGTAATATATAATCGAATTCCAGGTGGTGGCTATAGGTGAGCAGGTGGCTGTGGGAAAGCAGGTGGCTGGGGGCGAGCAGGTGGCTGTGGGCGTCAGTGCCCGGCAGCGCGTAACCGCTGTTTTACATCTCGGCTGAAAAAGCGAGTCGATCGGAGCGTCAGCAGCGACACCATCTTCGTTGCAGCTTCGTGTCTGGTTCGACGTGTCAGGTTGGCCGGGGGGCGGCATGAGCTGCAGATGATTTTGCCTCCAAAACCGATTTTTTCCCCCAAAACCGATTTTGAGCCCCTAAACGATTTTGACCCAAAAACGATTTTGAAGTACTCCTACCCTTCCGAAAATCGGGCCGATCGGAGCATACACAGCGAAGATATTTGCGATTTTCGTTTTGTCGGATTATATTGGTACCTATGTGTTCTCCGTTTATCCCGTTCTCCGTTTATCCTGTTCTCCGTTTATCCCGTTCTCCCTTTCTTCCGTTCTCCGTTTATCCCGTTTTCCGTTTATCCCGTTTTCCGTTTATCCCGTTTTCCGTTTATCCCGTTTTCCGTTTAGCCCGTTCTCCGTTTATCCCATTCTCCGTTTATCCCGCTCTCCGTTTATCCCGTTCTCCGTTTATCCCGCTCTCCTTTTATCCCTTTCTTCCCTTTCTTCCCTTCTCCCTTTCTCCCTTTCTCTCGCTCTCCCTTTCTCCCTTTCTCCCGTTCTCTGTTTCTCCCGTTCTCTGTTTCTCCCTTTCTCCGTTTAGCCCGTTCTCCGTTTAGCCCGTTCTCCGTTTAGCCCGTTCTCCGTTTAGCCTGTTCTCCGTTTAGCCCGTTCTCCGTTTAGCCCGTTCTCCGTTTAGGCCGTTCTCTGTTTATCCCGTTCTCCGTTTAGCCTGTTCTCTGCTTCGCCCGTTCTCCGTTCATCCTGTTCTCCGTTTATCCCGTTCTCCCTTTATCCCGTTCTCCCTTTCTTCCGTTCTCCGTTTATCCCGTTTTCCGTTTATCCCGTTTTCCGTTTATCCCGCTCTCCCTTTATCCTGTTCTCTGTTTATCCCGTTCTCCCTTTCTCCCTTTCTCCCGTTCTCTGTTTCTCCCGTTCTCTGTTTCTCCCATTCTCCGTTTAGCCCGTTCTCCGTTTAGCCCGTTCTTCATTTATCCCGTTCTCCGTTTAGCCCGCTCTCCGTTTATCCCGCTCTCGCTTTATCCCGCTCTCCCTTTATCCTGTTCTCTGTTTATCCCTTTCTCCCGTTTATCCCGTTTTCCGTTTAGCCCGTTCTCCGTTTATCCCATTCTCCGTTTATCCCGCTCTCCGTTTATCCCGTTCTCCGTTTATCCCGCTCTCCGTTTATCCCTTTCTTCCCTTTCTTCCCTTCTCCCTTTCTCCCTTTCTCTCGCTCTCCCTTTCCCCCATTTCTCCCGTTCTCTGTTTCTCCCGTTCTCTGTTTCTCCCTTTCTCCGTTTAGCCCGTTCTCCGTTTAGCCCGTTCTCCGTTTAGCCCGTTCTCCGTTTAGGCCGTTCTCCGTTTAGCCTGTTCTCTGCTTAGCCCGTTCTCCGTTTATCCCGTTCTCCGTTTATCCCGTTCTCCGTTTATCCCGTTCTCCGTTTATCCCGTTCTCCGTTTATCCCGCTCTCCGTTTATCCCATTCTCCGTATATCCTGCTCTCCGTGTATCCCTCTCTCCCTTTATTCCGCTCTCCATTTATCCTGTTCTCCGTTTATCCCTTTCTCCCGGTTTCCCGTTCTCCCTTTCTCCCCTTCTCCGTTTATCCTGTTCTCCATTTATCCCGTTCTCCCCTTCTCCCTTTCTCCCGTTCTCTGTTTCTCCCGTTCTCTGTTTCTCCCATTCTCCGTTTATCCCGCTCTCCCTTTATCCTGTTCTCCGTTTATCCCTTCTCCCTTTCTCCCGTTCTCCGTTTATCCCGTTTTCCGTTTATCCCGTTCTCCGTTTATCCCGCTCTCCCTTTATCCTGTTCTCCGTTTATCCCGTCCCGTTTATCTTAGACAATAACCTTTTAATCCTAATTTGGTTGCCGGTCATCACACCTACGGTGTGCAAATCCTAGAGCAGAACCTTTGCATCCTAGTATAGATATCAAATTAATGCAACTACAATTCTTCATTGCACTGAAAGCATTGTGGCATTTAGTAAATGGTAGCCATCTTGAATGGGTTGAATGAAGGAAAAATCAAATAGGATTTGTTTTTTTGATAGTATCAAATTAATGCAACTACAAGTCAAGATTGCATTTCAAGCATCAGGACATTCAATAAGTGATAGCCATCTTGAATCTATGGGATGCCAACTGTTCATGAAAGAAAAGTAGAATAATTTTTTTTTTATTAGTATCAAACTACTGCAACTGCAATTCGAGATTACATTGAAAGCATGGTGGCATTCAATCAATGGTTGCAATCTTGAATTTCGAAATGAACATACACACAGACATATAGGCATGAACATGGTGTTCTCCTTCATATAGATATTCATGGATTTCTACTTCTAATAAATATAGCTTTCTGTTACATGGATGTCGATGTCCAGTTTTAGATATATATCCATATAGTGCATTGGAGTGCTATAATGTTGGACTGCTGTATATTACACAGGGAGGGTACATGCGGGTGATGGTGTAGGATTCTAAGACTCGGCCCCGGGGACTCGGCATGTACCCGTTTATTCCATTTTAATGATTTGCACATTAAGTAGTATATCTAGATATGGTATACGGTAAGTATACTCTTGGATTAATATTTTCATATTAGTTTTCAAACTGGTTTATATCTGTCATAACAAAGGATATATATGATTATCTTAAATAAATTCCTGATAAACACTACCGGTACTCTCTCTTCCTCTCTGCCAGTCTCTTTCTTTAACTTACTGTCTAAATATTCTCGGTCAAATGCAATATTAATAATTTCATACCTTTGTGATCAGGCCGGCACCTGAAATAATCATTACTTTCTGCATACTACTTACTATGTTGGACCCACATGACTTGACTCCAATAATCCCAATGCTTCTCCGAAGGTTGTCAGCCCCGTACAGGAATCATTGACATCTCCTCCTTGTTCTTGGGCCAAAAAAAGGTTTGTTTCAGGTCACCCGACCGACCTTATCAAAACAGAGCCGACCCTACGTTTCTTTATGCAATTTTGAAGAAAAATTTTGTATTTTGCCCCTTAGTTGGTCAATTTTAGGGTTTTCAGAGAGACTGGGTAGTACTTATATGTTAGAAGAAAAAAGTAAAAATAAAAAATCCGACCTACCGACCCTACATTTTCTTGCCATGTTACCTGAAACAAACCTTTTTATTTTGGCCTTGCCATGATATACATTTGAAGCTTTCATCTTTGTCATTATGACAGAATTGAACGTGTTTAATTCTGGAGCATTGCGGCTGCCATCTGGTGTCTCAACCTAATACTATATTTACCATGTACCCTGGTACCCCTCCTCATACCCTACTCCCCTCACCCATTACCATGTACCCTACCTCATACCTACTTCCGCCCACCTGGCCTCATACACCTCACCCTCTCACTTCTCCAGACGCCACCGTCAACCCAACAACTCCCTACACCTTCAATTTCTTGGTCACATTTCGAGCTGCCTTTGGATTCACACACAAAATAATCCAAGGCGACTCTAGTAAGTGTCACATATTTTCACTTCTCACCTTCACTGTAACCCATAGCCTAACACACCAGAAGGATTGGTGTGGATTGTGTAGCGAGATTCTTACCGCCGGTTAAGACCACTAGTCAGCCATGACGGGTCGGGGTAGAAGAGAGCCGCGAAAAGCCTCCCGCCTAACCAGGGGGAGGATACAAGAGGCTATTAGGGTGCAGGGTAAGAAGAGAAAGTTGACAGGGGGACAACAAGAGGCGGGAGGCACCTGGAGCGGCCCAGGCACCCAGCCTAACATTATTATACCGGGAGGTCAAGACCCCATACCGATGGACATTGGGCAGGCTGCAGTGCCGGCACCTGTAAAGACCCTACTCAAACCTATGGGTCCCAGGGTCGCCAAGCTGGAGGAGGACATGACCGAGGTTCATGGCACAGTCAAGAAGATCCACGGGCAACTGGAGGTGTTAATAGACGCCGCGCTGACAGGTAACTCCAGCCTGTCACGGACGCGCGCGGACGTCTCTGTTACTGACCGGCCACGAGGGCCGCGCTCATCCACCCCGAGGGAGCTCGGGACGACACGTCACAACTCCAGTAGGGCAGCAGACCGCAACAGGAGCCGGACCCCCTCTCCACGGCCGGAGAGGACGACACGGGCTTCACCGGGACCGGCGGCGCGGGGAGGGGACGTGACCAGGCGCGAGGCGGGGACGCGGCACCACTCCCCCCGCCGGGCTAGGTCCAGGCGCCCCTCTCCCACACGGCGGCGGTCGCCACCCAGGAGGAGGTCGCCGCCCCGACGGAGGGACAACTCACGAGAGTGGCGGCAGGACGGCAGGGACGCAGGCCGTCTCCCGTCACCGGCACACATCAGGAGGAGAGCACAGGAGGACGGGTACATCGAGAGGCACTTGGACAGAGAGAGGTACCAACCACAACACAGCGATGGTAAGGCAGCATTCCTATCTGACATCTTTGTTGGGAAAATGTTACCAAAACCATACATGTTTCTGGACAGGCAGGGGTGTCACACAGCTAAACTGAAACTGGATGCCAGGTCCACCATGACGTGTTTAGAATACCTCAGCGCCATGAACAGCCTTATACAGGAGGATAGTGTGTTTGACTGGGCATATACAGAGGAGGACAGGGATGATATCATAGTCCATATTGGTCAGGTCACGCGGGAGGCCAGGTTCAAGAAATGGGGTCAGGTGTTGTTGTGGTCACAGGCAGTATGGGATAAGGTAGAAAAGAAACAGCTCAAGTGGGGGGATTATCAGAAAATCCACAACCTCAAGTCCGATATGGCCGACGAGTACAGGCAGGGCGGGGAGGCTGGGCGGCCGGACAGTCAGCCCCCTGTGTGCCGGGACTTTAATACAGCCCGCGGCTGCCAACACAAAACCCACCACAGTGGTCCACAGGGACGCGTGATGCATTACTGCCTATATTGTGACACCAAATCCCTCCAATTCCCGCATAGCATACTGAGCTGCCAGAACAAATTCAGAGACGCCCCGCAATATGGCGATTCCCGCCCTCAAAACGGCGGCCCGCAGACCCGCGCGCCACAAGGCGGCACGCAGCAGCAACAGTTCTCAAAAAACGGGTAGGTGGCGCCGCGGACACGCATTACCACGTGGCGCCACATGACGGGGAACATGAGAACTACGACTCGGCTCGAGTCGACAAATACAATTGTAGCATAGATATTGATTTTACACCGCCTGTAGCATTGTTATATGCAGCTCCCCACAGAGACTCGCTCCCTGGACCGCCCGCTGATATAGCGGGGAATCCGAAACAGCGTGGCTACGGCGATCCGGGGATTCAAGATGGCGGCACCCATGGAGGCCGCCATTTTGGTCATGACGTCACCAGGGATAACGCCGTGTCTCGCCCAACCTCTCGCGCAGCTGGCGAGATGTGTCATGGCGGCGGTAAACATGAGGTGACATGGGGGAGGGGAAACAGGTTCGCTTTATTGCATGATTACATGAGTTTTAACGAAGATTACTTCACACACAATAGCACACAGCGGAGAGACGGGCCCACGGAGGACATTCACACGCACACACCGGGGTACGAGGGCGCAGACCGGCGAGATGTGACTCCGCCCGCCGCAGCAGACAGGCTGTCCGGCCCTTCACCAGCGCCTCCGACGCTAGCTGACATCCCACATACCGAGGTTCAGCAAAGCACACAGCAGGAGGGAGAAGGTATGGGCATTGACTTTAATAGTATCAGAAACATGTGTGAGTCAGATAAACCAGACCCAGCAGTGGACATGGCCGCGGAGGCATTCAGGGCCCACCGGTTGGCCTACTGGCCCACATGGGTCGACACAGAGCGGGCCCCCCAGTTATCAAAGATATACAATGCAGTTAGAAACACGGGCCATCCCAATTCAAAAGGGGCACGCATTCCTGTCCCCAGCCAACTCAACGTGGGCGCATGGGACAAACTTCTCACAGATAGCCCCCAAGACAGGCAGCTATATGATTTCATAGTCTATGGTTTCCCAGTAGGCTATATGGGACCCACCAGCCATACTACAGGTATAGACAACCACACTAGTGCCACAGCATACCCAGCAGAGGTAGACGAGTTTATAGCAGAAGAGATGAGGCTCGGGGGACTGGTGGGCCCATTCAGGGCTCCCCCCTTTGGTGAGTGGGCCCACGTCTCCCCCCTCATGACCCGGGCCAAGAATGAAACTAGCAGTAGACGAGTTATTACAGACATGACCTTCCCGTATGCAAGTTCAATAAACAGTTTTGTAGCAAAGAATACAGTCTTGGGAACCACTAGAGCCCACTCTCTACCGACGGTGGAGGCATTCACTAGGGAACTAGTAGAGCAGGGACCCGAATCATTCATGTCCAGCATTGACATCTCCAGGGCTTATAAGAACTTTGTCTCCGATCCCCTGGACTGGCCTTTGCTGTGCTTGAACTGGAGGGATAGGTTCTATTGTGAGGTCACTGTCCCATTTGGCTCCAGGGCCTCGGCGTCCCATATGCAGGGCATAGCCGAGGCCATAGTCAGAATGCTACAAGCAAAAGGTGTTACCAGCAAAATGTATCTCGACGACCTTATTATACTTTCAGCCGACCGGGAATCGGCGTGGAGAGACTTTAGTGTCGCCAGGGAACTCATCAGGGAGCTAGGACTGCCGGAAGCTGAGAAAAAGCTACAGAAACCAGCTAAGGTAATCAAATGGTTAGGAGTAGTCATCAATGCACAAGAGATGAGCATATCTATCCCCCAGAAAAAACTCAATGAAATTCTCAACAAGGTAAAAAACTGTCTCAAGAAACGCTCAATCAGCAGAAAGAAGCTGCAGAGCGTGCTGGGGTCCCTCCTCCACATCTCAAAATGTGTCCCCCCGGCGCGCCTGTTTGTGTCCCGCCTATTAGAGGCCCTCAGGGCCATGAAGGGCAGGTACACAAACTTGAATGCAGGCATGAAAAAGGATCTCAGGTGGTTCTTAGAGTTTGGAGACATTTGGAACGGGAAGTCCCTCATCCCCCCAGACAAGGTACACAGAACAATCCTGGTGGATGCCTGCGGTTCAGGTATAGGTGCAACAGACGGCAGGTCAGCCTATGCCAGCCAGGTATGCCCCCAACAGGACCCAGTGACCAATATAGCACACCTCGAGGGAATAAACGTCCTGGTTGCCCTCCATACATTCCTGTCAGAGGAAGACAGGGGCAAACATGTAGAAATCTTGTGTGACAACTCTGCCTCAGTTAGCGTGTTCACTTCAGGGAAGGGGAAGGACGAGATACTCACTGACACAGCCAGAGGAATCTGGATGTGTCAGGCATTGTTGGATGTGAAATTGACATTCAATCACATAGCAGGGGAGGATAACACAGTGGCAGATGCACTCAGTAGGGCGCACCTCTCTGATAAACATTTAAATGAAGTGTCAAAAGTAATTGCAAACAATAACTTGAAGCTCGTAGATCCATGTACATTTGCATTTGACAATATCTCACCCTCTGTCCCTTGCAGATCAGGCATTCCAATACCTGCAAGACCTGGCAGCAGCCAGGCAACTGACAGCGCGATCAGAGGGCACGGAAAAGAACAGGCACTCAGCAGTGAGGAACTATCTAGCCTTCTGTCATCGTATGGGTGTCAGCCCATACTCTCCATCTCACCAAGAGATCTGCGCATACATGGAGTACATGGGAGTGAGGAAGCTAGCTCCACCCACAATCAAGAACAATATATCCCATATCCGTCGACACATGCAGCTGGCAGACGTCACCGCCCCGGCCCTGTATCACACCAGGGTCCAACAGGCCCTGGACGCCTTCGACAGGATAAAGGGGGTAGTCTCAAATGCCAAGGAGGACATACCCCTCCCCCTATTCAGACAGGTAGTCACAGCAGTCCCCAACGACAAGTGGGGTACAGTGACACGCGCAGTGATGCTGGTCATTTACCATGCGGCCTTGCGCAAATCAGAGGTGGTCCCATACGCAGCGTCAAAGTTCAGTCATACAAAACACCTCACCAGAGGCGATCTGAACTTCCATGGAGAACAGGTGTCATTCAGGATAAAGTGGGCAAAGAACTTGCAGCGTCACAATCAGTACAAGTCAGTGACCCTGCAGCCATCAGACAATCCCCACCTGTGCCCAGTCAGAGCCATCAAACAGGTGCTAAAAGACAATCCACATCTACTGTCAACACACCCAGTGTTTGTCCACCCAGGTACAGACACCCCAATGCTAGTCTCGGAGGTGGAGGAGGACTGGAAGGACGCTCTGAGGCACCTTGGCGTAAAACCCAGGGTGTACAGCCTTCACTCACTGAGAAAATCAGCAGCAACTGCAGCCTTCGTGGGCGGCTGCTCAGAGCTGCAAGTTAAGAACTATGGGGGCTGGCGGTCATCTGCCTACCAAATATATATCAAGAACACTTCTCAGGCAGCAGTCAACAGGGTCATTACAAATTCATTGTCAAATGTCTAGTCACATTTCTTATCTATACACACTCTATCATTAAATTCCATCCCACCCACCCTACTTAAAAAATTAACATACAATTCACATAATTCTCAAATTCACAATTCTTGGCAGGTTTGGCCCATATTCATATCAATAATTGTAAAATTGTTATTCTCATAGTATGTATGTTTCATGTTGTAATTGTATAATTCATAAATTTTATAATAATAAAATTTATTTACCCAAGCCTGCCTTCAATATCATACGTCACCGGGGAGAAGTAATGATGACAGAATTGAACGTGTTTAATTCTGGAGCATTGCGGCTGCCATCTGGTGTCTCAACCTAATACTATATTTACCATGTACCCTGGTACCCCTCCTCATACCCTACTCCCCTCACCCATTACCATGTACCCTACCTCATACCTACTTCCGCCCACCTGGCCTCATACACCTCACCCTCTCACTTCTCCAGACGCCACCGTGAACCCAACAACTCCCTACACCTTCAATTTCCCACCCACCCACACCTTAAACTTTACAATTTTAAAATAGTTATTTTACCTTCATATTCCATATTCATATCAATAATTGTAAAATTGTTATTCTCATAGTATGTATGTTTCATGTTGTAATTGTATAATTCATAAATTTTATAATAATAAAATTTATTTACCCAAGCCTGCCTTCAATATCATACGTCACCGGGGAGAAGTAATGATGTTATTAATGAAGTTTGAAATCTGATTCTAGATCAAAGTGCACAGGTGTTCTTATTGTATACGCATATTAATTTTAAGACCCAACACTCAAACCCTTTCACTATTTCATCAGCCTATATATACTAATGTATGGCCCGGGTCGCGTTTTGTCACTAGAGCTGAAGACACCCTACCCCTTAGCCAGTGACGTCATTTCTGAACGTTGCCTGTAAATGTGTGTATAAGAACCACTTGGCAATTATTCTCATAGGGGCTATTCACGATGTCAGGTCGCAGTGTAAACATAGTAAACATCATACAGAGTAGAGATCATACAAATTGGGTTAAATTCCGTAAGTAGTATACAGAAAGTGATCATACTTTCAGGTGAACGTCTAAAAAGATATACATCAGATCACTATTGCATTTCCAGTGCGTTTGTACAACACCATCACTCATATTAACATAGAATAGTTGATAATTTGTACGGCAAGCCATATGTAGTTGATTGAGGGCATTCACCTTTGGTGCCATTACTTTTATTTCTAATGGGTTTGCACCACGCCCTCCATTTCTCTCAGTATCATATTACAATGTAATCATTCCTCACACATCCCCGTGGCCACTATTAGAGACAATATCAAACTTCATTAGCGGTCCTAATGCCTCGGTATCTTCCTGCCTTAGATCGCGGCCTTGATTGAAATGAAAGGGATATGTAGTCATTTAGAAATTTACAGACAGTGCTTCAACTTCTATAAAGGTCAACACGCGTGTTTTACATACTGTAATAGCTACAGGATTAACATGAGTTAGAAAGGGCCTCTGACGTATGACATTGTATGTGTCAGCCGGAAAGTTAGCTTGTGTGCATGTGGGCGACACTGGGAACTTCCCACACTGACTGAGTGGCCGCGCCTCAATGGGCCAGCAGCCTTGGGGGCTGACATGTGATATTCACTGGCCAGCCAGCTCCAGAGGTGTCAAGGTGTCATGGCGACTGGCAACATGTTCGTATGGGAATAACACCATCCGGCTGTAAACACATGCGTTTCACACCGGCTACAATGGACCGGCCCTACCCGTCGACCCTTTAAGGACCGCATCGTGTATTCATGTATCATATCATAAATTGTCGTTATGATGCATGGATGTATTTCTGGCGAGTAAATCGCCAGTGCTGCATTCCAGCATCATACCGATCCCACGGGGTTGAAACTCCCCCTAGGGGTCGACATGATGCATGAATGCAGCCCTGCAGAGATTGATGCACTATGACGACAAAGGACATAGCACTAAATAGTGCTATGCGGCCCTTAAGGGTTAACACGGCCACTGTGAACTGGTCTATTATTCGGGGTAGTGCCAGGACCGGGGCCCCACACGTCCTCCTGTACATGAGCTATGAACCCACAACCCCCATCTGTACACTGATTGGACAGCTCCATCTCGCACACTCAGCATTTGCATGTCGGCTCCCACCCCGCCTGCCACCATAACCCTTAGAGAGTGGTTATTTTTTAACAACATGGGGGGGTAGTGGATTTGGGGGGGAATCAAAACTATTTGGACCCCTTGAACGGAGGGGGGGGGGAAACCAAACAAATTTCGACCCCTCTTGAGGGGGGAACCAAAAACATTACACCCCTTTTACGAGAAAAAGCCTGTGCATTACTATAGCTCAAAGGGTTGGCTGCGCTCAATTTCAACTTTTCTGAGGGGGGGAGACCAAAAAGACTTAGACCCCTCTCGTGGGGGGGACAAAAAAATTCGACCCGCTCGTGCAAAAATCCCCGCCCCCCGCCCATGTTGTTAAAAAATGACCACTCCCTTACACCAACACCCCTCAACGTTAAACCCCCCACCACACTCCAACGTACAGTGCCACTTAATGTCCTTTACCTATATCATAGGATGATTTAGTTTGAGTATGTGTGTACGTCAAGCTAGGTTGAATATGCTGTTGGATCACCAATTCCTGATATTTCTATGCTTGGCAGAAATATTCTTAGTTGAAGAAATTCTTTTATTTGACGGGGGAGTGAACGTTTAGCCTTGTCGCGGAGCAAGTAGAAGGTGATAGGAAACCAAGAGTTATTTTTTTATAGATTACTGTTTCTTGCATGAATATTTCACCAGGTATAGAGAAGGGAGACGCTGCATAGAGGTGATGCTATTGGTCTCTGGGGATTTGGTGCTTCTAGGAGTAACAGAGCGAGTTCTGCTTTGAAAGCTAAAAGATGGTCCTGCTGAACTTTGGTCGAGGATGTTAGGTCAAAGTGGACTTAGTCAAGCATTTTGCTAATAAGCCCAGAGCCTCTGGCCTTCAACGCGATTTGTCAACTCAGATATTCATTAATTATGATTCCCTGCTAGAGGCAGTTCCTAAATGTACTCATCTGGGCACCTAGAGGGGTGGTTTGGTTGGATTTAGGAGCCTGCTCCAGGTATTGTCATCACCTGTCGGCTCCTCCAGGGTGTGGACAGGTAATTAGCGATAAGTGAGCCACCATTGTGCCTCTGGAGCACGCCAATCAGCCACCTGACATGTTTGTCTCTGCTATTATGTCAAACATTAATTAACCAGATAACATGTGTGTGTCCCTCATCATGTTCAAGTAGCCTCCTCCAGTGGGGTGACATGGGTCATTCTTACCTGTCTGGTTATGATGGAGCATGCTTCATTCACCTGCTGGAGGAAGCTCACCTGTGTGCATACCCCCCCCCCCCCACACACACACACCCACACACACCCACCTCGCTCAACACACACCCATTCACTCTCATGTCATTGAACACCAAAGAGTACTACAGCCAAAAATGCTGAACCATGCTTTATTTCATGAGAGAAACACTAGCTATGAATATAAAAATACCCATCTCTAGTATTGAAAGGTGCTGTCGAACCGAAGACCAAGGTGACGAGAGCTGCAGTAGAAAACCTCTAGTCGTACTCATTAGGTGCGCCTATGACTAAAAAGATATTGATATAAATAGAAGGAGCTGTCATTTTTCGCTTTTGCGAAATTAGACATTTTCTGTTGAAATCCTACCTGGATGGAGCAGATTCGATTGGCTCGGAGCTGCTCGCTCCCCCACGTGACCTGAAGTAAAGCCTCCTGGGGCTGTGCTATTTATCCCTGCAACCTGACACGATTCTGGTTTAGAGCTTCAAATGTCAATTTGACGAACAATGGGTTTTAATATTATTTACGGTGCAATATTTTGCGCTCTAGGCGGATTGGGAGCCGAGCGTGATTTGAAGTTTCATTCAAAGTAAGACGGATGTCGATGCAATAAAATGCAAGGCTTTTTAAATCCGGCGCACCCCTCTAATGATTAGAGTTCTATTTATTTGAAAAGCACAGTTATTAACTTTTGGCTCATCCATCAAATTCAAATATTGACGATACTCGAGTGACGTGTGGGGGAAAAAGTAGAAACCCAGGACTAGAGTTAAGCCCTTGTAGTCTCCACTTTCCCCATCAATCTGATAAGCAAACTGGGACAGATAAAAAAAGGTTATGGTTATGATTAGAAACGGCTCCTTCTTACATCAGATTGCCCTCACAAGGGGGGTTCTGTTCTCACCCTCAGCTAGAACCACACGTCCATTGAATAAGCAACACTGAGCAACTCACAGAGCAATGCCTCACAGTGAGAAAGAGCAATTACCAAATGCACAACTCGTGGAGCTAATCCACCCCCTATGGGTAATATCATTACACTCGACCATTTCTAATTTAATGATGACACTCACTTCTGGAATTCAGACGGCTCATTTGCAATATTTTTGCATTCTTTTCATGAAAATGGGGACAGTGGGATGTTCTGACTGTTTCGGCCGTCAGTTGGTGTCAGAGGCAGGGAATCATCAAGAGTGGTGGAGGGTTTTGAAAGTAGTTTTGCTAATTTCCCCCTGTTTGTCATCTACCCCTCAGCGCCCCCCTCTCTGCTCCTATCCCTTGTCATGCCCATGATTCACGCGCTAGATCCAAACTACTTAATAGAAAACTCACTCGGTAAATTTCAAGAAGACAACGGCTGACAGGACAACCATCCCCTCGGTCCCCTTCCTCTAAAGGAGCTTGGGACAGTTTTAAAAAAGCAGGACAAGTATAGAAAGGGGGAGAAGAACAAGCAACCGATCACTCGTGAGACTGTTTGATATTTGGACGACCGGGCTCCCAAGAGTACAATCCTGTCTTCCTGAATTTCCTGACGATTGACAAAAAGCTTTAAATAATTGACATTTCGCTTTCAGGGGTGTTGTCCCACTGCGAAATCTCAAACGTTTCTAGAGCACACACGTTGGTTTTTTCCTCGCTATCTGTTGGCGGCTATTGGATTACGCTGTCTTGGTGGCACGTGTGGACTGCATTGTTCTTGGTGGGAGTTGTAGAGGGGGTGCTGAATGGTGCCTACACTGAAAATCCATAGGTTAAAAGGGTTAGTCAGTACAGACTAACCCAGGTTGGTCATATGAGTGTGAGTCACAATGGCAAAGTTATATTCAAAAATGACCAAGGGGTCAGTCAGTAGTGGCAAACCTAGGTCCATTATTGGTGTGTTGTATTTGTATACCACTAGTTAGGGCCACCTGTGATGACCACTCAGTGGCTCCCCCTGGAACTAAAAAGACTAAGGTGGGTTGGTCAGTAGTGACCAACCTGACAATAATAACTAATCTAAGTTGGTCGTATAGGGAGTCAAAAAATGACTAACTAGGTTAGGCACTAGTGACTGAGAGGTTGGGCGTATAGGGAGCCTATGAATATCAGTGTAGAGGGGGGAGCTGAATGGTGCCTAGTGTGCCAGCATCCAACAAAACACCACCATTTCATATGCAGCTGTATTTAACATCCTATCTAACATTTATAGAGTTTCGCCACATCTTCATAGGTACGGAACGAGGCTTGAATCCCTTGGGATCTCATTGTGAAACAACTGCTGCACCACGCTGCAAAACACAAGTCTCAGAAAGAAAAGTTCATATGTATTATAAAATTGGTTGGCGATGCGAACTGACGTTTCAGACTCCTTTTTCACACTTTGGCCTAGTTCTTGGTTGAAGGTTTCGGATTTACGATCGGCATTGTATGAAGTGATTGGATTAAGCGTGAATCATTCCAGGATTATGACTTACTCCGAGATTGAGTTGAATTTTTAAATTAGCATGAAAGATGTCCGTAGGGACAAGAGATTAACTAGGAGTAAACGACTGAATATTTCTGCTCTAGAAATTGCGAGAGCACGATTATGCAATGTAATGAGATTTATTATATTGTAGCTCCTATATGGATGAATTTGAGTATACCTCAAAATCATTCAATAACACAAATATATGTTATTTCCTTTTGATAACACCAACCAATGGCTAGATTGTTTCAAAAACTACATCTTAGAAATTAATTATAAACGATGCTGCAATAAGTGGAGCAATGCTTCGTTTGATATATCAGCCTTCCATTTTCATTTCTTACCATGAGGTTGGAGGCTATCTGTAAATCTGTTAGAAGCAGAAATCCCGCCCTATATGGTATAAGGCAAGTGTAGCACAAAACCCAACTTCAAAGGGGTCTGGAACCGAAACACACTGAGAGTAAGACAAGAATATAGGCCTAGGATTCCACAGCAGCTACTCTAATATTACTTCCATTAAAGACGAGAGTAAAATACAAGGCTAAAGTTTGAAACTAATGTACAAAGCGGTGCAAGTGTCGATAATATGAACAGGATTTTGTGGGGTGGAGTAAGGCAGTAAAGGGGGTGCTTGTAAAAACAGATAGGAGCGACTGTATGTGAGTCATATTATTCTGCGCCAGCTTGGAGCATCAGAGGGCTGCAGTTGCCAATGCTTTATAAAACCCATAAGGGGGGAGATGAAATGCAAAACTCACAGAGGAATGATGGATTTATAGAGGATGCATATATACTGGGAGCTATCCGTTTTGCGACGGAACCATGTACAATACATAGGAAATGGGCTAATTATTGATGAGGATACAAATAGTACCCTGGCCAACGTGGGAGAGGGGCTGGCTGTTGTGTACTGGGGATTAATTCATTTATGCTCCACTGAGGGAGAGGTGGAGGCGTCACAGTGTTTTGGAGGTGAAGGGTATTAGGTAGGGCAGCTAATGAAATATGATGGCTAAGGGGAGAGGGAAGGATGATAAACATGGGTAATGCCGCGGATTATACAGACAAGGGATTAGTGTAGCCCCCCTCCGCCGCCCAGCGGCGCTGCAGTCGGGATGTAGAGCGCGCAGAGATATGTGAATAAGACGCTGCACTACTTTATAAATACCACCTTGGCACCAGTCTCTAATGTATTGATGGGTACAGCAACATAGCCCCAACAAAAATCACCCGCGACTGTTTCTAAATGCAAATTGCTGTTTGTTTTTGCTACTTTAAAGTATATTTGCAGGCTTTCAAGGCGTAGATTGAATTCCTCGCCAAGATTTACATAAGAATGCTTAGGACCGTCAATATTGCTCCCCTGCTCTAAACTGCCTTATCTCTACGGCATACTTTGTACTTCTGTAAACCCCTCTGCAGTGTTTTTATAGCGGTAATTGGCTAGAAACCTGACACAGAGTGTGATGAATATTCAAGCAATACAAAGACCCGCGAAGCCTGTGCGTAGACTGTGCGATGATTCAGATAAACTTTGTTAGCATTCGGCTTCCAATGGACGTATTCCATACAAAGACCGCAACGCTTGTATTTATGTGGAATTAAATTACAAAGGAAGGGGGTGGAAAGGAGTGGTACATGTGGCATATTTAGAACGTCTGTGGCCACCATCTGCAAGTGTAGAAGTATTGTGTGCAGAGATTCTGTAGACGAAAGGGAATTTAAGTCACCGAGCGCGGAATATAACATCCCCATGTCACATCCATCTCACTGGGGGGCGGAGTGGGAATGGTTAAACATGCTGAGGTTGTTTATAGCTGAGATGGTCCACAAGACACATGGGGATATATTGCAGGCTGGCAGGTTATAATTATATGTATTGCTGTAGTCTATAGACATATAGGACCTATATGGATCTATATTGGATATGCACACATTGTGCGCACATTGGGCCCCGTATAGCGTACTTTATATATATTTATGTGTTGTCTGTAAAACTATGGCAATCGATTGTTATTGCTGCAATAAACTGGTAGCTTTAACTACATCAGAAGAATAAAAATATAAAATGGGCTAGGAAGCTGGGGAGTTCTTTGGCTGGTGAGTAGGCCAGCTGTAGATATAGTGCGCCTTTTTTGCATCTTTCAGCATTATAAACCTAGATCTTGCAGCCCCCTGGGGATGGGGTATCATCATTGTAGATCCCTCTTGATACCTCTCTGATATGGGAAAACACCCAAAGGCTATCTATATATATATGGGTATAAAATACTGATAAGAATTTAGGTTCATGATCTAGGCTTTATACTTAATTGACTTCCTAGAATGTCAGTGATACCAAGGAATTATCTCTCTCTCTTTCAATGGTGATACATGTACTTTATATCCGCCTTGGTGGGTAGGCCAGGTAGGGGAGGTGGTGAGGGCTGTGGTAGGGTAGGACAGGCCTTTCATGAAGGTAGAGGAGGGAGATTGTCTGTGCTGTATCCGTTGCCTTGGCGACCATATCTGGGGCAGGGACACACCCGTTTAGAATCGGTTCCCCTAATCCTTATCGATGGGCCTTCATAATACCACCCCAGGACAGGCGATACCATTCAATTTAAATTTAATCCCCAGTGCGACACGCATGTTAATTATGCCGCTGGGTAAAGCCCCGCTAATCTGCCTTGATCCAGGTGGGGAGGGTGGTCCATTCAGGCTCCGCCAACCCCTACCCTCCAGGCCCACACCACGACGATAGTTCCCTCATCAATCCCCCTACAATAAGCCTCCCCCCTCCCCTCCCCCCACACCCCCTAATCCCCCTACCCGCCGATTTACGGCCGCCGACGGGCGCGGGACATGGTTATTATCATTTCATATTTCAGGTCTTGCTACGCTAAATGCGCCCGGCCCTGGTGGCGCGTCATAGAAGACGCTGGGGGCGGCTCGGTGGGTGGGAATTCATCACGGTGAGACCTGTGGCTGGTGGAGATAGATCATGGGGCGGGACACACTGGGAGAGGGCGGCTATGTAGCCACTGGTGACATACGCCTCCTCTTTTATCCCTGCTTCATCAATGCCCTGCCCGCGTCGTTAGTGAACCGGAGGTTGAGATGTCGCCAGCAATCTCTCAACCCCCCCCCCTTCCTCCTCCTCCTCCTCCCCTCAAACCTCCCTGCATATAGCTCCACTAACCAATCCACCCCCTTTCTCACACATCCCCCCTCTCTCATTGCTGCTATCCCTCCCCTTCCTCCCCTTGTAACCTAGACCCACGTGAATATTCCACACAGGTGCTGATCCATGGGATATCAGCCTGCAGTACTTCCCCCTGGATACGGAATAAGAGCTGCTACATGTGTGTGTGTGTGGGGGCGGGGGGGGGGGTCTCCTCAGGAGAAAGCAACTGGTATAGGTGTAAAATAATCTATTGAAACCATTTATCTGGATTTCCAAATATATATGATAGATCCTTGAAAAGTATAATGATAAATGAGGATGTAACTTGTTCCTGAGATCGCCATGTGTACTTTGGCACAAGTATATCTAGTGAGATGTTGGCTCTGATCTCGGAACGGCAGATCATAGTACCTTTAAATAAGTAATTTTAAATGCTACAAATGTCAGTATAGGGTAGATTCACCTGGAGTCGGACCATACCTTAAGACGGACACTTGATTTTGTTGCGCATCAATGTCAACAGAAGTTTACGTGTTATTTTTTTTCCAAACACTAGCAATGGAAGTTGTAATTGTACACGAATAACCTCAAATTTCACTGTCCATCTCAGGGTATGTGTCCGACTCATGGTGAATCTACCCTATAGGTGTATGACATTTGTAGGCAACCACGTTGATTATATCCATTTCACATCTGCCCCTGTCACGTTTCCTTATACCTAGTATACCTCTATATAATATCTGATCATGTAAATTACTAATCAGTATGGTTTATGGACGAATGTGCCATTTATGAAACAAATTGTCATTTTAATATTTGCATGATTACAATGCTTGGTCCGTATGGGCTTATTATTTCTTGTACAACATCCAAAACTCTTTTGTTACTGACTGGAAATCATAATAATTTCTGTTTTGATGAGAGGAGAACTAGACACACCCAGTTTTAAGGATCTGTCCTGACGCGACATGCGTTAGCGTTGTTTAAAAAAAAAGCATACTACATTGTGTACAGTAAGTTACAGTTCTCTCCTATACAGTAGCTCCTACTGTGGACCTACACTAAATATTTAGGATGTAGGCTCTGGCATCAACCTTGAAAAGAACTCATGATGCGAATTTGTCCATGGCATACTGCATTGAAATGCTGCTGTGTTAATTGTGAAGTCCCTTGCATACACTTGCATACCTTTTTGTCTTTTGGGAGGGAGGGGGACTTATCAACATAGCCTCTATCTTATACTATCTTGCATCACAGGCCTGCATGGTGGCGGTGAATGGTGAGAGGGTGGAGGTGGATTAGAGATCCACTGTTAGAAGTAAGTACTGTTCCTCTACAGCATATCCTGGGGGCAACATGTAGTTTCATGACTAGTCTGACCGGGGATTGAACTGGGGACCTGTCTATCACTGTCCAACGATTAACTGAGTGAGCTATTGAGGCAGCTAGAGTAAGGCCTGCAGCATGGCTCTCATACACTGTCCTTTAGGCGTTTAGGAATGAAACGTGTTTAGCATGTACATGTGGTTAAAACGTGTTTAATTTCTAATCACTTGGCATTTTTTGTGTTTAAAGCCTAAGCACATGGGGGTCCTAAACACATTGTTAGATTTCTTCTGTCCTCTAAACACCATAGTGTTTAGATATGCCCCCTCCAACCCCTGCTGCCTACTCCCACATCAGTGGTAACCTAGGTAACCAATGAGCTTGCTGTTGTTGTTTCATTTCTGGGAGGGGGTGGGTGTCACTTCTTTGGACCTGTCAGGAATAATCCCATTGGGGACACTGGGGCCAGGCTGAACTCTGCTTATCCACTGGTGTCAGGTTACATACAAGCATCATTTTGACCTCCATTTGCCACATGTGCTACATGTCTGGTCAGTCTTAGGGAGAATCTCAGGCAGACAAGAAGGGAAGTTCCCATGCACTAGACTTTGCAATTTCCATAGGGGTTGTCATGAACTAGGTAAGTTTTTATGGAAGATCTAGTTCTGTATTGAAACTAATAACTAAGATAATACTAATTATCTGGTTATAGCTGTGAGTATTCTGATCCTGTATTGGAGTAATTACTTAATATCCATCTACCACATCATGATAGCAGTAGCCTGACTTTGTTCAATTGTACATGATCATACTGTATAAAAAGCTTAATATTTAATATATTACTTTTCTTCCCCAGGTTCCTGTTGGTAAAATGTTGGTGAAACTACAGAGGATAAATCCCACTACTCTATGACAACTATACCATGAAAGGACCTATGGAAGAGGAATATATTATCATTAATTGATGCTACTCCAAGCCCCAAATAAAGTTGAAACACCTAAACACATGATATCTAAACACAATGGTAATCTAAACACTTTGAGACCTAAACACCAGCATTTTTCTAAACACTTCATGTCTAAACACGTGGATTTCTAAACATGTTTAGCCCCTAAACACGTTTCCAAAAGTGGGACAGCGAAGTGCTTAGGAAAGTGTTTAGAATCTAAACACTTGCCCTGAGAGTGTATTTGGCACTTTTAGTAACATGCACACATTATTGTATAACACCTAAATTGTTTACTATACAATGAAAACTATAGACAAGGCCCATAGAGAATTATGTAAAATTGCTTTGACCATTTAGTATATATGTAACACATTGAGAGGTGGTCAGATCAAGGATCGATCCCAGGACCCCCTGTATACATAGCACAGAGAAAAGTGCTGTAGGCACTCACTACTGTAAGCAGTAAGCTGCAGAAATGTACATGTACAGCAAAATTTACTGTATTATTTTTTTACAGCAAAAGTACTGTATAGTTACAGCACATTTTACTGTTCAGGAACAACAACTATTTACAGTGGAGGTCTATATAATATGATATGAGCCCATGTCCATGAAGGAGGTGAATGTCTGTGGAGAGTAGAGGCCCGCTACTGGCTAGTGGCTGTGTCTCACGACCTTGAGCCAATGTTTTTGTCTCTGACTGGGTGCCGTCTCTGACCAGGTGCCGTCTCTGACCAGGTGCCGTCTCTGACCAGGTGCCGTCTCTGACCTGGTGTCAGAAAAAAAAGTGTTTTTAAAATTTTAACCTATACTCATATATATAAGGATTTGTAGAAACGTTATGGCAGCTGTTATGTAGTTATTATTAGCCTCCTGCTGTTGCTAAAACATAACTAAACTCCCAAAGTGACATCCGGTCAGAGACGGCACCCGGTCAGAGACGGCACCTGGTCAGAGACGGCACCCAGTCAGAGACAAAACCATTGGCTCAAGGTCGTGAGACACAGCCTAGTGCTCATAGTGGGTAGATAACTAGGTGGTAGATGTTCTAAAACCATTATCTCTATTGATTTACTAGGCTTTTATTGCTTTGTTGAATGAGTTGAACCCTGGTATTGGGTTAGTTGAAGCCTTGAGAAAAAGCAGTCCACGACATCATCACTACTGAGGCTAGTGGTGTCGGAGGCCATTGCATCAAAGGTCAGCACACTTAAGAACAGGGGATATAAGCCACCAACCTCCTCAGGACCTCCTATACCCATGATACCCCTATTTCTGCCGCCATAACGCCCAGCTTATAGCACTATATCAGTATCTCCTCCTAATGGGTTAAGACGCTACCCCCTCTAAGCCGCCCCCATCCCTAGACCTACAACCTTACTGCTGTGGATCATCTTACCCTTTAGATATACGATGAGGGTTGAGGGTTTCATTGAGTTCCAATTGGAAATAATCCATGCAGTCAGTTGTTATTAATTGGAGTTTGGAACTCAATATGAATCCGAGCAAATGATCGTTAACAATCATTCGTACGGTGTCATTGGTATCGACCGGGGATGGTCGTTCCATTGGTGCCTACAGTTGTGCATCATCTGCAGCATTATAGATGTGCCTTATCATAAATATGAATTAGAAGTAATATAATGTATCAAGAACAGTCATTTGAAGTTCTTGATATATAGATGTATTATGTCACTTGTAGAGAAGCAAATTGATCATTCACATGTATCATATGAGAATATTGAAAGACTGAACGGTCTACTTTTTCAGTTTTATTGGGCTATAGGTTAAGAACTTTACCTGTTGACATTATTATCCCTTTAACACACTAATTAACAATATCATTTATGAGTCATGTAGGTCAGGTAAATTTCCTAGTTAATAGGCTTTATTTTTTCTTGTATTTGGATAACACATAGAACCCTAGCAATATTGTATAACGATCGTGTCAATTTAAATTTTAGTAAAATATAAACACACCCAATTTCAACTACCCACCTATATGGTAGGAGTCAATCACACTGTACTAGGATGTTTATGGATACATACATTAGAGAACCATCAAATCTGGATAGAATTATTCATGAACTTTGTGCAAATATATTCATATGAGTTCCTGACTGTTATATATGTTATTGTGTCATACAGTCAACACTTTGCATTGCTTCATTGAATATATGGATGTTGCTTTAGTCAAAGCTTTTAGAAAAAAATACAGTCAACATCACCATCATTGTTCAGAGTAATGGTGTCGGAGGGCATTGCAACAATGGTCAACAAACTCCAGTGTCGAGTATAACATAAGATGCCAGCCTCCTCAGGATGCCCAATACCCATGGTACCCCTATTCCTGCCTCCATAACCCTAGCTCTATGTGGCACGACACCCCTGGAGCTGATTACAGTACTACATCAGTGTCTCCTCCTGATGGGGTATGACCCTACCCCCTCTAAGCTCCCCCTATCCCTGGATCTACCACCTTACTGCCTTGGATCCCCTAACCCCATAGATATTTATACATATAGGATTGGGGACTTCCCTGGGTCCATACTGGTAATAATCCATACTTATAGCCAATGGTTTACACGCCCTGTTTCACCTGTTAATAAGTCTGGTTGAGAAACTGATGAGTAGATGGGGAATGTTGTATCATCGACTCATGCCCTATTTCAAAAGCGAGGTGGTATAGGATCGTGGTAAACGTCAATAAGGCTGAATCAGTTGGATGTCTGTCCTATGGCCTAATTGGCTTTTGGTGATGTTTGTTTGCTCAAACTGAGTCAGTGTTGTCAACACAGAGAAAAGTAAAGGAGTCTCCACGACTCTGAGGGCCAGAATTGCAGCTTGTCTCCTACGTTGTACCTGAAAGTTAAATGAGTTTGACTCTCTATTCCTGAGGAGTCAAGAGCAGTTGACCCATCAAAAGAGGGGCTTAAGAGACTTACATTTGGAGTATGCCGGTAAGGTGGATCGGTAGTGGCTTTCTTGGGATACTAAACAGCTAATATTATGTCTTTATGTACAATGGACAGACAGACTGTTTATTGAGAAGTGGATGAAAAGGAGCACCGAAGGCACATGATTGAAGGAAGACAGTGAAATCAATCCAGGTTATTCTGAAATGATGCATTGTAAGATCCAGATATCGGATATGTATACGTGGGATGACTCAGGTGGGATGCTGTCAGGGAAATTGAAAATATAACAGAAGTATATTGATTACCCTTTTTAAATCTGCCAACAGCTGCGCATGACATCCGTGGGCAATTTAGCAGTGTTGGGTTTCTTTAATTGAAGACTATAGGCCTATATGCATTGTAATAATGTTATTGCAACATACAATGGCTATGCTGACTCACCCTGGTTCTTACACTTATAAAGCCAAGAGCCCCCAATGTAACGTTTACTATTTAATATGTGAAGTCCCTTTGTGTCAGGTTTCTAGTGTAATTGGACATGGCGTTCGTTTACTTTCTGCATTATTAATATTTACATCGCCAACTGGTAGCACAAGGACCAAGATCAGAAAGTAATTTAATTTCTGAAAGTTTTCCTTTGATTGCAAATAGCTTGCTGAAGCCCCTTTGGTAGTGACATTTCACTACATCTTGAAATAATCTTGGAAAGCAATTACTACTCAGATTTTGCATGATCATTCCAATTGTAGTATGTTTCTATTAATTGAAATGTACAAATGACTGAAATATAAAACCATACTAATCATCACACAATGGGTAGTGATGAGGGATGACCCATATGGTATGGTGCAGCCATAGTACTAGAGTGTACTCGTGTCTTCAACATTTCTAGAAGCAAAAGCTGTAGTGTGGCTGGTGCATATGTCACGCGCAATATCGGAATTTGCGCAATATCGGAACTTTTACATCTTAATAACAAGTCTTGAAAATAAGTTAGTGTGCCACACAAATAGAGCAGTAGGGTAAAGTCTGTATGTGTAAAGAAGTTTTACTGTATCAGTTGACTCCTTGTTGGGTTATAGGTAACCCCTATTGTTTTATCACACCAGAGGGATTATTGCTACATCTTAATATTCACACCTACAGGAGGTGGGAGATGCATAGGGACATCCTAGTGATTGTTATCACACCTCTAAGGTGTGGCACAGCATCTGCAAATCACATTGAAAAATATACTTAAATGCTATATGTGTAACTACAGTATGAATTCTGACACTGCCCAATCTAAAGAGGGAGCAATTCCGGAATTGCCCTGCGCAGTTCCAGAATTGTGCTAGAGCAGTTCCGGAATTGAGCTGATTCTGATTCTTCGCCTAACACATACACAGCCATCAGGCATTGGAGTGCAAAACTATTGGCATTTATCCCTTTAATGCCCACATATTTACCACTGTCAGGGAATGTATCAATTAAAGTTCACTTGCAATTCGGGGCACCTCTTATCAGTTTATTGACCTGTGTGGCCATGAATATCACCTCATCCCCAAAATCTTTTGTTACAATAAAGGAGAACAGGGATAAATTGGTCGCTAGCACCCTCACTGCGTGACTGGTCAGTTTCAGGCACATTTCACCTACCGTACCGTCGCGATTAAGCGCCGGGTGCTCTTCAACTTGGCGGTGCTTATACAAGACAGGCGCTAAGGCAAGGCAATTTTAGTACTTAAGAAGCATTTGGAGGCCCCTATACCCCCGGCGCTCTTTCAAGATCAGGCGCTTTATTGCGGCGGTACAGTGTTTTAGCAATGTGTGCACTGTGTGTAACTACATGGTTCCGCAGTAAGTCCCACCTCAGCAATAGCTCAGCGTTTCCCTTGGCAAGTTATTTATAAGTTTTCATATCAACATAGGGGTAGACACTAACTTTTTTTCGCCATAGGCCACCCTGACTCGTAGTCTCAGAAATCCGTGCGCCCGTACAGATCTGCAGGCCCAGGATAATTATTCTACTTTTTTTTCATGGAGATACTCATGGTCATCATTAGTTCAATGAAATCAAGAACTAACCAGAATGACCAGTTTCCTATTGATTTTCTCTCTCCAATGACATATAATATTATGTGTATAGATAAGTCTTTCTAGGAATTTCTTCATCCAATCCTGTGGGCCACCTGGACCGGTAGGAAGGTAATTCATGAGAAAACTGTTGGAGTACCCAAAACTACGGGCCATTGGCACCCGGGCCAGCGTTTATTAGTGTTTACCCTGTCAAGAGATATGATAGTGCATATATAAAGAAAAATATAATTGAGTCACCAGTACAGTTGGCAAACTTCAGGGCAGTTTAAGATCATGATTCAAAAATAGAATATTACATTTTCTGTACCCATTGATGCAGAGTTTAGTGTAGGGAAAAGTAAATAAGAACGGACTGACGTCAACCAAAATCTCATCCTTAATCAATTAGCTCGTTCTCTTTTTTACTATTATAGAAAAACAGCAGATCATTATATCTTCTTTACATCGCAATGTATCCATCTATAAAATATGTTCCAGGGGCGGATCCAGGAATTTGGTAAGGGGGGGGGGCCAAGATCTGGCTGAGGGATGTTGTCAAGAGGTGGACTATCGTAAGCACAGCGCCGCGTTTCGCAAGCGCAGCCCTGGGACCAACCAGGTGGGTTTGGGGGCATGCCCCCCAAGAAAATTTTGAAATTTAGACATCAAATGGTGCATTCTAGTGCATTTGAGAGTTGTAGATTGAGAGGTTAGTGTGTTCCTATTTAAACAATAGTTTCAAGTTATCAAATTTTCCCTATTCATTTCCTTTGAAAGTAAATTACCTGGCCAAGTCTACCTTCATATTCCTCCCCTATAGTATATCCCTTTCCCTTGCCTACCCTATGCTACCCATTCTCTTGACAATTTCCTCTGCCCACCTCCAAGTGTGACTTTCACATCTACATGTCTCTGCAATTCCTTTCACTTCTAAGCTTCATATCCCCCTACTTTTAATTTGAATTCATATGCCATCTTACCTCACATATCCCATCCCTTCCATGTGCTTATCACTTACTTTCCCTGCCCATCCCTCTACATGACTATCCACGCCAGTAGGATAGCACAATGACCTGTTCCTTTCCTCATGAATTCTTCCTCCTGTCTACCCATTTTCTCTCTATCAATTTCATGTCTATCACACTATATATCTAACTCATGAATATCCCTTTTCTGCCCACCACTCCCCTGCTTATTCCTTCGCTTATATTCTTGGCTGCCTACCCCTATCCCTTCCACACTCTGTCTATTCTAGCTAGTTTATTTATATGGGCGGAGGGAAAGCCATGTAGAGGGATAGACACAGGGAGAGCGGAGCAGGGAACAGGCAGATACAGAGGGAGAGATAGGTAAGGGTAGGGGATACCAGGGTAGAGATACATGGATAGGGGGAAAGAGAAAGGAGAGGGATTGGTGACAGAATTTAGAGGAAGGAAGATGGGGCTAGCTTCTTTTCTCCTTTTCCCCCTTTCTTTTTTGGCCTGACCCAAGATCCACTTTTAATACTATTGACTGTAGGAACTCTCCAAAATGTAGCCCTGACTCCGCACATTGGGGAAAATTGCAACTAAAGAACCTTAGAAAAGTAGCCCTGAATGGCCCCCCTCTGCACACATTTTAGGTACATCGCTACTTCAATTCTCTGAATGGTAGCCCTAAATGGGCCCCCCTCCACATCTTGCAGCCACATTGAGGTGAAAATTATTCCAGTGTTAGCCCTAAATGGGTTCCCTGTACATATTGCAGGCACATTGAACAAAAAGTCTAGGCTGCCCCTACGCCTTTAAGGTAGATCTCAGATCTAGACCTCCATTGGGTGGGCCTTGGGCTGGCCTGGGGAGAGCAGGAGGGACTGCATGATTCTGCATTAGGTGAGCTTAGAATGGGGGAGGGGTGGATAAAAAATCTTGGCCTCACCCCTCCAAATTCTGAAGGCAGGCCTAGAAATTCTGATATCATACAGTTTGAAATGTCTTCAAGATCTTTGCCCCTTCCCCCCTTTTTTTCTTTCTCCTCCCTCCTCCTCCTTTTTTTTGGAGGATCCTGGATCCGCGCCTGTGTTCATTGTGTGTCGATGTTATTCATATTTGAAATCAATGATAACAGCAACTGCTGTACAATATTGTACATTGATAATACATAAGGTGTTCATGTACATCTAAGCTCTCCTTATAACAATCACTATCCCAAATGGTACTGAATAATATGCATGCATATGTCATGCTGCATTTCTGGATATATACTGATAGATGTAAAACTAATGTGACAGCAAGCTATACTCTAGATCTCCCCTGCCATCTTAGCTGTCTTATCCATCTTATCTTATCTTGACATCTTTCTGCGTCTAGACCACCCACATCACGTGGTGAGAGGCAGATCACGTGGTGTCCCAGGTGGAATAAACACCATGACCATATTCATTGAGAAGCTAAACACAAAATCCCCAGCTGCAATGGGAGGCGGCCCCCCAGACCACACCCCAAACCCCAGCTGACTTGTTGCTAGATGTTGTTATGTACTGGTATGGTTCAATAATACTACTACTGAGTGTGCTTTGGAGTATCTAGCCAGTTCAAATATCTGAATTGCATTTGGGAATGACCCTTTTGTTATTGCTGGTTAATGGTTAGTTAATGTTATACACAGGCTGACATGGTATTTGTATCTGTATATGTATACTCTTTATGCACTGGTTTTATGGACATGAATCGAGACAATAGATTATCTCAAACGGGATGATTAATGTTAACTGTACATAATATAATCATATATAGAGAGAAGAAACACAAGGGACATGTGTTGATGATATCATTCAGTGACCTACGAAAAATAATTACTCAGTTTGTCACTGCTATACGATATCGGCCCTCAGCATTAGAAAAGTATAAATGAACATTATATTTCACTTCTTGCTCTTCCCTGGGAATGAGCCAGGGCAGGCTTCCCGCGGGCAGGCATGCTAGCCTGATAGCACATAGAAGGCTCTAAATACACCATCTCAGTTCTAAAAAGAAGAAGCCAACCTTCGAGTTGGAGTATCGGGTTTCTAGAGATGATAACTTTCCTTTTTGTCCCGCTGGGGAGCACTCGATACCCCTTCTAACATTGAGGGTGGTTTTCACATCCGTAGTTTTGTCCTACAGACAGCTGTGACTGACAGGGTTAAAATAGTGACACGAGCGACATGAAAATAGAGGTCCAATGGGTGATGACCTCATTCTTGGATTTCAATATCTGGAAAATGCCTTCGAGCCGATACCCCATATCCACCCACCAACATAACATGCAGCTTTAACGTTGTCTAGAATATCTGACCCTTACTGGCTTCATGATGAATATCTATTATTAGGAAGAAGGAATCTAGCGAAGGCATCTTTGGGTTAGCCCTTTGATAGTGATTTGATGCATTATCTCCTTTCTTGCCATGATACAATCTTAGCTAGTCTATTCACCAGGGCCCCTTCGAATGCCGAAAGTGTTGCAACCATATCTTGGGTCAGCATGATACTGGGATGCAGATCTGGCCGGGAGACTCGTAGGGCTGCATTCATGCATCCTGACGGCAAAAGATCATAGCACATATAAAGCACCATGCAGCTCTTAAAACGGCGTTTTTCCGGGATCCATACCTGATGCATGGAACTCTTTTAGAGTTTCTTCAAACATATACTTCTTGCGGAACGGTATATTATCATAATGAAGTGAGATTTTAATATATTCTTACATGATCTATATATAATACCAAACTCATCACAGTTTAAAAAGAAAGTTTAATTACAGATATATAATTGTTGATGATATATGTGTCTCTTATACCAATTAAAATTCCCTCGAATCCATTCCTGGAATCTTCCTTACACTAACTCTACTGTATGAATATGCAATCATGATGGAAGACTGTAATTTAATATGAAGGAGGACATCCCCGCTGGCAGCTGGTTAGATTTCACATGAATAAGTGGCATCTATGAAGATCTAGTCGTTGAATATGTCATATATGTGTCCACGTCTCTGCAGGCATCTGCACCAAATGCCTTGCAAAATATGACAGTTTCTGAATTATGTATCACTAGTACCCTCCTGCTATTTTCCTCCCTACACGTCCATTATTCACATTTCTTCAATTACTGCTCTTCTTGAGACAGAAGACAATCTTGGTTCCTAGGCGTCCACTAATCGGATAAGACAAGATTAAATTTACAATTGCACAGTGCCATATGAGATTTTCAGTGCGAATCTAACCAGGGTCTCCTTTGAAAAGGCATAATTATACTTGGGGATAACTGAACACGTTGCTAAAGTTCATCTAACACGTTTGTATCAGTTATGTCTTACAGGATATTTTCCTTTATATCTTCAACAAATCGAGATTCTAAGAATATGCTATAAAGAGGACATTTTTCTTACAATGCAAGTGTTTGTTTGCCCGATGGTGGATTATCTCTCTCTCCTTTTGCTCTTTTTGTACTCTGTACCCATTTATCTTACATTATTGACTTTCTGACATCTACGGGATGTAGTCTTATATTGGACGTGTGACAGTGAAGTGACAGATGGTATACTGCAATATTTTATAGCTGTCATCCTATAGGACAGGATATATACAACATGTACTTTATAGAAGGATGGTAAACCTGTTCCCACTGTCTTATCTAACTGTCTAGAGGTCATGCATGAAGAAACATACCCAAGTAAGTCAGATATTGCACCTATTAAATCGCAATCGATTAAGATATGGCTCCGGGGTCAGGTTTGCAATAGATAGATATGGCATGATTCACACAAATAAACATACATATTGTATATATATAGACTCACAACTGACTTACATTGGTAAGTATTCTCAAGGAATCGAATTATCTTGCAGGTCCCTTCAGCTTCCTATCTTCCTGGCATGGCGTACAGCTATCAAATAATCTAGAAAGTATAAAATTAAGTAGCATCGAGTTATTTCCTAATGGCCACCGTCCACTGGGCTCTAACCAGCAGAAATTATAAAAGAAAATGTACGGGCCTAATCAGCCGAAGTCCCCCAGTGGACGGTGGCCATTCCCCTATTAACTATTTCAATTCTAATTAGCCCCCCCCCCCCCAAAAAAAAAGGTTTGTTTCAGGTCACCCGACCGACCCTATCTAAACAGGGCCGACCTTTTTTTTTTTGCAATTCTCAAGAAATTTTCACATTTTTAGACTTTTTTGGGGTCAAATCTAGGTTTACAAATTTTTTGAAAAAAATGTTCCCATTTTTACAGTTTTGGGCCGATTTAAGGGTATCTAGGGGAGCTAAAACAGAAAAAGAATTAAGTTAAAAAAAAGAAATTCGACCTACCGACCCTAGAGTTTCTTTCCATGTTACCTGAAACAAACCTTTTCTTTATTTGGCCTCAGCATTAGAACCACTAATAACCATGTAAATGTCCTACATGCAGGTGTACTTGTAAATTCTCAATCTGCATTTCTGCTTCACGATTATTGAATGATAGCATTTGAAATTAAAAGGCTATGTAGCTATTACTTCCCGTATTATTACTCAGATAGGAGACTGAACTGTTGAATTCAGCCCGACACTGAATTATCTGCTTGGGCTATATGGTACTATTATGGACATATGTGCGTGAGTCTTGGTTCACACTGTAAAAAGTGTTTGTAGGTGTACAATAAATTCTACGGCAGGTGTACAGTTTATTGTAGGTAAACGGTAGAATCTACAGCAGATTCTACAGTAAATCTATTTTAGATCTACAGTGGATTCTACAGTAGATCTACAGTAGATTCTACTGTGTATCTACACTAACTATTCATAGTGCAGTGGTGTGATGTTCCACCGGTTACTGCCTTTACACCCACGCCCCTGGCTATCTCTACTACATGTTGGATGGTGTATATATAAAAGATGATGTATATCACTAAGGGTGGAGGGTTGGGTCAGGTAAAAGCTTTGGATACACCATCTCTATGCAGTTCACTACGTAAGTATGCTAATGGAAACAATGTGTGCAGTCTTCTGCGGCTACTGACCCAAGGCCCACCTGCTTACTAATGTCTGCATGCTCGGAGGCAGTACATCACCCCTGGAGGAACGCAGGGTGGGTGTATGCACAGGGCTGCACCCACCGGTTTGATATAAAGGGGTATTGAGAGTATGATAAGTATGAGAGGATGTGCACTGTGGGAATTCATAGTCATAAATAGACACATTTCTGTTTAATATTATTTATATGTTTTTGAGTGATGAAGGGCACAGAAAAAAACAAAAAAGGTAAAATAATCATGATTTATATGCATACTTTTTTTCACTTCATGGTGCGAATTCCATGTACGGGATTCAAAATAAATGTAAAGGGCGTTAGTAGCATCTCTTTGTTATTACAAAGGTAATACTTAATTTGTTTTTCTCTTCTCCCTGCTAACTAATTGCTTTAAGTATGTTTACCAAAATTATTCACAGATTCAATGACCACCCATTCACACACATGACATGGTCACGTAGCTAAATAGCAAAATCTAACATTTATCCCCTTTATCAGGCAACACTAAATCGTATCGTGTTTATCAGAAACGACCCCACATCTGCAATGCTAGTTCAGCTGCCAGCTTGCATGATGCTTGGCTATGTCTTTTAGTCAGCGATGATCATATCAATTTGCAAGGAAAATGCCATGGGCGAACCAGTGCACAAAGCACTGCCAAACACCTAAACAACATCCATTACTGACACTTTATATGATAAAACATGATTCAGGTATCTACATGTGGGTAACAAGCAGCATGTTCCGCAGCGCTACCATGCAGCAGGGCGGGACTATTCGACGCGCCACCTGGTGAAATGGTGGGCAGTCCGGAAAGTGCAAGCTTTATTCAAGATGAATAATGCAGAATGATTGTGGAGCCTGACCGTGCCCCACCCGGACCTGGCTGCAAGTCACCCTCACCCCACCACTCACCAGGCACCACCAGGGTCTAACATCAAGCATCAACCACCAGTCTACCAGGCACCACCAAGCTCCAACATCAAGCATCAACCACCAGTCTACCAGGCACCACCAAGCTCCAACATCAAGCATCAACCACCAGTCAACCAGGCACCACCAGGGTCTAACATCAAGCACCAACCACCAGTCTTCCAGGCACCGCCAAGCGTCCACATCAAGCACCAACTTACCACTTTACTAGGCACCACCAAGATCTAACATCAAGCACCAACCCACCACTTTACTAGGCACCATCAAGCTCCGACATCCAAGGCGGTGGATGTCCTAGGGGGTAAAAAGTCCCAAGGGGGTAAAGTAACCACCAGTCTACCAGGCACCACCAGTCTACCAGGCACCAACAGGATCTAACATCAAGCACCAACCACCAGTCTACCAGGCACCACCAGGAGCTAACATCAAGCACCAACCACCACTCACCAGGCACCACCGGGAGCTACCATCAAGCACCAACAAGGAAGAACAAGATGGCCGACACCAGCAGTTAGGACTCGAGCGACAGCGGCGAAAACACGCTTTTTTGAGCACTTGCAGAACGGATACCAAGCTATACATCCACACAGAGCTATATAAAGGTAGTGTACTCACCATAGGACGACATATTAAGCCTAATAATGAGTGCTACTGAGGAAAAGAGAGGTGGAAGGTCCGGAGGTAGGCGAGGAGCGGGTAGAGGTGGAGGAGACGCGGTGACAGAGGGGGACGGTACACCGACAGCAGTCCAGCCTGGGGCGTCAGATGTAAATAAACAACTGCTAGAATCGATGCAAGCCATGACAGCGTCAAATCTAAGTATAGTCTCTAAATTTGAGGGATTAGAGGCTTCCATAGCAGCTAATTCAACCACTATGAACTCTCATATAGCTAAGGCTGAAGACCATATGACAGAAATGCTGGAGGAGGTTAAATTGTTAAAAGGGCGGTGTGACAGCGCAGAGCGACGCTTGACAGAGGGGGAAGCGGACCGTAAACAACTGCAGATGGACAACTCACGCCTACGCTGGTCTAGTATGAAAGACAGGGAGAGGCTAAGACATGTTGAAGAAGCAGCTAAACGGAAGAACATTATCATAGAGGGGGTACCGGAGGTGGCTGGAGAGACCCCGAGGAAAATTGTTCATAATCTGATGGTTGACATTGGGGCAGTTGCTGCAGGGGTAAAGATAGGCCTGGAGAGTGCTTTTCGAATAGGTAGGGTCAGAGCAAACCCACAGTCACCCCGAAACATCCTCATACGTTACAAAGACATGGACAACAAGATAGCCTTGTTCCAAAATATAAATAAAATGAGACACCTCCCCAGATGGAAAAAGGTATATATTTCTGATGATCTAACCATCGAGCAGCAAGCCGAGAGGAAGGACCTGAGATGCCTGTCTGCGCTGGGAGCATATCACAATCTAACACTCAGACTTAAGGGGAACAAGCTGGAGAATGATGCGGGCAGGACATACTACTACAAAGACGTTAAAGATCTTCCCATAGGTATCACACTAAAAGCAGCTAAGGTGATTGAGTTCGAGCACGGAACAGCGTTCCAAAGTCACCATGCCTACCTATCGAATATGTTTCCCTGTACCATCTCATACGATCGCATCACATGGACGTCCAGCGAGCAGCTCTACTGGTATATGCTGGCCACATTTCACGGGGACATTACAACAGCGGCAGAGATTGCAAGTTCATCAGACGGCTACGAAGCAAAAAAACTCTCACATAGGATCAAAAAGACCAAGGACGATGCAGTTATTAAATACGAAATTATGGAAGAGGTCATCGAGATGAAGTTTATGCAAGACGACACCCTGGGAGACTTGCTGATCGCTTCAAAAGGCAGACTTTGGGAATGTACGACAGAAAAGGGCTGGGGTTGTGGGCAAACCATATCAAATATAGATAACATCGATCCAAACGCTTCCAATGAGAGTAATAGAATGGGGGATCTGTTGGTAAAAGTAAGGGAAAAAATGAAGCTGCTGTAAGAAAACATAGTCTCATATGCCTGTATGCCATGAGTAATTATATATGAACCTAGAATTGTACCCACCAAGGCTAATAGTATTTATTGTTCAAATCCTACTATGATTGTATGTGTACAGGCCTTTCTATGTTATGACAGAGCAGACGACAAATGTAGGTTGTGTACGAGCGTAGGGTCAGCGCATAGAACAGAGGCGCCACCTGACGGCTCAAGAGTATATCAAACGAATGTATGGTCTCCACACACCCCGAGAGATGGAGGGGCAGTGCTAATTTGTTAGATTAACGAGTATACGGTATTATTAGCGATGAAAAATGTTTATTTTCTGTTGGTACCTGTATGTATATGACTTGCTTTTACAAAGGGTAGCTAAGTAATAAACTAATGAAATGTAAAATGTAAACAGAGCGTGTCAGTAGCCTAGCTGTACTCATTCCACTGTTAAGGAGTCACTATACCTCGTAATGGATAGAAATACCCCACTGGTAGGTGGTGCTAGACACCCATACCTACTAATATCAGAATTAAATGAAAATTGTGTATGTATTATGTATGTAAAATGGGCAAAAAAAATATCATAGCTGTAGGGGATGATAATTATGTAAGGAGTAGTAGAAATGACTACACCCTCTCTCACCTAAATACACACAGTCTTAGATCAAAAATTGAGACTCTACGTATTCATATGAGAGATGGTGATGCTGTAATGGGTATTTCTGAGAGTTGGATGGAAGAAATCGTTCCTAGTCATAAGGTAGATATTAGGGGGTATCAATTTGAACGGCTGGATAGGGCCTGGGGGGAGGGGGAGGTTAAGGGTGGTGGAGGAGTGGGTATCTATATTCGAAATGATGTTTTGTACTCAAACAGTAGTTATGCTCACTTGAATTCTAGTACAAATGATATTGAAATCATGTAGACGGAGTTAATTAGGAATGGTAAGAAAAATATTGTAGTTGCAAATGTTTATAGACCCCCTGATGGAGATAAGGCGAAATTTATTGAGACTTTTAACAACAAAATTGAATTGGCTAATTTGAGACGTAAAGATCTAATTATAATGGGAGATTTTAATTTTGACTTTTTGGACCCTATCAAAATTTCTACAAAATTAATGAAAATTTGTATCAATCTTTTAGGCCTGAAACTATTAATTGACATTCCAACAAGGAGCAATGAAAATACTGCAACATGTTTAGATTGGGTGATCACAAATACGACAAAGCTATATAAAAGTTTTACCAGGGCGTGGAATATCAGTGACCATGTGGTTGTTGGAATCACCCTTGTTGACCACTATGAAACATCCACAAAGGTTAAATTCTCTGGAAGAACTTATAGGAAATATAACACAGATCTGTTTAAAGCTTGTATTAGGGGTGCAGACTGGGGACCGTATGATGATTGCGAAAATGTCAACCAGAGATGGGAGTTTATACTTAATATACTAATAAAGCAACTCGATATCATGTGCCCGGTAAAGGTATTTAAGGTATCACAGGACAGGTCTCCCTGGATAACAGACCATATATTGGAACTAATACACGATAAAGATTGTGCTCTGAAAAAGGCTATCAGAACTAAGTCTCAGGACGATTGGGAAATAGCCAAGCGCCTGCGGAACAACACTGTCAAGTTTATACGTAAAGCAAAAGCCAAATATGTGAAAGATGCGTTGGAGGAGAACAGGGATGATAGTAAAAAATTCTGGAAAATAATTAATAAATTGGTAAAGGGTGAAAAAAAATCTTCAAATTTTCAATTAATTAACAAAATTGATGATATAGCGGTTGAGCATGAGAATACCCCTGACTTCATAAATGAGTATTTCCTAAATATAGGGCCAAATCTGGCTAGAAATTATGTTGAACCCTGGTCTTTTGATGGGGAAACAAAAGCCCCAACGCTACTATCTTTTGAAACAAATCTGGATGAGGTTGTAAATATTATCAAAGATATTGATATAGCCAAGGCTTCCAGTATTGACGGAGTCTCCTCCAGGGCGCTTACTGTCTGTTAGCCATTCCAGAAAAAGTTGTTGATTTGTTTAATTTATCTTTATCTCAGGGCATGGTACCTGATAGCTGGAAAGTTGGTACGGTAATACCTCTTCAAAAAGATGGGGACAAATCTGACGTTGCAAATTTACGACCAGTAACCCTATTACCGGTAATAGGTAAACTGCTTGAAAAGGTTGTAAATAGACAGTTGATGAATTATTTTGAGTCGAATGATTTATTGGACAAAAACCAAGGCGGTTTTAGAAAGGGTCATTCAACAATTGACACCATAGCTCACTTCACCGACAGTATATATAGAGGGTTAAATAACAGACAATATACAATAGCAACACTAATCGATCTAAAGAAAGCTTTTGATACCGTAAATCACTTAATTTTAATACAAAAATTGGAAAAAACGGGAATTTCGGGTTCAAGTCTAAATTGGCTAAAAAATTATTTAGAAAATAGAAAACAAAAAACTTTTGCAAATGGGATTGTTTCAAATGAAGGTGAGGTGAGCTACGGAGTACCCCAGGGGTCGATATTAGGCCCTACCCTCTTTTTGGCCTATATAAATGACCTCAAAAATGTGTTAAAATATTGTACGTCCTTTTTGTACGCAGACGATACCGTACTGTCTCTAACGGGTGGAAATTTACAAGGTTTAACAACAAATATGCAGGAGGATTTAAAGCTACTAAGTAAATGGTTCTGTAAGAATAAGCTCACTTTAAATGCAAAAAAAACAAATTATATAATATTTGGCCTTAGGTCTAAGCTGAAGGAAATTGTGAACCACTCTTCAATGCTAGATGGTAAGAAGTTAGAGCCATGTATATCTGTGAAATATTTAGGGGTCACGATAGACCAAGTATCAAATTTTAATATGCAAGCGGAGTTAGCCTGTAAAAAAATGATTTTTAAATCATATTTACTGGCATATTTTGAATGAACTTTTGGACACAAAAACCCTTTTGGATATTTATAAGACCATGGTATTGCCTCATGCTGACTACGGTGACATATTTTATGATATTGCAAATAAAAATGTACTAGATAGACTACAAATTATTGAAAACAAAGCGCTCAGGAAATGTTTAAAGGTCAATCATATGTACCCGACCGTGGCGACACACCAGGAGGCTAAGATATCTAAGCTTAAGCCTAGAAGGATTATGCACTTGTATAATTTTATGTACAAACAGCAGAAGAACACAGAAATGTTAAATGATAGGCAAATATTTACGAGAGCGCATGATGCTAGCCTGTTCAAAGTATACCTGCCCAAAAATGAAACTGGGAGAAAAAATGTATTATACAGAGGAGCAATGTTATGGAATAGTCTTGATGTAAATATTAGAAATTTAGATTCATATGAGGATTTCAATCTAAATAGGAAAAAATGGCTCGGTAGCACAAACTACAACTTTATGTATTTTTGAACTAAACTGTGATAAAATTTTCGGTGACATAGGCCCACCCCACCCCTTTCTCTTTCCCCCACCCCCTACAAAGGGTCCCACTAGTCGAATATTTGTATATGTATTTATGGATACAAAATATGATCTCAGTTGTAAATATTTCTCGACCAGGTACATACTACTCAATAAAATTGTAAATTCATGTACATTGAAAATTTACCGGTATACAGCGTTAAAAACACATGATTACTATTGTACAGGGAGCCCATCCCTTACTGTCATACATACATGCAACATTACTCAGGTGGATATTATCGAGGAATAGAATGTAGGTTAAAATACGGTCCTTTATATATATATACATATACTTTATTTGTTTGAAATGTTAGATCCAACCCAAGGTCACGATGATAGTCAAAATCTATATTTTTCATGATGGGTAATGATGTAGTCGCGATGTGATATTTGGATGTGTCTAATGTAATAACAATTATGTATACGCACTAGTATTATTATTGATGATATTATTTATTATACGAGGTAAAAAACATATACATGACACTGGATAAGGATGTAAACCGAGCTGAAAAAGCTCTTTCTTTATTCAGTATAAATAAACGAGGATGTGTTATGCACATCTCTCAAATCAAAAAAACCCACCAGTCTACCAGGCACCACCAGTCTACCAGGCACCACCAAGCTTTAACATCAAGCACCAACCCACCACTCTACCAGGCACCACCAAGCGTCCACATCAAGCACAACTTACCACTTTACTAGGCACCACCAGGATCTAACATCAAGCACCAACCTACCACTTTACTAGGCACCATCAAGCTCCGACATCCAAGGCGGTGGATGTCCTAGGGGGTAAAAAGTCCTAAGGGGGTAAAGTAAAAGTCCAGGGGGTAGATTTCCAGGAGGGTAAAAGTCCTAGGGGGTAGATGTCCTAGGGGGTAGATGTCCAGGGGGGTAAATGGCAGGGGTAGATGTCCAGGTAGTACTTGTCCTAGCAACCTCTACCAGGTACCACCAAACCCGAACATCAATCATCACCCAGCACTACCAGCCACCACCAAACTCCAACATGGTCATCAATCTACCATGCACCATCAAGCCCCAACACCAAGCACCACCTACCACTACCAGGTAGGTAGCCTCACACACCAACTATCTGGCCCAGTTTGTTCCTCTGTCATAGTAACTGGCAGTTAAAGCCCCAGCGCCCCTATATATAGGGCTGAGTACCTGTCCCGACTCCACTCCGACTGTCGCTGGAGGGGTACCGAGACCTGTGCCTTTGAGACCCTTTAAGTATCCCCTGCAGATTCTTAAATATCTACTATTTAGGCAGTAACTGTAAGTGAAGGGTATAGAGGCCGACCACATTAATGTGCATTCCACGGCTGACATGGCTGTGCCCGGGGCTGTGCTCGTATACATATATATATAATATATATATATATATATATATATATATATATATATATATATATATATATATATATATATATGTATATGTATAGTTGGTGCGTACAATATGTAGAACGATGCATGAAGTTTATGTCTAATGCACGTACTGACTACATCCTTTCGTTTGAACAACAACCATTGAGTTTCAGCCTGCTCCCCTGCACCCAGATATAAGTCACCTTTACCGCAGTTATGTACAGGATACTGTACATATTTCATCATGCAGGGGCGTGCCCAGAAATTTGAAAAGGGGAAGACCCCCAAACAGCTATTTAACTGAAAACCGTTGCGCCGCCACTCATGACAGATCAAGATATCGTTAGAAAAATCTTTGAAAATTGTAAAGAAAAAAAGGGGGGGGGGGTTGGGGGCCCTAACCCCCTCCCCCTTCGGATCCGCGCCTGATTCATACACTATCAACTTCTGTTCTAACCGCAGCACGAGGATGAAAAGAAGGGTAACTGTGTAGTATTGTTTGTGTAAGATGCACTTAAATCATTACGATTATATATTATTCATATTCCACAAAAGTTGGAAGCACCTATTGCAGCCACACCTTTACACTTCAAAACAAAGACGTTCTGATATTGCGACAACTTACTTGCAAGGTTCTGAATAAAATATTGCACTCGTCTTATTTCGTCGCATTGTACATACAAAGTGAAACGATCTAGGATCCATTTGATGACAAAGAAATAGTATCATTGCAGTGTTCAAGAGGCCTGGCAGGAGAGATGTGTTGGATGCTTAAGAAGGAACAAAGCCTGATGCTATATGAATGTACAGTGAGGAGAGTAACACAATTTAATATGTGAGGGCCGACATCTAGCAAATGTTGGAATGCGCTTTTAACCTTTTTGTTTAAATAGGGACTTTGTCGACTCTGCAGAGAGAGTGTTTTTAAAACAGAGGAGAAGTTTAATTTCTAGTCCTTCTTGGATTTTGTGTTGAGTGAATAGTGCTCCGCCCATCTTGATATTCATTTTATCACATAACTTAACACACGCTAGAAAGTTAATGCCAAAAAATAGCCCAGAAAACTGACAGCATTTCGCTGATGAAAAGTGCTCACATAAACACTAAAATGTGGCACACAGTTACCCAATTCCCATGCAGTGCTCATCTGGCTTCAACAATGATATATTCTTATCCCAGTGTTCAGCCATGCCATCACTTCTCCTTGTTAAATTTACGTGTTTACAAGTGTATCTGGAGAAGAAGACATCCCATCCCCAACCCCCCTCCTGCCTCCACATCCCAACCTCTTTGCTCAGATGCTCACATATACATTAATCATAACACATGTCCCTAGCACTGTTCAGGCCGGAACTGTGACTCCCCGGACAAAGCGTGGTGTTGAGCTACTCCCATTGATTTACAAGCCGTCAAATCGAGCAGCTCGCACCGCCAGCCAGCCGGCGGGACAGGTGGCCCCCCCAGCGGAAGGCGATGGAACTAGTGTGAGCACAAGTGGGAGCAGTTGGCTGGAGCTCAGTGAGGGAGCCCGAGGTGTGAGCTGGCCCCGGGCGAGTGTGTTCTCAGCTCACAGGACCATTTATCACAGAAGGGTGGTGGGAGTGGACAGGGCCCTCTACCGGCGGTCATGGAAACTGTTTACCCTTAATGCAGGGTACGGTTAACTTATGGGCTTTTACCTTTATTACATTGTGCTTGTCTGTCCATGACCCATCCCATTATAGGGAATAACGTTACTAGCATATATGTATGAGTCTCTCTAGGGACTCTCCTTTGTAGTGTTAGTATATAGATGCTCTTTAGAGCTTTAAGTTAAATTGAACTAGGACACAATTATTAATGTTTTTTCTCTATTATTCTAGTATCCTACATGCGTAGATACTAAGCTATATATATACTACATGCCAGGAAGGCTGTATAATATCATTGTTTTGGCCTACATAACCCATACAATCCTGCATGAGTTCTCCTGAGAATAGGTCATGTAGGATTCAATGTGGCCAATATTGCTGTATCAATATTGGAATTCTGCCTAACTCGAGAACTGCCAACTTTTCGGGTCCTAGAATTCTATCTGTAATGATAGCCATGAAACAATATCCACCCAGAAATACTATCTAGATCTCCAGGGACCCTATCGATTTTGCCTCTTTTTGAGGGGACAGATATCAATACTATTCTGAACCCGATCTAACAGAAAGAAGCATCGCTCGTGCAGCAAGTGATCTTGATCACATGGCTCCAACGTAAGAAATATAACGCCCCAAAAAGGAGTGGGGACGAGCATGGGGAGGTTTTCTTCTTTTCTGGCTGGCAGACAAGCTGGAATTCCTAGCTTGGTGCATGCTACAGGGTGATGTGGGGGAGTGTGTTTGTGTGTGGGGGGGGGGGGGGGGGGTAGCAGGGTGATGGCCTCCAGGGTGACACAACTGTACTGACACGACTGGTGTCGCCATCTAACAGGGGCTGCGATCTCTGAGAGGACTTCCCCTCTCCAGCCAAGATCTGCTTGTTGAATACAGCACCATTGTTGATCTATTATATTGGGTTCACGGGTTTTGAATTGCCGAGACAGCACAAGGGGTTTTACCTTTTTTTTAGAAAGAAATAGCTATATGCTTTACCACCCAGTATTAGACTGTATTTATTCTAGAGGCACACATAATTCATGTATATTGTAATCAGTTGCAACTAGTTAGTGTAGATACACAGTAGAATATAATACGTCTACGGTTACTATTGTAAAGCTGTAGTAGATTTTATAGTGTAGAGCCACTCCATGAGCAAAATTGCATGTACGTGTATGTATATTTATAGAACTATGTGTAAACGCATCCAAAAAGTAAAACACAACATGACATGCCCCAGTGGAAAACTACACACAACCCCCTGCCAACAGTCCCTCTAGAGGTGGATCAGCCAACGCTGGATCTGTCATAGAAAGTCCTCCATCAAGTTTGTGCTTAAGGAGTAAAGGGGCGTGCACCCTGTGTACCTCGGCCCTGGGAATCGCCGCCTCTCACCCTTGGGGCTGGCCGTCCTCAGTGGTGAGATCTCTATACGGATCTCTCATGGGAAAACCAGGAGAAAGATCGTCGTGTTCTCTCGTGTGAGAATCCCTAGTAACCCCCACCCCCTCCACCTCCATGCTACCCACCCTCACACACCTCGGCCAGACCAGCTGGTAGTGTCATGTTACTCACCACGCATGCGCGGGATGCTCTCGCGAGAACGGGAACGAGGCACGAGAGTAGGGGAGAGGTGTTGTAGAACGCATGTGGGACCCTCCTCTAAGTGCCCCAGTGAGGGAGGGCGTTTGAGATGGAATGAGAGAAAGAACTGGGGTGTTAGGGGAATTGGAAGGGGCCAGGGTCTGGGAGAGGGGTATGTGATCAGGTGGAAAAAGGGATGGAGGAGGGTGAGACAATAGGAGGGGCTGGTATTGAGGGACGGGGAGTGAGTGAGGGTTGTCTTGTTAACCTAACTCCTTGTAGATCCTGAGCTAAGACTAGCTAAGTCAGATCCTCCCAGGGCTCTCAAAGAAAATATAAAAGAGCAAGTGCATGTCCTGTTCCTGATGGTAGCACCTCAGCCAAAGACAACACAGAGGGGGGAGGGTCTGTCGGAGAGGCATCTTTTTAGGTGTGGCTGTAGCTCCGGGTAGCTCCCCACTTTGATGTCCTGAGACTGGCATGCCTCCCAGGCCACGCCCTTATTTGGACATGACTGCTATTTGGCACACGACCTGCAGAGGGTGGGGGTAGTCAGGTGGGACGGGGGCGGGGTGGATTTCTTCATTGGGCCACTTAATCGCAGGCTCTGGGTTTGGATAATCAATAAGAGGACAATTAAGGTGGGCTTTTCGGGGCCTAATCGAGGTGGGTGGGGGCCGGGGAAGGGCCGGACGTAGCCGTAAATACGGGTGCTGTCGCCCGTAAAGCTTCCGCCGCCCACCGTCAACGTGTCAACGACAGCCATTATGGGGGACCAGCGATAGGAATAAAAACAGGCTCTCTGTGGGGCCTCAAAGGCCACCCCAGCATCACAACTGCGTGCAGTATAGCACTGGGTGTGCACTGGGTGTGGGCTGTACTGTTTACAGCTTCTAGCAGGTGCCATTCTGAATGCAAAATATATATAGGGATGTGTTATATGTCCGCAGCGATGCCTGTTTGATGGCCACTAAATAAGACTCCATCTACACTGAAAATTCATAGATTGAAAGGGTTAGTCAGTACAGACTCTCCTAGGTTGGTCATGAATGTAAGTCATAATGGCAAAGTTATATTCAAAAATGACCGAGGGGTCAGTCAGTAGTGGCTAACCTAGGTTCATCATTGGTGTGTTTTATTTGTATACCACTAGTTGGGGCCACCTGTCATGACCACTCAGTGGCTCCCCCTGGAAATTAAAAGACTAAGGCGGGTTGGTCAGTACTGACCAACCTGACAATAATAACTGACCTGGGTTGGTCGTATAGGGAGCCAAAAAATGACTAACTAGGTTAGGCACTAGTGACTGAGAGGTTGGGCGTATAGGGATCCTAGGAATATCAGTGTAGGCGTATAGAGGATAGCTTGGAAACATTGGCGGGATAATATGTATGCTGCACATGAGGCGTTGAAAGTAGGGCTTGGAAATATTGCATATTTTGCATTGAATTGTATATAATACAATCATATCATATATCACAGATTTACTGAACATAAACTAATAGTTATCTCGAATATTTTGGGAACCATGTGCCCCACCTGCATCAATAGGTTTAAATCAACATTGAATTTGTCCAGGTGTTCACATATTTTTATTTCAAAGGGAAAGGTTGGGGCTTACCATCTTGATAGAAAACATGGTATACCAATAACACGAAAATAATAGCCATACGACGCTAACTGCATTATCTAAAATTTCAAAGACCGGGGCCTGTGACCCACCTGCATCAACAGCATTGTATTTTTACAATGCAACTACACCCAGGACTAAAAACTAAAGAGAGAAAAGTTGATGGTTTCAGGTGATTTATAAAGACGGCCGTGGCAGAAGGGCCCAGCACCAGCACGTTACTTGAGAACTGTGCACATACCAGCATAAACTTTACAGTTAGTTGTGCATGCTCCAGCCTACATGGCCCGTTAAAAACACATGTGGGGTAAAAACAAAGGAGGTTGGTATTTCCATGGCCAGCTGTGCTCCATGTGATTCACGTGCACGACTACTACCTGGTACTGGAGGACATACTCATGCTCCTCACATGACTAGGACTACATCACCGAGAAAAGAACTGCCTGGTAAAGCGACACCTTTCAACATAGTTATGTTACTGCATGAGGCAACTGAGAGGTTGTCCCAGGAGAACACCATTAAAACCTGCAGGTCAAAAAAGCATTGTTTCAGTAATTTGAAGATATGCGTGCTTCTCTTGATGCATCTCGGCCAAATAGGGGGATAGAAAAAGGAAAGGCTCGATTGATCGAAAGATCAGTTGAAACAGGGCCACCTCAAGGTGTGAATAATGCCTCAAGATGAGCAGATCAAACGAGTTGCTCTTCGTGGTGGTGATTTCATTATAGGTCCTTTCTGAGCTGCTCCTTCCTCCAACCGGAGCTGCTCCTCCACCTTCTCAAAAGCACCACAGGTTCTTTCGGAAAAAGGCACGAACAAATAACGTCGATTGTCAATTCCCGAAATGGGTCTATAGGATGTTTAATGAGCGTGAGTCACTCAAAGAGGGCGCGCGTGTCGTTTTTAAGGAGCAGATCCAAGGCTTGTGAGCACCTCACCAACAACTCAGCTGGCGCCGTGACAATGGAGATGGGTTAAACTGCATGAGGTGCCAAGCGACATGCTAAGTCTGTGTCTATTGTAGGCATTGTCATGTAAATGATACTGATATACCACAATGCTATTGCTAACAGGTGGCGGTTTAGCAAGTTATAACAGGTTTCTTTTGACATGATAGTGTTAATTCATATTCAGAATGGGCATAGATAATACAGTGGCACATCACAGAAGGTGCAAAGCCAGCAGAACAATGCTTACCACCAGTCGGGTAGTACTTAATTAAACTCACTTTGGAGAAGCAAACGTGTTTGTATATCATTGCTATCCTCGCTGACATTTAGAAAACGACTGCATATATTCAGAATCGAGTACATTTGTATCGTGAATTCCTAGTGTTTTCTCTGCAATAACTAAACAGGGACACTTGGCAGCCCATAGAGCTGCTCAGGTCTGACAGGAGCAGCTCATGGCATGCCTTACACCAATAACACCCTTCTTCACTGAGCACCTCTGGAGTATAATTTATCACGAGAACACCCACTGTCCTCCCACGGATCACAGACCGGGCCCATCGCCATTATGTAGCGCCAAATCATTATTATTTCATGCCCACCTTTATTTGGGTGGAGTGCATTTTCTTGTACCCCTAATCTACATCAGATGGGCGCAAAACAAAAAGCCTTCATACCACTCCACTGAAATTAGCACACCACTGAAATCCCCCGAAATGGAGAGTGGATTTGTGCTACGTCATAAAGGGTCTGATTTCTTGTATTCTCCATTACCAATAGCCTGCGTGATATTGCCAATAGTCAACGTAAAAAGGCTCGCAATATTGGTGCAATTGTAATGCTCTTTTTGTTGAATTCTCTATTGTATTCGCCGTTTCTCAATATCACCATCTCCCTTTCCATCTCTACCTTCTTTTATTCGGAGAGATCAGCAAAAGGCAATTTAATGATATCTGTACTGTGACATGATAAGGCCTCCCTTGGCGTCTTCAAGTTTTGCATCGAGATTGGAGATCGCAAAGTCTGATATGTGCAGGACCTGGCAATAACAGTAAAATATCAAATTAACTATTTCTTCCAAGGCATGCTGGCTTCTCAACTGTATCCATCATCGCTGATTTCTATCTGAGAGCTCCTACTGTTAAAGTCAACTCCTCTTGTACAACAGTCGTATTGCAGTACTGCCGTGATGCAGCACACGTATGACTGCTGATGTGCTCTAGCCCTCCCCAATATCGACTGGACGAAATTGAATTTTCCTCAGGGCAAAGTGAATTTTCATAACTTGTCGAGGTCCGATCTAGTCTCTCATATGGGTTGCACTGGGGTAGGATTCCCTTGATGATTTAGATAAGGCTTTATGGCTTAACACCGTGGCTGCGACCCTGTATTGCCTCTTCCAATACCGTGGAGGGGCCATCACGTGTCCGCTGGGGCAATGGTGATCAAGTCCCTGTCGGGTATCTAGCTCTTTAAGGACGGCAGGTTTCATCAAGGTTGATGTCCTTCCATGATGCACCAATGCACAGTGCCGGTACCTAGCACCCTAAGAGTACAGCATGGTGCATCATGCCGACACATGGGAGTGCATCATGCCGACACATGGGAGTGTAGACCACAGCATGGGGCCAAAAAAAAGGTTTGTTTCAGGTAACATGGAACCAAAATGTAGGGTCGGTAGGTCGGATTTTTTTCTTTTCTTTTAAACATGAATGCACAAGCCAACTTTTTTTTTGAATACCCGAAAATTGACCCAAAAAGGGTAAAAATGCAAAGATTTCTTCAAAATTGCATAAAAAAAACGTAAGGTCGGCCCTGTTTTGATAGGGTCGGTCGGGTGACCTGAAACAAACCTTATTTTTGGCCTGGGCAATATATGCACGGTTCTACTCACTGGGGCGGCATTAAAATAAACACAAATAACTAGTACATTAAAGCACTATGCTGCTACTAAAGGGTTTAAGTCTTGCAACTCTTGTGATAAGATCTCCCACATCTAGTATCGGCAGTTCCTTGGCCTCTGTAACCTGGGACACCAGACCAAGGGTTGCCATTTTAAGGGTCAACACTCCTCATTCCTGACCTCCCGACTCTGCCCATCTATATGTAGCCATGACTATGGAAATTGAAATCCAATCTGCAATAGACATCTCCTGTCATATAGTAACCCTGCCATCCATTGAGACTCTTTCAATAGTAGCACATCTTCAAAATCTGAAGGCGTGCCCCTTTGGGGTGAGAGAGGAATTTCTCTCCCCGATCTAGTACCAACAGCAGCGCATATATAAACCTTTTTGTGTTGGTATTTGAAGATTTGATAAGGATTCGGCAACATCCTCTAGCAATTATCGCATTTTATGTACACTGGTACCATGTTCCTTTGTCAATATACTGCTGCCACTGTACCCATTGCCGTAGGCTACCATTTCTATTCTCGTGCAACAGCGATAAAACGCGAGATCATCAGGCAAAGGATCATGGGAAGGGGGACAGGTGCGTCGGACGATGGTGACGTGTCTAGACGACGTATCTCATGACGACACACCTTTAGGACCCAGTGAAACGATCCTCTGTGACGATAAGGGGACGCTAGTAATTACTTGGGATGAGCAACTCAGGGTTGGACTCATTATGAGATACGCTCCCCATGCATGTTCAGCGCGAGTGAGCAGCTCTAATGTGGGGAGGGGTGTCAGGGGGTGGAGGTACTAGGATTCTGGCAGCTTGTTGTTCAATTTTGCTGTTTAGACCAAAGACAGAGAAGGTTTGTTTCAGGTCACCCGGCCGACCCTCTTAAAACAAGGCCGACCCTACATTTTGTTATGCAATTTTGAAGAAATATTTTGGGTCAATTTTAGGGTCTCCGGAGGTGCTGGCTAGTACTTCCATGTTTAAAAAAATTCAAATCTGACCTAACGACCCTACATATTCTTACCATGTGACCTGAAACATAACTTCTTTTCTTTGGGCCTTATAAGAATAGTGCAGGCCTTCAGACCGTCTCCCTGGATGTGTAGCTACCACTATGTAACACCAGGTGGGGTCTGCTACATCACTATAAATTAACGTAATGACCCATCACGGATAATGTACAATGACATGTAGGCACCTGTCTGCCATAAAAGATATGTTGGCTATGTTATTCATTTATTGGTATATCACGGCTGTTGTTTTCCATTAGTGGTGTTATAGTCGTACATGTTTTGTGAAAGTGGTGTATGTTTGCCGTTGGTGCTCGTGCATACATTAGCATTTGGTGATAAAATACATTGCCAAGTTTTAAGTCGGTACTACAGTTCATTTTGGCATGCTGTTTTGCTACCATGCTGTTTTGCTACACCATATAAACGCCATGGAGTCAGAGCTGGTACTAAGAGTTGTAGATTGTCTAGAGGGATTAGAAATTATCATTAATCTACAGGGCTACAATGGTATCCTGCTAAGTATGGTATAGTAAGCAGTTCTATCATATCACTATAAATGGAGTATTTGAATAATTGAAAGGACCTTATATATAATATCATGCTCTAATCTGGAATTGCCTCAGTTCTGCGACCACAGGGGAGCTGGGTTTATACTTTAACTAGGTTTTACTGAAATCCCCCCAGTGTTCACTGACAGCGTTGCGGCTGAGGTGATGAATGCCTAATGCTTTGTAGAGTGCTAAACGATGTACAGTGAGCATGGCCTGGCATTTTTATCTCCTTAAGATGGAGTAAAACCTATGTCCTTTATCTATGGGAGGAGGTGCGTAGGGGTGCATGTCCGCAGAACATACGCCCCCACCTTCAGAATGACAGGGATACAAAGCTGGAACCATTTCCAAGTCTTTCCTAGTGTGGGCTCTACAGACTAAGTGAATTTGTTATGCCTGGCCATTAGGCTGCCAGTGTGCTGTGGGACTTGTGAGAAAGCAGGGACCATCAAAATGGTACACAAATATGTGTGTGACGCCATAACATTTCTCCTGGTATTATGGTAAAGTAGTAAATCTTTGCAGGACAAATCCTTAAGGGGCCATTTGAATAACTTACGCAATAGTTGCTGGATTTCTTTTTCAGTATCTTAATTCAAATGGGATTCATCTGTAAATCTGGGTAACTACAACACCAGAGCGACCCCTAGTGGTTACTATGGAAGCTACTGGTATTGTGGCAGGGAGATGATAGCTCCACCTATGAGTTGTTGCAATCAACTCAGGCCTGGCCCACTACTCAATATCTGGATTTTGCAGTGAATACCTGAGTCGCTATATAATATACATGTAGTATAGTATGTACTCAGGGTAGTCACATACCAACCTAAAAAGGTGCAGAGGTTGCATAAGGGTGCTTTCATTCAATGAGTGTATACCTCGGAAAGCCACAAGTATAAAGCCAATGAGTGGCTCCCTGCTTGTGCATGGGTTGATTAAAGGGAATGACTATGGGTACTGCATGCTTTTTAGATTTATTATACATATCTTTACCTTATATAATATATATATTTTGTATTTACATAAATGAACAATTCCTTAGCCGAAATCAGCTTGTAATACCAAAGTTGAAGTTGAAGCTACAAAACTTCATTCAAGCTCTTTATTTCCTAGCCCATAAATCTGATGAAGTAAACTTTATCGGTGCTGAATCAGTGCCAGGCTGCTATAGATTATACATGATCATGTACTTTGGCTTGAATAATAATAATGAGACCAAGGGACAGATGAGGCTAGTATGAATGGGACCCTGAGGGTGATCACTCTACCAGGGCATGGTATATTTAGTAGTTCAAGCAATCTATCATTTTACGGATAGCAATGAGATAATTGAAATAATCCACAGAGTTATATAAGCGCTAATTTGTTATTGCTTCAGTTCTGCAACCACAGGGGAGCTGGGCTAATACTTTAACTAGGTTTTACTGAAATCCCCCCAGTGTTCACTGACAGCGTTGTGGCTGAGGTGATGAATGGCTAATGCTTTGTAGAGTGCTGAACGATGTACAGTGAACGCGGCCTGGCATTTTTATCTCCTTAAGATGGAGTAAAACCTATGTCCTTTGTCGGAGGAAGGAGGTGTGTAGGGGTGCATATCCGCAGAACATACTCCTCGGCCTTCGGAATGACAGGGAGACATGGCTCGAACTATCTCTAAAACATTCTAAGATGAGTTCTACATACAAAATGTTATGTCTGGCCATTTGTATAGAAAAGGAGCCATTATAATTGTCCATACATTTGACTGTGCATCATAAAATGTCAGCTGGGATTGTGAGAACACAGTAGTAAATCATGGCTGAGTAAATCCTTGGGGAATGATTTAAATATCAACTCCATAGTTGACTGTTTGCTCCATCGCTCTGTTTTGTTTACCTTCCAGGCTTTGTGCCCGGTTTGTGCTTGCCAGTACTGCATTTATAATGAAATTTATCTGTAGTAAATATTGTTGGGAAATTATGGCATTGGGGCGACGCCTAGTGACTACAATTGAAAACACTCGGTGTAGAGTTAGAAGTTTGGAGCTCTGAGTTAGATTACATGCTTCTTGTAATCGTCAATATGGACAAGACTAAACATTATTTGGTAATATGGGATAAACTCATGTAACGAAATGTCAAGGCATAGAGTTTGCTCGGACCAATCATTCTCGCTACCGTTATCGGGATGAGGTAGAGTGGGCTAGGGGGTTAGGGGTGACGGTAGATGCTATGTTAGGTTACTTTACACCCTGTTGAGACTTTGCACAGCTGGGATACGGTTGTCATTGATTCAAGGGCCAGGGGCAAGACAAAATGTGAGGGGTGCTCACCCCTGTACACAAAGTAGATACGAGCTGCTCTGAGTAGGTAATATTAGATTAAATAAGGAGCTTGAGCCACCTTTGGGGAACGCAGGTTCGGTCCGTATGGGTCCTGTGGACCTGCTGGCCAGCATTCGGTTGTGTTGGTTTAAGGTAGAGGTCTTTGGGTGTAGTGACGAAACGTGACCTGGACCATACGTTTATATAGATGTATTTTGCCCAAGATAGTGACAGGGATGGGGGTTTGAGAAAGGTCCCAAAATAGGTGACATCAATTGTGAACGTTCCCCCAAGTAGATGCAACAACTCGCATAAGGTACTAAAGTATCAGAACTCATCAGAACTTAACTAAATTTGTAATTCTTGACAACTTTCACGTGCAAAGGTTCTTAAGGAATGGTCTCCTGCCTTTACTATTTAGTATCGTGTAATAAGCTACTTCGAATCGAGAGGTAGTGAGTTAGAGTATAAATTAAGTGCTAATGTCACGTCTCCTCTACAGTATTTAGTATTGTATTAAGCAATATCCTATATGAGTTGGGAATGAGTCAACTGATTACCAGTGATTATGCGACAAAAGTCTGCATTTGAAAGGGTTAGTTAATAAAGTCGCGAGACTAATATTTGGCTAGGCCTTTTTAAATTGGCTCATCTTCTAGCTTCCTTGTGTATATGGCTCACACGATACTTGAAGAGTTTGGTTCCAAAATGTAAGAAGCGCTATTTTGACATTAGATTACGACAAAATAATAGGGTAAATGCGATTTTGAAATAACTTTTCCTAAAAATACAATTTTTCATGTCTTTAGCTGTTTAGGTCCTCTTTGGTTTACACATTATATCTGAAGCTCCATATTTGCATGCCACTATGGTAGCCGTACATAAATTACTACATGCTTCAATTCTGGATTGGATTTGTTGCTTTTTGGAACGAAACTCTTCATTTGTGTAAGTATGCATCATTATATATCCGTGTGTATTTTTTTAATCATATGAGTATCATCGTAAATGTACTCATGATATCATTATATTTGTAACATGACACAAAAAAACAGACAAGTTGATTTCAGTTTTTCTTTTAAAATTTAATGGGGTAATATTACATCGAGAGCGGGGCAATGCACGTAGATGGCAATCTAATATTGCCCTTCCTTGGATGACGAATTGAACCTGCATCAATAGAGAACGAGCTAGTTAGTGGCGATATATTTCAATTAAACTAGACATTATACCATTTTCAAAACGTAGATGTTGGTATACGGTATAGCATTTTGGAGAGTTCGCTGTACGGTAGGCGACACCACTAGTGAAGGGAAGCAAAGTATGAGAAAGGAGTGTGATAGGTTTAGACGGGAAGCAGGCATAGAGATTTATTGAATCTAACGTTAAGTGTGTTCTTACGGACATTAAGATGGTAACTAAACTGTATGGGTTGAAATCAAAGCCTTGACTCATTTTGGCACCATACTGATCTCAAATCGAGGAAATTATGTATAGATGTGTAATTTCTGTCTAACTAAAGAATAGGAATTGAGTAAAAATATACTTCATGAGGCGCACAGGTACGGATGACAGAGTGCCGGAGAACTGTGGGAGATTCCTTAACGCTCTCCGTTGTGTTTTATTCATTACTTGGGTTAATCATATATGGCCTCTGCACAAATTCAGTATCAAGATAACGTTGCAAAGAATTAATAGTAATATAAACCAAGTATCCATTAATCATAATGCACATATCACATTAGAAGTCATGGACGATACGTGTATACTGTGTAATAGGAGGGTGATGTTAGGATGTAGCTGTCCAATCCTAGCAGCACTGTACTCGTCAATTCCTGGCAGCTGGACCACGTGGTAACCTATTAGAAACAAAGAGAACAGCAACGATAAGGGATTAGCCCCACCCCACTATCAGCTATGTAACCTCCCATGTGATACTCGATTGACCCGTATAAATACCATAATGTAGACATGAGAGATTAGCGTTAGTATAATCGATTTTTTCACGATTTTGATTGTGTTTTCCAATTTTATCAAATCAATTTTAGCTATGGGGGAATTGGAAATGTCTGTTCATCTTTCTAGTTTCAAATATTAAAATGACAATGCATAATTTTGTCGGAGGAAATTATATCCTAAAGAAGCACATTTGAAATTGTGTTGCTATTCCTACCAACTGAAATGCCTTCTCGTACAGCCAAATGTGTCCCTTTTAGTGGGAAAAGACACCATATCAACGACCAGCACCGATAACATTATCTCTCAAGCAGCTGCTAAACTCACCCTCCCTAAGAATTCGCACCAGGTAACTCCAGTAGGGGGTGCGTAAATCGTCCAGACCCCCTCCGCCCATAAACCTATCCCAGGTAGTTTTTAATGCTTCATTATGAGCCCCCAGACCGGCCTCACAATGACAACAGGGTTGTGCATTTGGCCAGAGAACCCGACGTGCAGGGGCGTCTATCATGAGGAAATGGCCGTCACACCGTTGTAATTCACGCCGAGTGTGACAGGTCTGACATGCCACAGGGGTATAAAGGGAAAGGGGAGGAGGAAGGAGGGGATAGGGTGATTGGATATACATGTGATGAACACATGGCGATCCATGTAGAGAATTAACTATCTGATATAGAAGATGGGATGTATATATACGTAGATAGTAATTAGTACATTATAGGAAATAGAGAATTAATCAGATATGGGGCAAATGAAATAGGACGTAGAGGGTGAATAGAAATCTGAACCATGGAGAGCAAAGAATAAAAGGGATAGAGGAGAGTAAGATGGATAGCGGTGACATTAAGGGAATGCGTCTTGGCATGTGGAGAGAATTCACCTTGGCATGTAAGTGGAATGAACCATCGACCATGAATGTGGGCCCCATGCTCAGGACCAGGCCAATGGAATGGTCTCTGAAGGTAACCATGAAGGATATGGACATTTGACGATACAGTAGATCACAGTAAAGTGTGGGAAATATCAGACAGGATCCAGAGATAGTAGAGCGTAGAAGATGATGGGCTACAGAGTATGCACTGGTGTGATGTATGAATCCAGTAGGGGAGTAAACAGAGGCTGAATGAAGGACATTATTGACCCTATAGAGGCAGATATCATGTTAGCCGAGTAGACCATGGGTCAGAAGTTGATAGAGTCTCACCTTTAGTGTCTGCATTTAGTCGACCCTCGTTAGAACTAATAGCGTAGTTTATTATTGGCGACAAGTGAGCTTTTAAAAGTCATTTCAGCAAACAAAACAAATTGTCATTAAACATGTTACAATTCATATACAAGTGCCGAGGGAAGTTGTGCTGGTGGGCTATGGGAAATGGCTACTGCATCTCAATCATTATTAACTGTTGCTGAGCCCTTCATGCTTGGCATGATAATGCACATTGTAACAGCGTAGTAAGCATATGAAGGAGAACGAGTTTAGAATATAGATGGTCGAGGACACACCCAGCCCCACAGTAAGTCTGCACGTATTACAGCTGTATAAGGGACACGAGAAGTAATATCGTTCCCAGTCAATATCAGGAACACTGTTGAAAACCGCTATAAACACTGACCATTAGACAAAATATGCGTTCCTCCCATTACATACTTGAAGCAGAAAGTAGTCCTACATACATGATATACCTGATAATCTATAACCAGACGTCTCTATACTCATGTATTGATACAGCTCGTAGAGGCTTTGGTAATACCGTTAAAGGTCACACAGTCAACTGTTGTGTTTTATATACAAGTGTCTAAGTGTCTCTGTCATTGTCGCTGTCGTAGAAGGTGTTTTCCCACTTTCGGCAGTCATTGTCTTAGTCTTAGATGTACTTGAGAATACCACAGCTCTGGTCCGAAGTCACAAAATTGCAGTCCAAATGTCGGCTCTTATAGTTCTGTCTGTTATATATGTCCTTTTGTCTAACTCTATACTGTTGCGATCTCATTAATGTTGTAACATCTCAGTAAGGATCGGTCCTCAATGTCAATGATTAGTATCGTCCTAGTCTCAGTTGTATCAAAAGCAAAGAGATCTGACTTTATTGTCCTAGTAAAATTGATAAAACATCTGTCCCCATGTCTGATGTCTTCTGTCTTTGTCGCAAGTGTACAATATAAAAACACCTGTCGTCATGTCTGATGTCTATTGTCTTTGTCGCAATTTTACAATATAAAAGAATCTGTCCTCAAGTCTGATGTCTACTGTCTTTGTCACAGTTGTATACTCAAACATCTATATCATCATTAGTATCGTCTTAGTCTCAGTTGTATCAAATGCAAAGAGATCTGGCTTTATTGTCCTAGTGAAATTGATAAAACATGTCCGATGTCTACTGTCTTGGTCGCAATTGTACCAAATAAAAACATCTGTCCTCATGTCTAATGTCTACTGTCATTGTCGCAGTTGTATACTCAATCATCTGTCCTCATGTCTAATGTCTACTGTCATTGTCGCAGTTGTATACTCAAACATCTGTCCTCTTGTCTAATGTCTACTATGTTGGTCGCAATTGTACAATATAACAGCTACTGTCCTCATGTATAATTCTACTGTCCTAGTCAGGTGTAAATTACAGAAATATCTCACTGTCTAAAGCTTACGTCCAAGTCTCAGTTACTGATTTGTGGTGTCTGTCATTAAAAACATTGAATGTCAATAATGTCATTATGTCATTGTCTACTCAGTGTCCTGATTGGTCACAGTTATCTGTAAATATGTCATTCTTGTCTTTGGTCCATGGCATTTTGAAAGTCATGAATCGGCGTCATATTATTGTCCAATTGTCGGATTTCAAGTCGAGGCAATACAGAGAGACGTCTATTTGACATAGGGATAGACCTTCATCGCAGGTGGCTATATTTGTGTGCTTTGTTATGCACTTTATTCACTCCCTGAACAAAGTGCTAATCTGTTAATCTCCAAGATAAGGTAAACTTATTTACTGTCCTGTACGTCATCAGTCCAGTGTTTGTCATCCGGTTTTGTCAAGATATCATATACTCTGTCTGTTTCTAGACACCCACATGTTCAATCTATCTGCTTTCTAAAGTCCTGGAGGCATTACACGGTTACCGCTGCGATAACCTATCACTGTGTTTAGCCCCTAGCTAACAGAGTCTACCTGAAGCCTCCTCCATTTGCTGTCTACAATACAAGATGCGACTTCATCTTTGTCTAAATATAGTTCTTGCCTGCGTACCGCCTTCAACTGATTCTCAACTGGAAGGCTTCCTTTCAGTCTGAGTACAGTACCATCATAAGAGCATTGTCTGGCTACCTGACCAAGCCACCACCCATGCTGCCACCTGGTATTTCGCTTTCTCCCCTCTAACCTCCCTCTCTCCACTCTTAGTGATGATATAGACTCTTTCTTTGTTGTAACCGTCTCACATGTAGTGTCAAGTAAAAAAAGACATAGGTATTGTGACCTGGTGCACCTCACTATCTCACCTCCCTGCTCTTTTTAAAATTGCTAATTTGAATTGCTCCCTAAGAGCTGACTTTCTTATTGAAACGGCCTCTTTGCTCTGCTCCAGCCGAGTAATTGCCCTAACCAAATATGTGGTAACCGCCCTTTCTCTGTGGTTCCTGGTGACTATACCCTGCCACACTCGTTTAACCTGCAGATAAAAGAAAAGCTGAAGCATTTACAAGTCACGCGCAGATGTGATCAAAGTGGAACTCTCCGTCTTAGAAGGAGGGAAGAAGTAGGGGCCTTCATTACCACTGAACCTTCCCTTAACTCTCTATTCTTATAACAAAGAACACTAAGATGTAATAAATAACCAACCATGGCTGTTGGCTGGAGAAAGCTATATGAGATGAGCAGCTCCCAATGCTGAGCTGCTCATGTTAAATACTGACAAGGGAATGAAATATGCAGCAGCCATCACCGCGTGGCTTCCCATAACCTATGAGGGGGATGAATGGTTAATGCATCCTCCAAGCAGGGGCGTGATGCTCTCTGGGTAAAATGTCTGGAGCACACTTCAAAGAAGACAGTACTTGAACTCAGACAAAGATACAATTGTCAAGGTGCACGTGTAATGACATGGAGACGCATGCAGTAGTCTGTAGCACGTGCGCCCCCTAAGGGGTAGGTGCGCAGAAAGGTACATCTTTAAAGAGCCTTACAGGCTGGTGCCTCTGGGGATTTATTATAAGTCTCGGTGGCGATGGAGTCGAAGCTATGTGCATCATAAAAGAGATGGCTCGAAAGCAAAGGGGGGAAATTGTTATGGTATTTTGGGGATTTCTCACGCACAGTATTTGACTACTTATAAATTCATGTGATATAGTGCAGTATAAGGAGCGATGTGTCCTAGTGTCTGTACACATATAAGTCCTGTCCTAGTCTCTGTTCATTTTATCGTGTCCTGTTCTAGTGCCTCTAGAGTGTTAATACAGTAATCAAGTCCTGGTCTCTGTATCGGTTCTCATGTACTGTTATCGTTTCTGTTCAATACAAGAATCTCTGTCCTAGTCTCTTTACATACTATGCCCCTGCCTGTGCTAGTCTCTGCATAACATTGAATTCCTGTCCTAGTCTCTGTATATATCATGCTTAGGTCCTGTTCTAGTCTCTGTACACTAGCCGAATTCCTGTCCTAGTCTCCGTATCTGTTCTTGTCTCTTTTCAATACCATCATCTCTGTCCTCATCTCTGTACATACTATGCAGAGGTCCTGTTCTTGTCTCTGTGTAAAATATCAGAATTCCTGTCCTAGTCTCTGTATCCGTTTTTCTGTTCTGCTCTTGTCTCAGTTTAATACCAGTCTCTCTGGTCTTTGTACATATCATGCTTGGGCCCTGTACAATATCAGTATTCCTGTCCTAGTCTCAGTATCTTTTTTTGTATCCTGTTCTGGTATCTTGGTAATATGAGTATCTCTCTGTCCTAGTCACTGTTCATGACCTGTTCTAGTCTCTGTATAACAAAATCAAAATTGTATCTAGTCTGTGTATTCGTTTTCATGTCATGTTCTAGTCTCTGTTCAATATCAGTAACTCTCTGTCCTAGTCACTGCTTGGGCCCTGTTCTAGTCTTTGTACAATATCACAATTCCTGTCCCAGTCTCTGCAGATGTTCTGATTTTCTGTTCAAGTCTCTGCTGAAAACTGGTATCTCTGTCCTAGTCTCTCTATATTATATTATGCTTCTGTTCCGTTCTAGTCTCAGTACAACAGTGTAATTTCTGTCCTCGTCTCTGTTTCTGTTCTCATGTTCTGTTCTAGTCTCTGTTCAATATCAGTACCTCTCTGTCCTAGTTACTGTCTCTGCTATGCTTAGGTCTTGTTCTATTTTATGTAAAAATATGAAGTTCCTGTCCTAGTGCCTTTATCTGTTTTCGTGCTCTGTTCTAGTCTCTGTAAAATACCAGTATCTCTGTCTTCTGTACACATATCAGTAGTCTCTGTACATTTTCTAATGTCCTGTTCTAGTCCCTCTAGAATATTGGTATAATTAGAAGTCCTAGTCTCTGTATCTGTTTTAGTCCCTGTTTAAAACCAGTATATCTGTCCTACTCTCTGTGAATACCATGTTCAAGTCTTATTCTAGTCGCTGTACAAGATCAGAATTCCTGTCCTAGTCTCTGTACCAATTTTCATGTTCGGTAGTCTCTGTTTAATACCTGTATCTCTGTCCCGGCCTCCAATCGTCTTATGCTACTTCCTGTTCTAGTCTCTGCACAACATCAGAATTCCTGTCACAGTCTCTGTAACTGCTTTCCTGTTCTGTTATGGTCTCTGTTCAATATTAGTACTTCTCTGTCCTAGTCACTGTTTATCCTGTCCTGTTCTAGTCTCCCCTGTTGGGTTCTAGTTCTAGGTCTAGTCTCTGTTAAACATCAGGATTCATGTCCTAGTCCCTGTATCTGTGTGCATGTCCTGTTCTAGTTTCTGTTTAATATCAGTACCTCTCTGTCCTTGTCACTGTAAATCTTATGCTCATGTCCTGTTCTAGTCTCTGTACAACATCACACCTCCTGTCCTAATCCTTGTATCTGTTTTTGTGTCCTGTTCTAGTCTCTGTTCAATATTAGTACTTCTCTGTCCTAGTCACTGTTTATCTTATGCTCCTGTCCTGTTCTAGTCTCTCCTGTTGGGTTCTAGTTCTAGGTCTAGTCTCTGTTAAACATCAGAATTTCTGTCCTAGTCTCTGTATACATCTGTTTTCATGTTCTGTTCTAGTCTCTGTTCAACGTAAGTATCTCTGCCATAGTCTCTGTTCATACTATGCCACAAAATGTCCTGTTCTAGTCCCTGTTTAACATCAGAATTCCTGTCCTAGTCCCTGTATATGTTTTCATGTCCTGTTCTAGTCTCTGTTCAATATCAGTATCTCTCTGTCCCAGTCACTGTTCATGTCCTGTTCTAGTCTCTGTATAGCCCCAATTCAGAATTCCTGCCCTTGTCATTGTATCTTTTTTGCATGTCCTGTTCTAGTCTCTGGTCAATATCAGTACCTCTCTGTCCTAGTCACTGGTCATCTTATGCTCAGTTCCTGTTCTAGTCTCTGTACATCCCCATATTTCCTGTCCTAGTCCCTGTATCTGTTTTCATGTCCTAGTCTAGTCTCTGTACAACATCAGTACCTCTTTGTCCTAGGCACTGTTCATCTCATGCTCTTGTCCTGTTCTAGCCTCTGTACAACATTATAATACCTGTCCTAATCTCGGTATCTGTTTTCATGTCCTGTTCAATATCAGTACCTCTCTGTCCTAGTCACTGTCCGTGTCCTGTTCTAGTCTCTGTACAACATCAGAATTCCTGTCCTAGTCCCTGTATCTGTTCTCATGTCCTGTTCTACTCTTTGTATGATATCAGTACCTCCTTGTCCTAGTCTCTGTATATATTATGCTCAAGTCTAGTTCTAGTCCCAGTACAACATCAAAATTCCTGTCTTAATTACTGTATCTGTTCTCATGTCCTGTTCTAGTCTGTTCAATATCAGTACCTCTTTGTCCTAGTCACTGTTCATGTCCTGTTCTAGTCTCTGCATAAAATCAGAATTCCTGTCCTATATTATAGTCTCTGTATCTGTTTTCATGTCCTGTTCTAGTCTTCGTTCAATATTAGTACCTCTCTGTCCTAGTCTGTACATATTGTGCTCATGTCTAGTTCTAGTCTCAGTACAACATCAAAATTCCTGTCTTAATCCCTGTATCTGTTCTCATGTCCTTTTCTAGTCTCTGTTCAATATCAGTACCTCTCTGTCCTAGTCACTGTTCGTGTCATAATTCCCGTCCTAGTCTCCGTATCTGTTTTCATGTCCTGTTCTAGTCTCCGTTCAATATCAGTACTTCTCTGTCCTAGTCTCTGTATATATTATGCTTAAGTCTAGTTCTAGTCTGAGTACAACATCGAAATTCCTGTCTTAACCCCTGTATCTGTTTTCATGTTCTGTTCTAGTCTCTGTTCAATATCAGTACCTCTCTGCCCTAGTCACTGTTCCTGTCCTGTTCTAGTCTCTGTTCAATATCAGTACCTCTCTGCCCTAGTCACTGTTCCTGTCCTGTTCTAGTCTCTGTTCAATATCAGTGCCTCTCTGTCCTATTCACTGTTCATCTTATTGTCATGTCCTGTTTGAGTCTCTGTAAAACATCAGTATTCCTGTCCTAGTCTCCGTAGCTGTTTTCATGTCCTTTTCTAGTCTTTGTTCAAAATCAGTACCTCTTTTTCCTAGTCACTGTTCATGTCCTGTTCTAGTCTCTGCATAAAATCAGAATTCCTGTCCTATATTATAGTCCCTGTTTCTGTTTTCATGTCTTGTTCTAGTCTCCGTTCAATATCTGTACCTCTCTGTCCTAGTCTGTATATATTGGGCTCATGTCTAGTTCTAGTCTCAGTACAACATCAAAATTCCTGTCTTAATCCCTGTATCTGTTCTCATGTCCTTTTCTAGTCTCTGATTGATATCAGTACCTCTCTGTCCTAGTCACTGTTTGTGTCATAATTCCTGTCCTAGTCTCTGTATCTGTTTTCATGTCCTGTTCTAGTCAAGTCTAGTTCTAGTCTGAGTACAACATCGAAATTCCTGTCTTAACCCCTGTATCTGTTTTCATGTTCTTTTCTAGTCTCTGTTCAATATCAATACCTCTCTGTCCTAGTCACTGTTCCTGTCCTGTTCTAGTTTCTGTTCAATATCAGTATTCCTGTCCTAGTCTCCGTATCTGTTTTCGTATCATGTTATAGTCTGTTCAATATTAGTATTTCTCTGTCCTAGTCACCGTTCATCTTATGCTAATGTCCTGTTCTAGTCTCAGTACAACATTAGTATTCCTGTCCTAGTCCCTGTATCTGTTTTCATGTCCTGTTCTAGTCTCTGTACAACATCAGAATTCCTGTCCTGGTCCCTGTAACTTTTTCATGTCCTGTTCTAGTTTCTGTTCAATTTCACTACCTCTTTGTCCTAGGCACTGTTCATCTCATGCTCTTGTCCTGTTCTAGCCTCTGTACAACATTATAATACCTCTCCTAATCTCGGTATCTGTTTTCATATTCTGTTCTAGTCTTTATCCAATATGAGTACCTATCTATCCTAGTCACTGTTCCTGTCCTGTTTTAGTCTCTGTATCTATTTCCATGTCCTGTTCTAGTCTCTGTTCAATATCAGTACCTCTCTGACTTAGTCACTGTTCCTGTCCTGTTTAGTCTCTGTATAACACCAGAAATCCTGTCCTAGTGTCAGTATCTGCTTTCATGTCCTGTTCTAGTCTCTATCCAATATCAGTACCTATCTGTCCTAGTCACTGTTCCTGTCCTGTTTAAGTCTCTGTATCTATTTCCATGTCCTGTTCTAGTCTCTATCCAATATCAGTACCTGTCTGTCCTAAGCACTGTTCCTGTCCTGTTCTAGTCTATATATCTGCTTCCATGTCCAGTTCTAGTCTCTGTTCAATATCAGTATTCCTCTCTCTTCTAGTCACCGTTTATCTCATGCTCAGGTCATGTTCCAGTCCCTGTTTAACATCAGAATTTCTGTCCTAGTCTTTGTATCTTTTTTTATGTCCTGTCTACACTCTGTACAATGCTAGTATCTCCGTCCTGGTCTCGGTTGATCAAGTCTCTGTTCAATATTAGTGTCATCGGAACAGTCTCTGGCCAAAATCAGAATCACCTTCATATAATTAACTGTTTTTGTCTGTATTCAGTACCAGGGTTACTGTTCTCATCTCTGTTCAGCTTTTAAGTCACTTATTTAGTCTCTGTCAATGTAACAGTCAGTCTCAGTCAATATCAGAGTCACTGTTTTTGTCTGCTGTTCTAGTTATTACTCAATATCAGAGTCACTGTTCTCATCTCTGTTCAATTTTAGAGTCACTGTATTAGTCTGTGTTCAAAATCAGAATCACCTACATATAATTTTGAAGTCACTGTTCTTGTCTCTGTTCAGTATCAGGGTCACTGTTTTAATTTCTGGTCAGTATCGTAGTCAGATATCTACTCTCTGCTAGTCATTCAGAGTCACTGTACTAGTCTGTACAAAAGCAGCATCACCTTTATATAATTAAGATGTCAGTGTCATAGTCTCTGGTCAATACCAGTGTCGCAGTTAGAGTCTGTTCAGTGGAAGGGTCGCTTATCTAGTCTCTGTTGTTCTAGTCATTGCTAAATATCAGTCACTGTTCTAGTCTCTGTTCAAATTTATAGTCACTGGTCTAGTCTCTGTAAAATATCACAATCACTGATCTAGTCTCTGTAAATTATCCAAGTCACTGTACTAGTCTCTGTTGTTCTAGTCTCTGTTGAATATCAGAGTAACTGTACTAGAGTCTCTGTTTTCCGAGTCTCTGTTCATTATCCGAGTCATTGATCTAGTCTTTGTAAATAATTAGAGTCACTGATCTAGTCTCTGTTTATATCAGCGTCGATGCATTAGTCTCAGATTTTTCAGTCTCTGTTCAATAACACAGTTACTGTACTAGTCTCTGTTGTTCTAGTCTATGTTCAATATCAGTCACTGTACTAGTCTCTGTTTAATATCAGAGTCACTGTTCTAGTCTCTGTTGTTCTAGTCTCTGTTCAATATCAGAGTCACTGTACTAGTCTCTGTTCAATATCAGAGTCACTGTTCTAGTCTCTGTTGTTCTAGTCTCTGTTTAATATCAGAGTCACTGTACTAGTCTCTGTTGTTCTAGTCCCTGTTCAATATCAGAGTCACTGCACTAGTCTCTGTTGTTCTATTCTCTGTTCAATATAAGAGTTACTGTTCTAGTCTCTGTTCAATATCAGAGTCCCTGTATTAGTCCCTATTGTTGTAGTCTCTGTCCAATATCAGAGTCACTGTACTAGTCTCTGTTCAATATCAGAGTCACTGTTCTAGTCTCTGTTGTTCTAGTCTCTGTTCAATATCACAGTCACTGTTCTAGTCTCTGTTGTTCTAGTCTCTGTTTAATATCAGAGTCACTGTACTAGTCTCTGTTGTTCTAGTCTCTGTTTAATATCAGAGTCACTGTACTAGTCTCTGTTCCATATCAGAGTCACTGTTCTAGTCTCTGTTGTTCTAGTCCCTGTTCAATATCAGAGTCACTGTTCTAGTCTCTATTGTTCTAGTCTCTGTTCAATATCAGAGTCACTGTTCTAGTCTCTGTGGTTCTAGTCTCTGTTCGATATCAGAGTCACTGTTCTAGTCTCTGTTGTTCTAGTCTCAGTTTAATATCAGAGTCACTGTTCTAGTCTCTGCTGTTCTAGTCTCTGTTTAATATCAGACTCACTGTACTGGTCTCTGTTGTTCTAGTCTCTGTGCAATATCAGAGTCACTGTACTAGTCTCTGTTTAATATCAGAGTCCCTGTACTAGTCTCTGCTGTTCTAGTCTCTCTGCAATATCAGAGTTACTGTTATAGTCTCTGTTTTATATCAGAGTCACTGTTCTAGTCTCTGTTGTTCTAGTATGTGTTCAATATCAGAGTCACTGTTCTAGTCTCTGTTGTTCTAGTCTCAGTTCAATATCAGAGTCACTGTGCTAGTCTCTGTTCAATATCAGAGTCACTGTTCTAGTCTCTGTTGTTTTAGTCTCAGTTCAATATCAGAGTCACTGTACTAGTCTCTGTTCAATATCAAAGTGACTGTATTAGTCTCTGTTGTTCTAGTCTCTGTGCAATATCAGAGTCACTGTTCTAGTCTCTGTTCAATATCAGAGTCACTGTTCTAGTCTGTGTTGTTCTAGTCCCTGTTCAATATCAGAGTCACTGTACTAGTCTCTGTTGTTCTAGTCCCTGTTCAATATCAGAGTCTCTGTTCTAGTCTCTATTGTTCTAGTCTCTGTTCAATATCAGAGTCACTGTTCTAGTCTCTGTGGTTCTAGTCTCTGTTCGATATCAGAGTCACTGTTCTAGTCTCTGTTGTTCTAGTCTCAGTTCAATATCAGAGTCACTGTTCTAGTCTCTGCCGTTCTAGTCTCTGTTTAATATCAGAGTAACTGTACTAGTCTCTGTTCAATATCAGAGTCACTGTACTAGTCTCTGTTGTTCTAGTCTATGTGCAATATCAGAGTCACTGTACTAGTCTCTGTTCAATATCAGAGTCACTGTTCTAGTCTCTATTGTTCTAGTCTCTGTTCAATATCAGAGTCACTGTTCTAGTCTCTGTTGTTCTAGTCTCTGTTCAATATCAGAGTCACTGTTCTAGTCTCTGTTGTTCTAGTCTCTGTTCAATATCAGAGTCACTGTACTAGTCTCTGTTGTTCTAATCTCTGTTTAATATCAGAGTCACTGTACTAGTCTCTGTTCCATATCAGAGTCACTGTTCTAGTCTCTGTTGTTCTAGTCTCTGTTCAATATCAGAGGCACTGTACTAGTCTCTGTTGTTCTAGTCCCTGTTCAATATCAGAGTCACTGTTCTAGTCTCTATTGTTCTAGTCTCTGTTCAATATCAGAGTCACTGTTCTAGTCTCTGTGGTTCTAGTCTCTGTTCGATATCAGAGTCACTGTTCTAAGCTCTGTTGTACTAGTCTCAGTTCAATATCAGAGTCACTGTTCTAGTCTCTGCTGTTCTAGTCTCTGTTTAATATCAGAGTAACTATACTAGTCTCTGTTCAATATCAGAGTCACTGTACTAGTCTCTGTTGTTCTAGTCTATGTGCAATATCAGAGTCACTGTACTAGTCTCTGTTCAATATCAGAGTCACTGTTCTAGTCTCTGTTGTTCTAGTCTCAGTTCAATATCAGAGTCACTGTTCTAGTCTCTGTTGTTCTAGTCCCTGTTCAATATCAGAGTCACTGTATTAGTCTCTGTTGTTCTAGTCTCTGTTTAATATCAGAGTCACTGTACTAGTCCATGTTCAATATCAGAGTCACTGCACTAGTCTCTGTTGTTCTATTCTCTGTGCAATATCAGAGTCACTGTACTTGTCTCTGTTGTTCTAGTCTCTGTTTAATATCAGAGTCACTGTTCTAGTCTCTGTTCAATATCAGAGTCCCTGTATTAGTCTCTGTTGTTATAGTCTATGTGCAATATCAGAGTCACTGTACTAGTCTCTGTTGTTCTAGTCTCTGTTTAATATCAGAGTCACTGTAATAGTCTCTGTTGTTCTAATCTCTGTTTAATATCAGAGTCACTGTACTAGTTTCTGTTCCATATCAGAGTCACTGTTCTAGTCTCTGTTGTTCTAGTCTCTGTTCAATATCAGAGGCACTGTACTAGTCTCTGTTGTTCTAGTCCCTGTTCAATATCAGAGTCACTGTTCTAGTCTCTATTGTTCTAGTCTCTGTTCAATATCAGAGTCACTGTTCTAGTCTCTGTGGTTCTAGTCTCTGTTCGATATCAGAGTCACTGTTCTAAGCTCTGTTGTACTAGTCTCAGTTCAATACCAGAGTCACTGTTCTAGTCTCTGCTGTTCTAGTCTCTGTTTAATATCAGAGTAACTATACTAGTCTCTGTTCAATATCAGAGTCACTGTACTAGTCTCTGTTGTTCTAGTCTATGTGCAATATCAGAGTCACTGTACTAGTCTCTGTTCAATATCAGAGTCACTGTTCTAGTCTCTGTTGTTCTAGTCTCAGTTCAATATCAGAGTCACTGTTCTAGTCTCTGTTGTTCTAGTCCCTGTTCAATATCAGAGTCACTGTATTAGTCTCTGTTGTTCTAGTCTCTGTTTAATATCAGAGTCACTGTACTAGTCCATGTTCAATATCAGAGTCACTGCACTAGTCTCTGTTGTTCTATTCTCTGTGCAATATCAGAGTCACTGTACTTGTCTCTGTTGTTCTAGTCTCTGTTTAATATCAGAGTCACTGTTCTTGTCTCTGTTCAATATCAGAGTCCCTGTATTAGTCTCTGTTGTTATAGTCTATGTGCAATATCAGAGTCACTGTACTAGTCTCTGTTCAATATCAGAGTCACTGTTCTAGTCTCTGTTGTTCTAGTCTCTGTTCAATATCAGAGTCACTGTTCTAGTCTCTGTTGTTCTAGTCTCTGTTTAATATCAGAGTCACTGTACTTGTCTCTGTTGTTCTAGTCTCTGTGCAATATCAGAGTCACTGTACTAGTCTCTGTTTAATATCAGAGTCCCTGTACTAGTCTCTGTTGTTCTAGTCTCTGTTTAATATCAGAGTCACTGTACTAGTCCATGTTCAATATCAGAGTCACTGCACTAGTCTCTGTTGTTCTATTCTCTGTGCAATATCAGAGTCACTGTACTTGTCTCTGTTGTTCTAGTCTCTGTTTAATATCAGAGTCACTGTTCTAGTCTCTGTTCAATATCAGAGTCCCTGTATTAGTCTCTGTTGTTATAGTCTATGTGCAATATCAGAGTCACTGTACTAGTCTCTGTTGTTCTAGTCTCTGTTTAATATCAGAGTCACTGTAATAGTCTCTGTTGTTCTAATCTCTGTTTAATATCAGAGTCACTGTACTAGTTTCTGTTCCATATCAGAGTCACTGTTCTAGTCTCTGTTGTTCTAGTCTCTGTTCAATATCAGAGGCACTGTACTAGTCTCTGTTGTTCTAGTCCCTGTTCAATATCAGAGTCACTGTTCTAGTCTCTATTGTTCTAGTCTCTGTTCAATATCAGAGTCACTGTTCTAGTCTCTGTGGTTCTAGTCTCTGTTCGATATCAGAGTCACTGTTCTAAGCTCTGTTGTACTAGTCTCAGTTCAATATCAGAGTCACTGTTCTAGTCTCTGCTGTTCTAGTCTCTGTTTAATATCAGAGTAACTATACTAGTCTCTGTTCAATATCAGAGTCACTGTACTAGTCTCTGTTGTTCTAGTCTATGTGCAATATCAGAGTCACTGTACTAGTCTCTGTTCAATATCAGAGTCACTGTTCTAGTCTCTGTTGTTCTAGTCTCAGTTCAATATCAGAGTCACTGTTCTAGTCTCTGTTGTTCTAGTCCCTGTTCAATATCAGAGTCACTGTATTAGTCTCTGTTGTTCTAGTCTCTGTTTAATATCAGAGTCACTGTACTAGTCCATGTTCAATATCAGAGTCACTGCACTAGTCTCTGTTGTTCTATTCTCTGTGCAATATCAGAGTCACTGTACTTGTCTCTGTTGTTCTAGTCTCTGTTTAATATCAGAGTCACTGTTCTAGTCTCTGTTCAATATCAGAGTCCCTGTATTAGTCTCTGTTGTTATAGTCTATGTGCAATATCAGAGTCACTGTACTAGTCTCTGTTCAATATCAGAGTCACTGTTCTAGTCTCTGTTGTTCTAGTCTCTGTTCAATATCAGAGTCACTGTTCTAGTCTCTGTTGTTCTAGTCTCTGTTTAATATCAGAGTCACTGTACTTGTCTCTGTTGTTCTAGTCTCTGTGCAATATCAGAGTCACTGTACTAGTCTCTGTTTAATATCAGAGTCCCTGTACTAGTCTCTGCTGTTCTAGTCTCTCTGCAATATCAGAGTCACTGTTATAGTCTCTGTTTTATATCAGAGTCACTGTTCTAGTCTCTGTTGTTCTAGTATGTGTTCAATATCAGAGTCACTGTTCTAGTCTCTGTTGTTCTAGTCTCAGTTCAATATCAGAGTCACTGTACTAGTCTCTGTTGTTCTAGTCTCAGTTCAATATCAGAGTCACTGTTCTAGTCTCTGTTGTTTTAGTCTCAGTTCAATATCAGAGTCACTGTACTAGTCTCTGTTCAATATCAGAGTCACTGTATTAGTCTCTGTTGTTCTAGTCTCTGTGCAATATCAGAGTCACTGTTCTAGTCTCTGTTCAATATCAGAGTCACTGTTCTAGTCTCTGTTGTTCTAGTCCCTGTTCAATATCAGAGTCACTGTACTAGTCTCTGTTGTTCTAGTCCCTGTTCAATATCAGAGTCACTGTTCTAGTCTCTATTGTTCTAGTCTCTGTTCAATATCAGAGTCACTGTTCTAGTCTCTGTGGTTCTAGTCTCTGTTCGATATCAGAGTCACTGTTCTAGTCTCTGTTGTTCTAGTCTCAGTTCAATATCAGAGTCACTGTTCTAGTCTCTGCTGTTCTAGTCTCTGTTTAATATCAGAGTAACTGTACTAGTCTCTGTTCAATATCAGAGTCACTGTACTAGTCTCTGTTGTTCTAGTCTATGTGCAATATCAGAGTCACTGTACTAGTCTCTGTTCAATATCAGAGTCACTGTTCTAGTCTCTATTGTTCTAGTCTCTGTTCAATATCAGAGTCACTGTTTTAGTCTCTGTTGTTCTAGTCTCTGTTCAATATCAGAGTCACTGTTCTAGTCTCTGTTGTTCTAGTCTCTGTTCAATATCAGAGTCACTGTACTAGTCTCTGTTGTTCTAGTCTCTCTGCAATATCAGAGTCACTGTTATAGTCTCTGTTTTATATCAGAGTCACTGTTCTAGTCTCTGTTGTTCTAGTCTGTGTTCAATATCAGAGTCACTGTTCTAGTCTCTGTTGTTCTAGTCTCTGTTTAATATCAGAGTCACTGTACTAGTCTCTATTGTTCTAGTCCCTGTTCAATATCAGAGTCACTGAATTAGTCTCTGTTGTTCTAGTCCCTGTTCAATATCAGAGTCACTGTTCTAGTCTCTGTTCAATATCAGAGTCCCTGTATTAGTCCCTATTGTTCTAGTCTCTGTCCAATATCAGAGTCACTGTACTTGTCTCTGTTCAATATCAGAGTCACAGTTCTAGTCTCTGTTGTTCTAGTCTCTGTTTAATATCAGAGTCACTGTAATAGTCTCTGTTGTTCTAATCTCTGTTTAATATCAGAGTCACTGTACTAGTCTCTGTTCCATATCAGAGTCACTGTTCTAGTCTCTGTTGTTCTAGTCTCTGTTCAATATCAGAGGCACTGTACTAGTCTCTGTTGTTCTAGTCCCTGTTCAATATCAGAGTCACTGTTCTAGTCTCTATTGTTCTAGTCTCTGTTTAATATCAGAGTCACTGTTCTAGTCTCTGTGGTTCTAGTCTCTGTTCGATATCAGAGTCACTGTTCTAGGCTCTGTTGTTCTAGTCTCAGTTCAATATCAGAGTCACTGTTCTAGTCTCTGCTGTTCTAGTCTCTGTTTAATATCAGAGTAACTATACTAGTCTCTGTTCAATATCAGAGTCACTGTACTAGTCTCTGTTGTTCTAGTCTATGTGCAATATCAGAGTCACTGTACTAGTCTCTGTTCAATATCAGAGTCACTGTTCTAGTCTCTATTGTTCTAGTCTCTGTTCAATATCAGAGTCACTGTTTTAGTCTCTGTTGTTCTAGTCTCTGTTCAATATCAGAGTCACTGTTCTAGTCTCTGTTGTTCTAGTCTCTGTTCAATATCAGAGTCACTGTTCTAGTCTCTGTTGTTCTAGTCTCTGTTCAATATCAGAGTCACTGTTCTAGTCTCTGTTGTTCTAGTCTCTGTTTAATATCAGAGTCACTGTACTTGTCTCTGTTGTTGTAGTCTCTGTGCAATATCAGAGTCACTGTACTAGTCTCTGTTTAATATCAGAGTCACTGTTCTAGTCTCTTTTGTTCTAGTCCCTGTTCAATATCAGAGTCACTGTTCTAGTCTCTGTTGTTCTAGTCCCTGTTCAATATCAGAGTCCCTGTATTAGTCTCTGTTGTTCTAGTCTCTGTTTAATATCAGAGTCACTGTACTAGTCTCTGTTCCATATCAGAGAGACTGTTCTAGTCTCTGTTGTTCTAGTCTCTGTTCAATTTCAGAGTCACTGTTCTAGTCTCTGTTGTTCTAGTCTCTGTTCAATATCAGAGTCACTGTACTAGTCTCTGTTCAATATCAGAGTCACTGTTCTAGTCTCTGTTGTTCTAGTCTCTCTGCAATATAAGAGTCATTGTACTAGTCTCTGTTCAATCTCAGAGTCACTGTACTGGTCTCTGCTTTTCTAGTCTCTGTAAAATATCAGATTCACTGTACTGGTCTCTGTTGTTCTAGTATCTATTAAATATCAGAGTCATTGCACTAGTCACTGATTTTTTCAGTCTCTGCAAATATCAGAGTCACTGTACTGGTCTCTGTAAAATAGCAGAGTCAATGTTCTAGTCCCTTTTTAATATCAGAGTCATTGATCTAGTCTCTGTAAAATATCAGAATCACTGATCTGGTTTCTGTTCAATATCAGAGTCACTGTACTAGTCTTTCTGATTTTCTAGTCTCTGTAAAATATCAGAGTCACTGTTCTAGTCCTGTTTTAGTCTCTGTATTTATCTCCATGTCCTGTTCTAGTCTTTGTTCAATATCAGTACCTCTTAGTCACTGTTCCTGTCCTGTTCTAGTCTCTGTATCTGTTTCAATGTCCTGTTCTAGTCTCTGTTCAATATCTAGTCTCTGTAAAATATCAGAGTCACTGTACTGGTCTCTGTTCAAGATCATTATGTATACTAAATAGCTTCCAGTCCTAATCTTTCTTAGCAATGTTTATTTTAATCTACAGTGAGCCTCTAATGTATGTCATTATTATACTTGGACTATTTTTTCTGTCTAATCGCTTTCTATTATTAGTTTAATTACCTCCTTTCATATCTATAGATTTCTTTAGGTTATTTGTTTTTATCAAGTTATTTGCTCAACTAATTTACCTGATTATGTTATGTACACCACAAAGTATATTGACAGTACATGTAATCCTTGTAAATAATAGAGGATTATATGCTAAGGATAGTGCGGTTAACCTGTCTGCATTTCTATTCAAGTTATAAGTACAACCTATATAAATACTTCAATACTTCTGCTTCATAAGAAAAAGCTGGAATAAGTTATTCTTTTGTGTATGGTATTATAACATAATCACAGTGGTCTCCTTATTAAAATTTCCTGAGATGAATAGCTTTGCTATTGTTTGTAGAGTATCTAATAAACATATCTATTTTATTCTCTTTTTTTATAGATTGTCTTCATGTAATAATTTCAACTGTAATATGCGTACAATATCAGTGTATATTTTTCAATTTTGTCTGGATCATAGCACATAATTACTATGTTTTCTGTTATTTTCATCAATAATTAGATATTCGTTTTGTCCTGTAGCGAAGGGATTGATTATTTCATAACACTTTCTGTTCTATCTAGCCTAAAACTGAAACCTTTTTAGATTCTGTTAATCTGTTAATTAAATACCCTAAGCTATAAACCTTTCGAATTCTTTGATTGGAAATATTCTGCTTCCTCCGTTTGTCACCAGTATGGTTCAGTGTATTTTTAGGTCATGAATGTAGTTACTTTGGCAGCTATGCTATCAATATTTGATATGTTAGTTGTTGCTTTTATTTATTTAGATCGGTTTTGTGAACCTATGCATATGGTCTAAATCAAGATCTGACTTTCTGTCATTGGTTTTCATTTATTTATCTACTTTCACCATTAGCTTTATGTGTTTCCACCATCATCTAACTTGCGTATTACCGTAGAGATGTATAGATGTATTTTTCTGTTAGTAATTTGCATGTAATCATTATGTCAATGGTAATTACTCGGTTTACTTCATCACCATGTTCCTCATTTCATAAATTGACTTTGTCATTCAAAACGGTATTCATATTCTACTGACATTTACATGTTTGTATGTTATCATAGTTTTTGCCATTAGTCTTACGATTACTATCAATTCCTTCTCGAGAGTGTAGCAATCTAATTAACATTTTATACATTTCTATTCATTTTATAAAGACAGTACTAGGCTAGTTCTTTTTTCTTTTTTTTTCATTGTATAGGTCTATCTATATTTCTAAATATCTTCTAATTAATGTTCTAAGATTACTCTACTTGACTTAGTGTACGTCAACCTGATATCAGAGTGGATACGAAAATAAGAAAATTGAAAACAAAATCTAATCTGAGAATTAAAGGATAAACTCAAATGAAAATGACTGTCTGCGGTAAACATCGAGTTTCATGCCTGTCCTAGTCAACCAAAGCAAACTGTCTCTCCGTCTAGTGTCAGTTATGTGAACTAGGTACGATATCAGTCTCGCCACCTGGTGTGTATATTTTGTACTACTGGGACTGTCATGGTTGTTAATCAATGTACTGCATCTAGCCTACTTGACTGGGAGTAGTTGATGAATCTAGTAAGCTTATATTCTCCTGGGTCCTTGTTTGTTTAACCAATTAAAAACCTCGATTTCCCGATACCAATATAGTGTTCTTGCGAAACGTATAGTGATCAAACTCTAGTATGTAATATGATATCATGTGAAATCCTTGAAGTTAATAAAAATACAACACAAGTAGGATTCGATCCTTTTTGTGCATTCACTCATGTGGTTTGTGTTTGGCATTATTGATTTAGTTTTCGAATCGATTATTGTCTGAATTTTGATAGGACATTTCTCATAACTTTTGATGGACGTCCTAAATTGAAGGCATGCTGATTCAAGCTGTGCCTTTCGTTAACTCTTTTTGTCACTTGGGTACACTGGCTCATGACAAATGTATTTCCGGAATCGTGGACACAATTGTGTCTTTTTGAAATTTCTTCAAAAAACGTAACATGGGCCATAATTTGATTAGTCATCAGTAGCTCTTGGAGATGATAATTAGCCCATTCTCTGAGAGAAATTAGTTGCATTAACCAAAATGTAAAAAGTCAAATGTCTCAAAGTGCGTCACTACCCAAAACAGCGGAGACACCAGTCGGCAGATCGTGGAACTATTTCCATCTTGACCACTACTGCCTCCCGGTGAATCCCTTTCTTCAATGGCGAAAGGAAAATTAACTCGAATCTTCTCTTAACTGTGTTGTAAAAATTAATTAATGCAAAATGACAAACCACAATCATGAGATGAAATATTATAAAAAGTATTACAGAGTAATTAAAACTTGAAAACAGAAAATTAAGTTTAACTTTCGTCTGTTTTTATTGTTCTTATTGCACTTTGAGACTTACATAGGATGGGTTGGTGAAGTCAGTCACTGAAAACTGTAATCAAATATTATAAATAAAAAGAATACACGTGTAATTTACTTCAGTACCAAAATCCCGACTTATCTATTAGTTATCGTAATAAATAAGTCAGACAGTTCGAACAATAACTCACGTGATTCATTTGTTTTACAAAATTATTTCAGATCTGACTTCTCACAAATGTCTATATTTCTCTCAGAAAATGTACCGATAGTTCTGCTGATTGCAGTCGTCGTAGGGCTCTATAGATGTCGTATATACAACCGTATTGGTGTATTACAATAATTTTGAAAATGTTAATGAATATACTTTCATTAATGCCTAAATGATGTTGTGTTTCCGGTGCAAGTGTTTGTCGCTGGCATTACGGTGGCATTACAGTGTAGGGCATGGTGGATAGATGACGTCAATCAAACTTCAGTGATAAATGTCAATGTCCATCTTATGTCGCAACCCTAATGTCAGGTATGTAAATATAGGCCGTCCCCAACCAAATAAGAATGTCTGAGGCAGTCCGTCCGTGTCTGATCTGAAGAACAAAAAGTAACGGCAAAGAAAACAAAAGCAAGAGGTGAGGCAATTAAGGTAATTGGATATCTACTAAAACTGTACAGAGATTCCTGTTTACCAAGTTTGGGCCAGGGATTGATAGGTTAAGACTGATTCAAGAAGCCGCAGTTAAATACATTACTTAGAAGATGTTTTAGAATGGTCATCTAATGGAAATCCTAAAAACATAGAGGCTTACTAAGGTACAGTCTTATTCATCTCTCAGCAAATAACACTGGTAAGATCAGAGGGACTACGGTGGTGCCACCTGGCAACTACTTAAGGAACCAGACTCAGAGAGGAGGACACCTCGTGGGAAATACGCGAACTATCACAAGGGCTGAAATGGCTATGATTCTTAAAGAACATTTTCTCCAATAGAAGGAGTCATACTTTTTAACGTTATTTATTTATATATTACCTGGTTTATCATTCTATCGCATACTATCAATACCATGATATACCCCTCATACAGTAATGAGTAAACCAGTGCATATTGAGGTAATATGGACTTTGATATTAGGGTGGTCTTATTACTGAGCAGGAGCTGTTCTGCTCATCAACTCAACCCCAGGGGGAGCATCTTAAGCTCTCTTACTGCCGTCAGCAAAAAGCGGCAGACCCAGGAGATAAGCACTAACAATAAAATCATCATCATCATCTCGGGAGTGCCTCGACAGGTGCACTCCCACCCAAGGTAATTTCCCACATTTGACGTCATACTTCCATATTTGGTGATTAAAGATCGTGGGTTCCCAGTACCGGATGTGCGGATCTCCTTGTATGGGGAGGCCCTTCCCAGTGGGCACAAAAAACTGGTCAATGTTGAATCAACATTGAATCAACATTGAATCAATGTTGACAACCATTTATCAATGTTGATTCAATGTTCTGTGCCCACTGGGTTGCAGCATGCGCTCATGGCTGTTATTAGCAGGGCACTCAGTGGGTTAAAAATAACCGGCAGGTGTGACTGGAATTGAGGATAATTCCATTAGGCCCTCACCTGCTGGCATGTGTTCCTTGATACTGCTGTCTAGGGCAAAACCCTACTGATGGAAGGACAAAGACAATGTATGTTAAATTCACTATAGCTTTATATGCGGTGTGGCACACTGCTATAATCTAGGGTTTATTGTAGACACCACCCCAATCATTCTCGAGTCTCTGCCTCCCCATGCATATTACAGGCATAGGTGCCCTCTCAAAGTGCCCTTTACAGAGGAGCTCCGTGCTAACGTATTAGCGCCGTATGCCGATAGAGCGGTACTGGTGGCTTCAGAGAGTGAATAATTTACACTGCTGAGGGCGTCCCGCCGTCAGTGCATGAGACCGCGGAGGGTCATGAGCAGCTCAGGGGGATTCTGGCGCATCCTGAGAGCTGCTCACTGCTCACCGTGAGATGTCTGAGCAGCTCAGAGCAGCTCAGGTTTAGGATACTGGCCGGAGGGCTGTAAGATGCCCTTTAACAGTGAGCAGCTCATTAGGAGCTTGCCTCTGATACACCCTCATCTCTCTCACATCACCCTCATTTAATGAGCAGCTCTTACCTGCCTGAGGCACAGGTCAATGCCTTGAGAGCAGCTCTAAGTCTGTTCAGACTCTACAATGAGCTCTTTAGCCCTTCATCCCAATAGACAGTGATTAGGGGACATTTCAGACGACGCGCTCAACAGGCTGTCTATAAATTAAAGTAATTTACTATGTACTGTTACCAACAATTCGTGGAATGTTTCTCATACTATTGTCAATTCTGAGAGGGGGTCCATGCAGGAATTTTGTATTAGAGGGAATTGTCATAGCTGACATTAGCATTGCCATAGCAACAGGTGGGTGGGGGGAGACGACAGGCTGTGAGGCTGTGCAGTAACGCGCAGTGCCCCCTGTCGGGCCCCGGCAGCACTACACAGCGCCCTCACGGCAGGCAGTCATTACTGTCTCTACCCTTAACAATGCCATTAGCAGCAATGTCGTTTTAATTCCACTCCAGGGTGCACAATCTAAAATACTCCCCAATGCCATGGCAATTTCTCTGGTTTCAAGTCCCAGCGTGCATTCCCCTATTTTTAGAAAAGAAAGCGAATCAATTTACCTGTTTGTCTTCGAGTTTTTTCCCTCTCCCTCCTTTGCCATTACCTTGACAGGGAATGGCAGAGGAAAACTCATTACGGGAGTAATATACAGAAAGAAATACACATGTATGAATTTCGATAGAGCAGGTGACTTGCACCTGTGCGTGATTTCTGAAGACTGCAAGACGCCAGGTAAACAGGCATGACCTGTATTGTCTCCTAAGGTCAGTCAGTGATCTAAAAACACCTTTAAGGCAGTAAACATCAAGGACTGTCCATACTCAAAACCTGGCAATCTATTCTTATCATGTCCGACTGGGCACATCCATCTCTTCACTTGATTTAGTAAAGGTTGGGAGGAGGCCTCCATAATGCATGGTATGCCTCAGTGAGTGGCGCCTACAGGGGGAGATAAATAGATGCCTGTTATAATATAGTACTTCTATGTGACTGACATTCTATCTCAATGCTATGTCCCCTGTGACTGATAGGTAGAGAGGAAACCCCCACTACTTATCATTGTATGGAGTAGGCGCTAGCAGCACCGCGCCAATGGCGTGTTGTGACAGCCAGTTGGCTCTATGAATTATAGAAATAAGCCATCCTATTCTCTCAGCTATGATGGGGCTTCTATAAAGCTTTAAAGACCCCTGAGGGTAGCTTCAAGACTGAATGTGTTAGATCCATAGTAAATTATGGTTAGTAAATCGGGAACATGTGTGTTTACGTGATGGTAACTCGAAGATATTCTCAAACATCATGCCCAATACCATTAGGAAAGTAAAATGCAAAGGACTTTTAAAATGCTGAACACATAAAATGCATGTCAGAAATATGCAAGGGATTTTAGGGTGCAATATGCAGTGGTGGGAAGGATGCGGGGTGTTATGAAAGCATTATTAGAGGGGTACACAATCACAGGACTTGTGCACGGGGCTTCGAATCAGTAGCATTGCTGGCAGAATCTGACTAGTTGTTATACTTTTTATGAGATTAGAGAGTAGTAAGTAGAGAAGTGAGCATAGCTTAATTGGTCTAGATACATTTCATGGAGAGCAGTTATCTCTGATTTCTTGCCAATGCAATACGACTGTTCCAAACCCACCCGCCCGCTTCCCCCGGCACTTTTCATACGAAATTGCAACTCAAAAATCAATAATATTCGGGATGGATGGAAAGCAATCTGGGGACAGGACATACTTTCAAAGAGGTTATAAAAAGCTGAAATTGAAATGCAACATATAGACGGGGAACAAAGCACTATAAACTAAACAATGCTTTCATGCCATGCTTATTTATAATTTGGTGAGAGTTAATTACAACGTCTTGAAATAGGATAGGGGAGCGCGGTGCATGCTGGTTACAGCCGTGCAGTTTAATAAGCCAACACCCTATTAATGGACCATGCATCTGGCCGCGTAAACAACCTGGTTTGCGGTTCTGTTATCAGGCAATCTGAAGTGCAATTTTCAGGCAACAGCTCATAAAGGCAAAGGCTCCTTTTAATGGAACTTCGCTGATGCTGTAATGGGAGGAGGGAAGAGGAGGCTGCTACAGCCTGTACTGGCTGTACTACACATAATAACATGGTGGATGGGGGGAGGGTGGGGATGGGGCCTTCTGAGAACTGAACGTGAGGAGACACTAGTGTCTAGGTGTCCTACGAGGAAGTCTACACTGGGCGGGGGTCTTGGTGGGTGAGTGGGTGGGTTAGGGGAGAGAGGGGGTGGTGATGGTGGGACAGGAGGGGGTGCGGGGACCTGTTAATGCTTGCTACGCATCAGCTATAGTGCTGCAGGTGGCTGCAGGTTCTGCAGGTGCGCAGCCTCCTCCATGTTCTCCTCCAGGGAGGCCAACACCTGGCGCTGAAGGTGACCATATTTGGTCGTTGTCGCGCAGGGTTCTAGTGCCTTTCCTGGCCGCTTTCTGAGGGCTGGCGCTTTGATCGCACAGGCCCTGTTTTAGAAGCCTGTAACCAGGCGGAAGCTCATGCTCTCTTGACAGCCCAGCGACAACTCAGCAATGTCAACAAACTGCACTGTTTACCTTCTCTAGTTCCCTTGTTTTGCAGCTTTAAATCGCCCAAAAGGAGTCAATAACGTTATTGTTTCACTTGCTTTTGAGCGGAGATGCATGGCGGAGAAGTGCAAACATGCATTAGCCTGGGCAACAAGGAAACAATGCTTGCAAGGGAAAGGGTAGCGAAAAATGGCACGATTAGCATGACAGGGGTCTTTTGATGAGGAGCAGGAGGGATCACGTAGATATTATTGATGACTTATCTTAGAGGATGTTGTCAAGGCCATAGTTGTGTGATGGGTAATAAGGTATGATCTTTGGGATCCACGCCCCTGATTATGAACCTCTCAAACACATGTGGCCTAGTGTTGTGGCCATCGGTCAGATAATTATGGAGCAGTTGGGCCTATAGCTTATTGATCGGAATAAAGGCTTCATGCCAAGGTATGCAATCATGCAATGCCTTGATAGCTGCAACATATTATGCTCATCAGTAATAGATGTATTGCAAGGCAGTCTGAACTTTTTTTTGCAAAAGCTCAAAGTGCAACAACCGCCATGCATGGTTTTATGTGTTGCCTTGTGAACGGTTCTTATGGAATTATCCAGTTTAGATGAGAGAGCAAGCATTAAGTGGGAATTAGACAGGGATCAAAAAGGTTGAATTGGGTGGTGACATTTGGGTCTGAGTGTACCATCTCTTCAGCTTCAAAGAAACCCATGTCTGGCTGAAGGGTTGTTCTAAAGATCACAAGTCGTTATAAGATCGAGTCTAAGTGGGATCATTAGAAAGTGGGAAGACTGGAGAATAGAAATGTTAGTAGTTTGTAGACATCGACGTTTCAGGGGGTAGCTGGCTAAAAGATCTGATTATATGAACCCCATTTGAGATTACATAAACCATGACTAAGTTCATTCCTTGGTATAAATACTACAATTATATTCCAAAGCAACAGTATTTGGCATGTATATACTTCATGAATTCATGTTTGGTCTTAGGTTAACAGTCAGTTTCCATACGTGAACAAGTAGAACAAGTCCAAAATGTTGTTCGGTCAGTTGTCGGTCGTCTTGGACACAACAAAATGACTGTATGGCTTCTTACCTGTCGGCTATGTAGTTCAGCCTGGCCTCCATAGGTGGCGTGACCACTGTCTATGGCCTCAGCCATCATGAAAGGAAGTGGGTTATAAGCAAGTAACAAAGTCATCTACAATGAATGTCTTTTTAGGCAAAGTACTATGAAATGGTTAAAGAACTGCAGTCTTTTGTATTATTTTGTGTATCAAAAGCAGCTCTCCAATACGTGTTTAATGCTGTATCTAAACAAGAGACTAGGTACTATTATTTTAAATGTAGAGTAGTTTCGGGACATGATGTTATCACAATCCTATTCAATATACAAAGTTTTACACACATATACACCGTGGTGAGTGAACAAAGACATGTGTAGCCATAAAGTATCAGGATTTCACTGATCACTAAATCTACAAAGTCCTACACAAATAAAGACAAAGATGAGAAGACCAAGACATTTGTATAGAGTACCGGGTGGATACTTACACAACGCAACTGTCTCCTACTAGCGACTATATCAAGACAAGTTCAACCACAACAGGTGGTAATACAATATGAGACCGGTTACAAAACTGTAGGCATCAATATGCAACTCCAACACAAACATCAACTCATTCAATGACAAGGTCGATATGTTTATGAGCTATGTCCATGGAAAGCTCCAGGTCTCAAGACAACCAGGTTGAGACAGCCAAAGTCCATGCACATCCAATCATCATCATGATAAGGGGAGTGTTGAGGGGCGGGGATGGGGGCTGGACATCATGAATGAAGCAGAGATGGCCTTATATGGCCGACTCGTCCCGTCACCATATAAGGAGCCACCTTCCGAAGTCATTGACAGAAGGAAAAAGGGACGGGGTAGGGTTCGCCATTAATTATCTCCCTCGGCAGCTATCAGGGCCCCACGTTGAGCAGTCACCTGCACCGTGCTTTCCACCTGTATCCCCCTCCCACCAAGCAGACTACACCCGGCTTCATCATCCTCCCTCCCACTCCCGGCCTGAGGAAGGAGTCCCCTTCCGGCGCAGCCATGACGTCAATAAGATACAGCCATCTGATTGGTCGGCGCGTTGCCGTGGAGAGCTGATCTCGCGCTATTCTCGGCGCTTTCACGTTGACATTTGGCGCGAAGGACGGGGACCTGTCTGCTCGCCGGAAGTTGGCGGGAATCAGAGATCATCAGTTCTGGGTAGGCTGTTGGGTGAGTGGGTGGGTGGGTGCTGTGGGGGGTGCCGTGAGGGAATGGGTAACAGGAGAATGATAGGTGTGGGTTACAAAATGTGATGAAATTTTGGAGGATCTCCATCAACTATAGCCAACGCACGGAAAGGCCACCAAAATGTCATGCATTCGATCCACTTTAATTACATTGACCACTCGTGCTATACTCACCTTAACTTACCTTAATTAGGCCTAACTATCCTTAACGGCACCTTATATGGAATTAACTAACTGATTTGTTTGTGTGTCTTGGTGTTTCACAAGGGGTATATGTGTCATTAAAAATAGGATTTCCAGTCTCAACCCAAATATGGCAAATTTTGAGAAATTCTGACCAAATGCGGGGTTTTAACATATCCTTATCTGATTGTGGGTTTCATTCAACATTTGCCCAATTTAGGAAAATTCCAGATCTCAAAATAGGAGTTTAATCTTAGAAAGAATCAAGCGGAATCACGACACCCTCTTAGAGTGTTAATGATACTTAATTGGCCGAAATTCTCATTTGGTTTTAATTAAACTTAATAGGATTTGGAATATGATTCCTGTGTTGAATTTGGAATAGTCAGCAAGAATCGGGGTTTTACTGTATGTTTTTGGTGTGTGTTTGTTTGTTATTCTTCATCTTCATCTTCGTCTTCATCTTCATTTTCTTCAATAATTCTTCAGCTTCTTTTAGTTAACTTCTTCTTCATTTTCATTTCTTCTTAGTTAGCCATAATGTATTTACCATATATTGATATATTCAAGATAATGACACTGCTAAAGTAAAAGATCGTCGTTTGATCGGAGAAAGACGGAACTGTCACCAGACAACATGTTTCTGTGCTGATGGGACAGATACACATGGTTTGGCTTCAGAGTCAGTTTTCCTATCATTCTACTTCTGCAGTGGCTTATGATAATATGTTCTTATTTTCATAACTATGATAACGTGTTATTATTTTGATAACTATTGTGTGTGCAAATAAGAATTAATACATATTACCCCAGTCGGTGGGTAATATATTCTAATTCCTGGTCCAAAAAGGAAAGGTTTTTACATGCCTATTTAAACTCAGAGGCACTTTTGTGAAACAAGTCAGAGTCAGTCAACTTCACAAAAGCGACAAAGGCTTTTTGAATAGGATACACAATTATTTGCAACCTTTCGTTTTTAGAATGTCTGTGTCAGTTTCATGATAGTCAGTGCATCTTCAACTTGTCAGTTGTTCTTGGTCTTCTTTTTTCATGTCAGTATTGTCAGGTTTCGCCATCTTCTGTTGGCATTCTTTCCACAGCCTTGACGTTCTTAAGGCCTCTTTATAGTTTGTGTTTATCAATGACTCTCTAACTAATTCACTGGGGCTTTTCAGTTTTCGTGGCTTTTCAGATCGTGGCATTTCCTCATTTTCACTGCCTTTCTTGATCTTTCTTCACCAACCAAATCTTGATGCCCTTTTCGACCTTCAACTGGTCATTCATCGGTACGGCCTCTTCATGATCTTTCCAGCCTTTTCTCAATTCTTCATGGCTTCTCAGATCTCTATGGCCTTCTAATTCATCATGGCTTTCCATGAAATTCATCACCCTTTAGGCTTCAAAGGCACTTCATTGACCTTTGTCACTATTAGGTGCTGAAATCTATATGTCTTCAAGTTAGAGTCAATGATATATATCTTCAATGTGTCTTCAGATTTCATGGGGTCTTCAAGTCTTCATGGTCTTCAAGTTTTCATATGGTCTTGAGGTTTTCAGTCTTGAGGTTTTCAGTTTTCAGGTTTTCAGTTTTCAGGTTTTCAGTTTTCAGGTTTTCAGTTTTCAGGTTTTCAGTTTTCAGGTTTTCAGGTCTTCAGGTTTTCAGTCGGAGTAATAGAGGAGAGTGGGATGGGGCTTTACCAATCTTCAAGTTCTTCTTCTTATGTGATACCATTAGTTTTACCATGATGTATAATTACTTCTTAAATACTTACCCATTGTTGTTAATAACTTATTGAATGATATTCTAGTAATTACTCATTGATAATAGCATTTACCGGTATGATAACGTAATGCAATTGGCATAATATAAGGTGGATGGGAAAGGAGTGGGGTAAGGAGTCGTATGTCATGTTATTTTTGGTCATTTATTATAGTGGTATAAATATGTGCATACTCATTGGTATTGCATCTCATTCTCTGGATATGTCATATCACAGTTGTGGCAAGTATATCTCATATAGTATGAGTATAATTGTCAGACGTTAGTCTTCTGTTAATGATAACTTCATTAACTAGTGTTTATAGGATGTCCACCACCTAGTCCAAGCTCTGCTCAGACTAGGCATGGCACCTAATACTTATGATAAGAGTATTTCATCTTATCTACGAGTTGTTATTACTATAGGCAGTCTTTTTTGTTATATATGTAAGATCACAAACGGCCACCAGGGCACGCTGTGTCAGTCTTTGAGTATATGCAGTATATATGTAGTAAGTCCATAGAAGTTCTCTATATAGTAACAGCAAAATTCAAAACTGAGTGTTATATACTTAAATCTGAACTAAGTATGGTCATAGTAACGGTCACGTAAAATTAAAGCTACACTTGAACACTCAGAATGAATTGGATTGTCTATGGATTTTCTTTCTTCTTCATAGTTTTGAATGATCTTCATTTTCATTTCTTCAGAGTTTAGTCTTCAGAGTTTTCTGAACTTCTTCAATTTCTGAACTTCTTCATTTTTCATGTCAGGCAGTCAGTATAGATGGTTCTTCATGTCTTCGTGGTGCGTTAACACCGTCAGGGCAGTAAGTTTTCAGTAAGTCTTCGTAAGTTTTCGTCTTCTTAGGTCATGAGTAGTTTCTTCTGTCAAAGACCGGTTTGACTAACCGGCCCATTGACTACGCTAAGCACCCACTTCAGGGAAGCGCTGTGCAAAGCGTTTCTTCTCACTTCTATTCTTCACTTAACTTCTTCTGAACTTCTGAAGTTCAACAGGGACAGTTCTTTGTGGGGGAGTGTATAGCAAGGGATTGAGTCTATACTGGGTTCAGTGTCCCACAGTGGATGAGTGACGTGACTACATAGACGCCATGTATTCAGCCAGGCCGGCTGACGTTCATACAGGCAGAACTGAAGTGGGGAAGGGGCAATGTCCACGAGATATTCTTCAGCATGGTACACTTGACAAGCACCAATGTCACTGGGAGAAGTCATATCAAACTTCACTTCAAGTAGTCAACTCATAAAGCTAAAGTGGCGTTGATAATCAACAACGTCCCTATTCTTCACTGAAGTCTTCTTCTTCATCTTCTCTCTATTTACACTATGTACAGTCTATGTACTATGTACAGTCTATGTACAGGCTATATACAAGTCCTTTTTGGGGACCTTTGTAGGGTAACGTGGGTGTGCTGCTGATATAATATTGCAGGCAGTCACAGTCTGTTTGTGTGTATGGCTATATACACGTGAGTTCATGAGCTATGTACACATGATGGTGATCAGGTTGCTCCATGTAAAGGGAGAGCAACTGAGGGGGGATTGCAAGTGTAAGGCAGCTCATGTGTAATCAAGAAGTAGTAATCTTCATTTTGCCTAATTCTCTTATCTTCACTTCACTTATCTTCGATCCTTGGTGGGGGATATAGCTTTCACTATTCGCCTTCTTCCTGCAGGGTGGTGTCACACCTGTGAGCAGTATACTCGGTAGTATGGCGCTCACAGACAACCAGATCGGGGTCGGGCTCGGCGCGTTGCTGCTGCGCTGTGGGTGATAGCGTTGGAGGTTGTTGCTGCAGCACCCCAACAGCGGCGCCGTGACCGTCGTTGCCCCGGTTACATTCATGTGTAGACACCAGCGACCCGTCCTGAAGCGCGTCTGGATCCAGTATGAAGTACTGTGGTACTTCTCTCTCTCCGGCCTCCCCGGCAGTGCCACGCCCGCGTCGTGCGGTGCGCAACACGCGAGGGTGCGTCCCGCACACATACCCACCAGCGGCGTAGTGGGCATGCGATTGCTGCGGCTTTCCGGGTGCGTAACAACTGCGGACGCGCAGGTTACGCGCTAGGGATCCGGTAGGGTTACCGAAGCCATACACAAAGCGTTGATCCATGCGTCGGACGAGGGCCTTCTCCAGCGTCCCATGTACGGTTGGGAACTGGAACTCCTCGACGTAGGCGTACTCGTTCTCATCATGCCGTGCGCATGCGTCGATGCGACAGGGCAATACTGATTCGGTATTAGCCGACTGATACGGCGGTGAAGTTAGGCATTTAAACTTCTTCTCCGTTGAACATGAGCTGGTGGGGGTCGTCAAGGGGTCGGACGGAGCAGCCACGGTTATCTTTGTCGGTAATCGCGTTCTGCTGCTGTACGACCTGAGGAAGATAAGAGAGGGAGGGCACCGTTAAATTTGTGTCTTTGGTATTGGGGTTGACAAGAAGTTATAATCTTCATCCAGCTTTGAGGAGAAGGTGTTTCCAAAAAGTTGTTTTAAACATCATTTTGTTCAATTACATTTTACTTGTGTCAAGATTAAGATTACTTTCATCATTACATGCTGATGGTACTGTCATTTACATGAAGTATGAATTCAATATTAAATTTTGATGGAAAGTCAAGATGGTTACAGGTTCCACTGGGGAGCTGATATGTAAGTAGTATATGATACAGTCACATTGTACACAAACTGACTAGAGTACGATATTACATCATCAATGCATTACAATGTATATGTAATACTGGAGGTTACTATAGACGGTAGACAGACATGTCCATAGCAGTGGTAGGGATTGCTATGGACGGCAGTAGTAGTAGTAGTGGAGAGGTGGTACATGTACCGCCCCACACTGGAGGACAGAGGTCTTAATGGATCACGGCAGGCAGTGACACATGACCAGGAGGTCATGATCAACCATCAGTCCATCACCACTCCTGCATTACCCGCCTCCTCCAGCAGCTACCGTGGAATCCAAACCGGATTATCCAGGCGCAGACTGGGATTGGGGATTAACAGGCCTGGCGGCTCACAGGGGGCTGATGTATTAACCTTCAGGTGAACACGACACCCTGGAGGAAGCACCAACCTCTCCAGTGCCACCAAGGCTGTGGCAGAGGAGAGGTTAATGACTATTGTCAGGTGGGAGCACGGCGAGTTGAGGTTAGGTTGTGGGATAGTGACATGTGTACAGGGGTATATTGTAGGCACTGGAGTATAGGAGTACTGACACTGGAGGGGATAGAGTTAACTTCCCTGGTTGGAGGTTGGAAGTGAAGTCTTTTGCATGTGTTGATAATGTGTAAGGTTTTAGGTTGGTGGAAAGGATCACAAAACACTTTGAATATGTATATATATGATATCATCACAAAACAATATGGAGGATGGATATCTGGACACATTGAGAGATATATATGGTATTCCTTTCGGAGAGGGTTTTGTCTTTTCACAGACTATAGGATCAAACAACCACCAAGTCGGTGGTATGTTTAGAGGAGTCAGGTGCACGACACAATCATTTGCTGTTAGTCACTACAAAAACGACAGCAGTTCAAAAAGACACCATCAATTTTGAACAGGACACATTTTCAGTTGAGGTCTGAAGTTGTTCACTTTTTCTTACCTGGTAGAGGTTAGTAGGGGGTCTGTTAGATGGGGTGTTTTTCTTGTTCTGATCGGACCACACTTGGAAAGTGATAACGTAGGGGGACTCTTTCTGGCTCTCGGGGTTAGTCTTAGTGGTGATTGGGTTAGCCTGATTGGCCTCCTTCAATTTCTTGTTCGTTCTGCAAAAACACCCAAATATCGACCGTTCTAGTAGGTTCTCCTTTTTGTGTTTGGTATGGGGCAATGGGCAATGGGCATGTCCAGGGTGAACAAACACCCGGACATGAGTATATATATACAAAGGGCCCCCAAATCCCATCCCCGGGGGACACATTCCCATATCTGATCTCATAGTGATTCAATCCCCGCAGCAAGCAATTTATATAACTCATTGTATGAATAAATGCAAAGCAAATTAGTATTAAATCAAGCAGCAAAACCATTTTGGTCTGTGTATATACGTAAACAAATACTACTGGAACTTAAGTCTTGTATTCTATAACTTTGGTAATAAAAATAATTGTATGATCTCCCATGGGGGCCCTTGTTTCCTCCCGCTAGTATTGTAAGTGCCCCGGGTTATGATTTAGATGGTACATACCTCTTGAGGCAGAGCAGGCCGAGGATCAGTACAACCAGACCAACCAGGAGAGCCACTGCAACGACAATCAGTACGGAGGAGCCATGGGGAAGGGTTCCAAGACGGAGAAGGCTGGGCTCGTCATTCTCTGCAAAAACAAGGGGAGGAACGGTTTGTTATTCATCTTTTCACACATCACGTAGGTTGATCATAATCAAAAACAAAGTATAGAATAACTGGATCATAAAGCACTCAGTGTCGGGAGGAGGCGCTGTCAGGCCTGCCGGCTGTGGTCAATTTGGGGGAGGCTATCTGTACTCGTTACTATAGTGATTAAAAGGACGCCGAGTGCATTGTATTAGACATGGATGAGTTATCGGCGGGGAGGAGATGGGGTGTTGGCGGGATAGGGGCAACGATGAAGAGTGGCCCCCAAGTTAATTTGACCTGTCTTCACTCAATGGTCTATCTATTTTACCGACCGCTGCTTCTTTCATGGTCGGCGGCGGGTCGGATCTGCCCCCACTGTGGCCTTAGTCTGACACGTCCTATTAAGGCCCCAGACCCCGCCCCAACCTTCACATGGCAAGCTCTGAGAACAAGTAGCGAAAATAATATACTACCCCCAGAAGTCAGTTTCTTTCGCGACAGAACACACACCAAATGCTCCCCTGGCTGTGTACTTTAAATCAGTATCTTAAAGGACCCAAGAGAACATGTTTTGGAATAAGACTCTGGACAGTTTGAGTTTTTTGTGGCTTAAAGGGGCCAAGCTGTGTGCAGAAGATTGGGTGCTGATTTTGAATGTCGCAAAATATTGCAGCGCACTTGGGGCCAGCAACCGAGCCTTCATCAATTTTCCCGCAGAAATCTAATTGTCTTCTGCCACACGTGCGTTCTATCGGCGCACGTGGGACTCTCACCCGACCGGAAACCACTGCATTTTTGGCCCTCCCGTTTCTAATATTCATCTTAAGACATAACAATTTCAGAATTTTCCCAATTTCCACGAAACACAGAGTGCGGTTGGATAATTGATTTTTCCTGTGGCAGACTATTGCTGTTATGTGGCCTGCCCCAGTTGGGGATTCAGGGAAGGAAGGTTTTTACCCCTAAAGGCTCCCATGGGGCCATATATATTACAAAAGATGCCATGGAAACTCATTGTTTTCTCTAGAATGCCTGGGCGGGGGCCTACCCTAGACTAGCTTCATCATTCCTGTACTAAAACAAGCATCCATCATTAGTTGCCCATGGTAGCAGCTCTATTCATCGTGCTGGGCTCAGTTATGTGCTCCCTCGTGTGGGGACTATACATTAGCCTTAGCCAAATGCCAAACAACTAGAACCACCCCTGCAAGACATCTGCCACCCTACACTGACAATGTGGCAAGAAGCCTGTGAAATGTCCCCACCCCTAGATTCAGTTGATATTGGTCATGGGACAATTCTTAAAATGTCTGAAGCTCTAAAAATCTATCACCAGGTGGTACTAAACCTTTACAAGGTATATTTAAATACTAAGGCATATTACTATCATTAATGTTTGATGTGAAGAGGTTTGATGTGAAATGAATATTTCAACTTACCAATTGTGCAGTTTCCCTTGGGTCCGACCCACTCTCCGGCTTGGCAGGTCAGCCTCCAGGCGTGGTCGGGCTCGGCATTGCAACCCATGGTCATCACATTGCCATCACGCTCCACCCAGCCCTCGGTGGGGGGAGTCACATCGGGGCAGCCCACGGCTGGAAAGATAACAGAGATCACACATGAAGCACACTCTCTCGGCGGGAAAATAAACACAGTCTATCACACCAAGGCAAAAAAGTCGTCTGCTCACCAAGCAAACACCAACGGCCCCTGGTGGTGGAACCAATGGGAAGGTGTTGGGGCTCTGGGAGATAACAGTGGAGGGAAAACAATGAAGTGGCAGATAAGATACGGCTGGAGGCCTCAGCGAATCGCAGGTTTGGTTTGGCGGGGCTTTGACAACATAGGCTCCTTCTTCTGAGTGGCTATCGTAAAGTGGCGACTTTGTAAGAACAGACATGAATAATTTGTCCGATCGGGGAGGGGTAATTGTGATCTAGTGGGGGTGAGAAAGGGAGTGTGCAGCGTCTAAGTGATGTATAGGGTTCAGATGCCCCCGACCCCGGACGGAGATGGGTAGACAGTGAAGGGCGTGAGGTGGGAGCAGGGGGTATGGAGGAACCGGAGGTACCGACTGGATCTCAGGATGGCCAACCGGGACCCTCAGGGCTACTGGAGGAGACATAGACAAGCCCAGGAGGAGCCGAAGGGAGTCCGAAATCAGGACACACCCATGATCCATTTCTCCCGTTGCTATACGAGACAGATCACGAATGTAAATGTAGCAATAGAATTGCAAATCGCCCCTGCTGCTAACCTTACACTGAAGGAGCCAGGACCTGTCAGGAAACTGGCATGAATGCTCCCCCTGATGTTCAGATTAAGTAATGGGCATCTTTACCCCCTTTTCCGCCTATCAATTACAGGAAATCCCCAATCTTTTGACTATATACATGCTGAGCGCTGCTCCGAGGGGGGATTGATCTGCTGCTTGCATCATGACTATCCATTACCGCTACACTGCATGACAATATCGCTTTGCTGGCTTTTCTCTCGCATGTCAATGGAGGGCTCGTCCACTCACCCCAATTTGGGGTCAATTATTTTGCCTAGATCAGACTAGATCCCCAGCGTTATCCATACTTCCGCACTCTGCCGAGGCAATTGATTGAGAGAAGGGGTTGGGGTGGGGTAGATGGTGGGGTGGTGGTATGGTGTGCTGTGGCAGAGTAGCTGCTGGCGCTGATACTATGGAAGCAGCCCTATCATGCTCATCTCACTCGTGTCTAGTGATATGGAGCGTGCAAGCATGCATGCACCACCTGTTAGTATCAGCCATACAATGATCATCTAGAGCTATTCTCTCTGAATCATTATCCAGCATCAGGCGTTCCCAATTCCCCTTATTAACTGGTCCCAACTTTTTCAGCCATTCCTAATCTCCCGAGCCCAGCCTGGGATCTCACTTGTAAATAATAAAAATCCCAATGTCTTTAAGGCCAAAAGTCACATCAGATCCAAATACATCCCTGGCTTTTTGAGGGGTAGATTCCCAAAGGAATGCCATGTGATATCTGTAATTGCAGAGGATTTTCTACATATAATGAATACACAATGACTGTTAATGTCAGAGTCTGTCCACGCGTCGGCAGAGCACGGGTAATTGGGCCCCATTCCGACCTATCCCTCACGTCCCGCCGCCATGACACCGGAAGGGGAATGACGTATCTATAGCCTCGCTTCCAATTGGTTTCATTTGGGCCCCGAGGCGAGCAAATTTAATTTCCGCTGCCCGGTCTGTATATTACAAGGCGGTATTTACCGTGGGTGGCCCAGGGTAGGCCCTCTCCTTCTCCTCATCCTCAAGGTTCCGAGGGTGGGGATGAGCATTTGTGTATGGGTCCCATCCTCCAGCAATCCATTCCCCTCACCCTCAGCAGGCTGGCCAGACGACCGCTTCAAAAGAGCCCACCCTTCGAAATGCCCAGGCACGCAATCTTCCTCAGCTCAAGAGTTTAGTGCAATAACTTCTGTCCTCCTACCGGCTTCTTACAAAGACCCCCGCCTTAGGATGTCCTTAATAATCTAAGCTCTGCCCAACCAGCCTCCGGAAAATGACAGTAACGAGATTAGATTCAGAACTCCCCGCCTCCATTTTGAATCCAAATTTGGTCTTGGATAGGAAGGTGGGGATTAAATTTCCCTCAGGATGTCCAAACTTCCCACTGCCTCGCTTCATTTAATAACTTTCAGATTACGCCTAGATCTGCTGCTCTGTTTTCATTCAGTCTGTAGATTTTTAACGGCATTGATTTGGAATCCCAGATCTTAATTAGAGATACCGACCATGCTGTTTTCCCATAGTGATGACTAAAACAGGGGCTATCTCTCAATCATTTTCCCTTAGAAACCATATCAGATTTCAATCAGGTTTCTCAATACTAGTGCGATTGCTGAGACCTTTCACATTGAGACTGGATAGAATGGGATCACTTCAGTGTAGATTTAGGAGCAGAGAAATAAAATATACGGATATTGTTTTATATAGAAGGTGTCACATTTAATGGGGTAGTATTGGAAACAGGTGCTTTCCCAAATATTGCCTCATGATGACCTTACCAGTTGTTTGTGTTATTATCTTTTTGCCCAGGTAATACATGGCAAGCCATGCATTTTAAATGCGCTGTCCCATCTTGAATCAGTTGAAATTGAATGATGATGAGACCTTCAGTAATGGATGTGAAATACTTCACATCTAATTAAGGTTTCATCCATGGCAGATGATTCCTCACAGATAGCTGAAGTCGTTTCTAATTCGGCCACATTTGAATTTGATATCGTTTCATGGGTTCTCATCTCCAAATTTAAAATTCCCATTCCCAAGGAAGAAGCTTTGATAGCGCTAAGCCGAAAGCGACTAATTGCAATGTGTGCCCAAGAGAACACATCTCAGCCCCCACATCTGCTGTTGTTTCTGCTTTACCCTTAGACACTGGAGGATCTCCTGAGGCAGTAATTGAGGGAGGGTGGGTGGTAATTAAGGTGGAGACTTACGTTCGAACTGGAGGAGGTACTGGCGGTGCACGCGCTTAGCGTTGATGAGACGGACCTCGACAACATTGGAGGTGGAGATGTAGACGGGTCCGTGTCTGTGCTGTCCTCCGCACACTGTGATGCTACGAGTGGAGTCACGCTCCTGGAGGGGGAACAACAGGAGGAAACACATTAATTCACACTCATAAATAGCACTGGTAATTGTCAGCAAGTCTAGTAGTCACTGGAGTGTTGAAATTGATTTTTTTAAAGTGTTTTATTGGGTTGAATAATAACAAATACATAATAAAATGAAATGAAATTAACCTAGCACATGCGCATTGCATTACTTACGCTAGGACCCAATTACTGCTTAGCTAAGTCATTAAGGAGGCTGAGATTGAATATTATGTTGGATACTATCGACCTGCTTTGTTCCAATTTCTAAAAGCGTATAATATTGCAACAGAAATGTGATGCTATATTTAGATATGGTTCAAGGTGATATTAGAAGGTGATATTTACCTTGATGATGGCGTAGACGTGGCAGTGGTGCTTGGAGGCAACGGGGTAGGTGATGGTGCCGTTGTGCACATGGGCCCCAAGGCTGAAGTCCCAGAGAGTGATGTTGATCTTCTGGCCGGCCTTGGCAGTGAGGAGCCAGGGGGTGCTGGCAGATCCACACTTGGTCTTGTCGGTAACGTGGGAGGAAAGGTAGCCACTGGAAGTCTTAGGCTTAACGTACTCGGATTCTTTGCAGGACCGTGCATTTGGTGATACAACTGTGGGGGAGGAAACAGAGGAAATAGCATGGTTAATGAAATGTGTGGCGTGTCTAATGAGCACAGCGGGTAGGGGGTGTGAGCTATGAAGGTAGTTTGCTTTAATCTTGAATGTGGGGGTGGCGGTAAGGTGGGGAGCAGGAAGGGGTGGGGAATAGGGTGGGGGTGATGCTGAATAGTGAGATAATCATACCCATAGACCCTGTCTGGGTGCTACTATTGATAAGAGCAGAGACAGTGCTCACTGTAGCCAGGCAAGCTACTCATGCCAATATCAACCCTATTACACCCTCCCATTATCTGCGGTCATCAAGTGCCTTACCCTACCTCACACAAGTCATAGCTCACACAAAACAATAAGGCACTATCACCACAATGGTGTCAGAAGTGAAACCACCCAGAAACCACTGATTAATAGCACCAGACTTGGCCACCATATTAAGGTAGGGTCTGTGATTCCTCAGTTAGTCTTCCCACTGCTGCAGGAAGCCTGGAGGAGTGTCTTTTTTCATGTAGAACCCGTGCCAACTCGCATTCTTTGATCTTACGGTTAAGTCTTACGATCGATACTCTGTAGTTCAGCTCATGCTGACGATTGGGCTTATTTGCCTTGGCTCTAATGACCACTCCCGCTGCGTCACTGCCAAAGTCAAAGTACCCTTTGATATGCCCATCCATTAAAACCAAAGTGAAGTCTCCTGCTCCCCTTCTAAAGCAGGAAAACTTGTGTAAAAAGCCCCATTAAAACACACAAGTAAATACGTAATACGGGCTATCAGGCTGATGGCTGAGATAATGATTCTTACCTTTGACGCAGTCGTAGCTTGCTCTCAGGTACCTGCGGAGATCCTCGGGGCAAGGGTTTGCCTTGTCGAAGACCTTGTCGGGGATGCTGATTTCACACTCCTGCTTGCCAGAGCAACGTGAGTCAGCGATCGGCAGCACGTTGGCAAAGCAGCCAACGTAGCCGTAGTCACGCTTGACACAACGTCCACTGGCCATGCGGCCATACTCAGCGACCTTCATGACGATGACTTCATCGTGGCTACACTTGGCATGGAATTTCTCCCACTGGCAGAATTCATGCACGACTGAAAAACACAAGGGGAAACAGACTTTGAGTTACAGTGCTTAATGATGGGATGGGAGGTGGTTTTGTGAAGTTAGGGGTGATGGGATGGCTCAGTGATAGAGGATTGGTAGCCTCCCCAGTGGCCCTCTGAATACTGATTACACAGGTGGTATTTAGTCAGTGTAATTAGTAGTAGAGGGATTTGGGAATGTCTAATGGGAATAATGGGATTATACTCTTGGGGTACATTAGTTAAAGTCAATATAAATCAATTCGATGTGGCTGTATGTCTGGCTAAGGATATTATGTTTGCTATTGCTGCAAACAGTTCCCATGGAACCTGGAATGAACTATAATTTATATTCCCTAAATGCACCTCCCTGACACTGCATTAGGATAATTGCCAAAGAGCAAAAGTGACTACCCAGAAGTTCCATCAGAGTCACTGGAAACCGATGGTGTAGGAGACTATTTCTGGCTGCGTGGGATCAGCCATAGATAATTACCTCCCCTTACATTAAGAGGTAGATCAGGTCATTCCATGCCTGATTACGCAGGCATGTGGAAGCCTAAGAGCTGCTCATCCAGTGCTGTCACATCCGGGATGAGCAACTCCCACATCAATAAACGACCTGATACCATCCCCCTCACAAAAAGGCCAGCTTAATTGGATTTCCCCACCCCACCTTCTTTTTCCAAGAACATGTTTCTGAATTTAGACTTTAATTTCGAACACCAAATAGAGATGTATATGTTATCAGGGTCTAAATTTGGAAAATAATTATTCTGAAGATGTCATGAGCCCAGGTTTTTTTGGAATTAGCAGGGAAGGGATATGAGCAGCTCAGTGTTTTTTCTTGTTATGGGCTGCAGGAAGAGGGTGTCCCGAGCCTGACAACACCTGCCATAGCCAGACAGGTAGCCGACAGGCACCGGAGATAACCACGCCCTAGGCAACACTATCTAAAGGTAGATAATAGGCTGGTTGCTAGGGGGCGCTGTGTAATCTTACTCCGCCTTAATTAACGACACATAAGGAAGGGAAATAAGGCGGAGAAAGAAATTACCTCGCGAGAGGTATAAATATGCCCTGCCTGTTTCCAGTGATGAATTAACTATATAAGGAGAGGAATTTTGATTATCTAATGCATTCCTGATTAATGGGAGCTACAGGGTGGTTCAAGTAATGTATGAGGATTCTGTACTGGAAAGGAAATCTCCTCTAAGCTCAGTATTCTGAGCATAAAGCAGATCGATCATACAAGGGGATGATATAACTTGTTTTTTGCTCTCCCCTCTATGCTGTGTCACATGCACCCCCATTTACATTAGAACAACACCCTGAATGTAATTCTGACCATGCATGGAAGACACTCCATGAAATCACTTGCATCTAATTTCCCTGGAGTTAAGCTCTACTCTTACTTTCAATGAAATTATGTAAAAATATAACTGAAGTGATGATTATTCATTTCTCTTCTCCGAGAAAGGGGAATTGACTGAATAATCATCTAAACTTTATAAACTCATATGAATTAGATTTTATACCCGTTAAACGATGTATTTTCTTTCTTCATTTTTCATTTTTCATTTTTCATTTTTCAGTTTCAGTCTTCTTAAATATCATATAATGTCTTCAGTCGTCTGTATTCTTTCTGTCTTCTGTTTTCGTCGGGGTTGGATCTTCTAGAGGTTAATACTCTTCTAGACTGGGAATCGACTTTGGATCTTCCAGGAGATCGTGTTCTGGATCTTCCAGGGTGGGATCGACTTCTTTGACGCTGTGTCACGTGGGGAGAAGGGTGTATCAATGTGCAGGCTCGCTGTCAGGCTAGTTTTCTGGTTCACAGGAGCCGACACAGACCACTAAGAGGTGTTGGCACTCCCGACCCTACCCCTACCCTTCAACCTAACTTATTTCCCCTCCACTGCGCACGCGCGAGCAGCCAGCTTCCGGCAGCACGGGTATGGGCGCCGTGTGCAAAATAGGAAAAAAATAAGAAGCTAAAAAGGAAATAGACGCCACTGGGATTCAGAAAGCAGTGGTTATGCCACTAAGGAGGTTGAACGACAAGATTTGAAAATTGCTCTCATTTGCAAGCAACTGGCAGTGTGCATAGTCGATCTTGTTGAATATGGTCTGAACCAATATTATTAAGGCTTTTAGAATTTTGACTTGTAGATTTTATTGCATACAGTAAATAACCAAGGTATTTTTCCGAAAAGGAATGCAATTAAGCGGGACTTCTAGTCACTTTGTCAGGCTCGTTTCAGGAAGTCATTAACACCAATTAAGAAATAGCAATCTGGCGAAATTTTGTTAGATGGCAATTCAAAGATGGATTGTTTCCTTAGTGGCACTGTTTTGAATCCTGCTTCTAGTTTCATTGGAAGGCAGGTGCTGGGGAGTCATTCATTCTGGCTAGAGTTGCTCTGTGCTTTTCAATCCCAGACCACCTGTGTGTTGGACTCTGGCGGAGGCTGGCTTATGGCTCCAAGAGGGGATTAACTCAAAGGCTGCTGATTAAAGACCTGCTGATGTGAAGGATGACCTTTGCATTGCCCCTTTACCCACCCAAACTGTGCATCACAGACTTCACAAACCCAACCAAGCAATTTGTGACATTTTATGCATCTTTCACATGGAAATGAAACATAAGGTCTCAAGAGGTGAAGTGTGTCAAAAATAACAGACAGTTTGCAGTCTGAATACTCCCATAGGTATGAATTCCAAAGACTATTTCAAGTAAAGGAGGAGGTCTGAAATCGCCAAATCTATTAAGATTTAAATGGGTAAATATTTTCCTGCGATTCTCAAAAGGTGAATTTTGATGTTTGTGATGGGGGAGTTTATCATTGATTTCTTGCCATCAAAGAGGAAGAGTCAGGCCAAGGTTGGCAGTTTGGGTCTTTTTGGTCAGCTTCCGGTACTGCATGCTGTGCATATTGCTCGCTTGGATGAATTGAGCTGCTTCTGAGCAACTCGGGAGCAGTTCTGGAGCCACAGCCTTTCCGCTATTTTCACCCTTCACAGACTATACACATGCCAAAAGGTCGCCACCCCAGCAGGACACTGCCACAGATGGCCCAGACCTTGCCCTTCCTGAAAAGCTGTTTTGAACTTGAAGTGAAAAAAAGTGGGATACTTTTTTTTAGTTCACAAAAGTGTCCCTACAGAGGACTTTGCCTTTTCCGGTTGCAGGGGTTCTATGCCCTGGAGCAGTGAACCGAACCAAAGGTGGAGCCCGTTGGCTTCTGCTAGCTGCCCTCTCCAAATACCAGTAACAGATATGTTGCCTTCAACTAGACACACATCCCTCCTCCCGCCCACCCCAACCCCATCACCAGAAGCCTCTTCCCAGACCAATACGAAGGGCAACCTTCTCTTGCCCAATACTTTAATCAGTGGTCGGGGTCGGCAGTGTAATCAGTCTACAGAGGCATTGCCGCTATGTTGACTCACAGCGCCGAGTTATTGATGCTCCGGTAATTTCCCCAGCCATCTAAAGCCCTATTTGGTCCTGTGGGTGTGTGTTGGGGTGGGGGTGGGTGGAAGGAAAAGGGCCCACCACACCACCACCACCACCACCACAGCCAATGCCCTGTCCAAGCAGCCCTGGAGTTGATAATACAGTGGGCTGGCGGTAGTCGTGTTTACACGACGAGCCCCCGCGATACATTAGCCATTCCGCGCGGTCGGACACGACTTGAGACGGTGTTCAGACGGGCACACATCCCGCTCCCCGGGCCCCCTTTAAAGTGTGTACAGATTGTCTCCCCGTGCGAGTAATGGACTCCACATGGCCGGAGAGGCCCATTCCAGCAGGCCCGGACAGCGATACAAAGTCGACCTTTGAGCAGTGTATAAAGGGGACTTAGGTATTGTTGTCCGGGGTCATGGAGCAGAATGGCACGGTCAGATTACCTCTCAGCGGCCAGCCGATGGGGCTGTTCAATAGGGATTTCCCACTTTTATCCCTTAAGCACGTCCTACCAGCTTCATCCCCCGCCTTACACCCATGTACTGCTCATCTAAATTTGACCTCAACATGCCTCACATTTACCCCTAACACTCATCAATCTTTCATTCTCTAGGGAAGGAAAAGATGAATTTATTTTAAAATTTAATTTTTATTAAAATTAAGGCACCTCTTCAGGTCTGCAGGTTGCGTACATTTGTATGTTATCACAAGGTTGTTCTTCTCTTTTTTAAAGTGTCAGTATAATCTCTGCCAGCTCTTTGGCCTTGATGAGGTATGTTGCTGCTTTATGTCAAGTACATCTTGGCATGTAGCTGAGGGCAATGATCATAAATGCTGCACTTATAGCATGCAACCATTGTAATTTTGAAAGAATCAAATCCAATATCATTGATGATAAATATCAAAATTTGGTTCAATTTTTAATGTGTTTCGCATCTATAAAGGCCAGGAAAATTTCAATCGTGAACAAGACAAGGGATTGTGTTCGGGGCGCCATCCTGCGGCTTTGGAGGGCTCTAAAGTAGCAGGGGTTTGTCAGTTCTGAGATAGATTGATCGATGTTCACCAGGTCAAAGCCGCCTAAGGCTTAGGTGTCCTAAAGCCCGGAGGGACCAAACACTTTAGGAGCCCGTCGATAAAGCATGTCACTTGTCTGCTGGGCCGAAGCACAGTCACTTTAGTGAATGAGTATTCAGTCCTCCGGATAGTTTATAGGTGACAAGTAGTGCAAATGCTGCTTTCTCACGGCTCGTCACCATATGGATTTAGCTTTAAATTATTTTGAGCATGAATTATATTTGGGTTATGACCAGTCTGTCCCCTCACTGTCTCCCCTCTGGGAGCTGCTCTAGTCAGGAGCAGATTCTGGGACAGTTACCGACAGGCGAGTCGATGGATGAATTGCTCAAATGCCTTGTTTGAGCTGGTCTAGTGCGCATGCGTCGTGATGAATGTGCTCTTTGGGACACTGGCTGTGATCATGTGACCATTGGGGGTGTAGGGGGGAGGGTGCCAATCGTTAGGGGCCATATTGAGGCGGGATCCATGGCAGGGAGTCTCTGTCAGTGCCGGATCTCAGCCGTCTATGATCAGACCAAAAGAGAGGCCTCCCTGTGGGGTCCTGCTCCCAGACTTGGTTCCTACTGCTTTGCGCCCCGCTGGCTACACCAGATAAAATGCTATCATTTCGTAGCAGTCTGCCCCGCTCTATGGCAATAGTGGTAGTCCACATAAAGACCACCCCAAGCCATAGGCACAATCACCCGCCCCCTCCCCTCCTTCCTGCCGGTTCTGCAGCATGCCAGATTGTCCATATCCCACAGTTGTCTGCTGTTTGAGTTGGTCTGCCACTGGAGCTGTAGTCACAGCTTAAATAGCGTTAGGCCCCACCTCCTGAGCCCCCTCCCTAGCTCACAATGGGCTGAGGGCTCCCGGAGGTAAACGTTAGCGCGGGACTAATGTGATTTGTAAGGGGGGAACTTCTTGCTTCAGAAAGATTGTCATCGTCAGTGTTGGCCACAAGTGTGTGCTGGTATCGCTGCAGTTGGACAGTCAGCTTGGACATGAGGGCCCCTGGAGTGGCCACTCTACCGCCAAGGCAACCAGCAACGTAAGGCAAAGGCAGCCCAGGCGATGCCTAGACATAAGGCCAAATTACATCAGCGTATTAAATTCTGTCAGTGTTCTCACTACAGTTTCCTCTATGGATAAAGAAACTGGTTGTTTTTAGGTTTTATTCATTTTGCACTTTTTCTTGGGGTGATTTCCATTCTTCAGGGATGGAAACAAGCATGAGTTCACACATCATGCGTTATTCTTGCGACTACTTAAGCTTAACTTAAGAACACCCCAACCTGGTATCTCACACACTAGTACCAAGGTACCATTTTCAGTGATTGTCAGCAGGGGTAAGGTTTAACAGCTGCAATAATTGTCTTCTACTTTGGAAGGCATGTCTGATACTGGGCAGATGTGGAGATCGATCACACCTCCCCCTGTCGGGGGTGGTGAGGGGACGGCGGACGTCAACCGCCCCCAGCCGCACAACAGATCGTGCTGATAGATGACATGCTAGACGCTATCAATATCGATAGCTGAGGATGGCGACGAGACGGTAGTGCGCGAATCAGACACTGACACTTTGTCTTCTGCAGGATGGCGAGTTTTTGGAATATTATAAGTTAATCAGTTACTTAATCTTCTTTTGAGATATTCAATGATGTTAGCCATTGTCAATTGTGACATTCACACTCTGTGGATTAGTTCTCTTTTGCATTTTACACATTGGGCTTTATCGGAAGCCTTTGCAATGTCTATCCTGATCCTCAAGTCTGTAACTTCAATTCACATATTAATAGCACCATTTAAATTCTGTCTGGAAGTTAACTGCAACTTTCAAGTCATTTTAAAATCTCTAACTTCATATCAGCTCCTAGAATCTAATTTGAGGGGTTTCTTCCTCCAGTCATCATACGCGCTCATGTCATGTTAAGGTTGTCGTCCTTAAAATTACTTCGAGTTGAGGCTGCCTAGAGTTGGGCCTTCAATGTCTTCAGGGAGAACCTGTCTGGTCTTATTGTCTTCAGTCGGTGGCACCGTCTTCATTGACAAAACAGGGCTGATCACACCAAGCTACTTCTGGTCGAGATCTTCTCTAAATCTTCTCTATTGATTTCTCAGGGGTTTTCAACTTCTTATTTACACTTCAGTCGCGCAGACTTATTTTCTTAGGAGGGGTTATGATGGCCAAGGGTTCGGAATGGGGTGTTGGCAACATTTTCTCTCTAAAAGAAAATGACAATGGCAAAAGCAAGTAATTGAAGCATACTTTGAGGCAAATAAACAATGTCTTTTATCGTCCAAACTACATATGTACTGTGTAAAATTTGGCCATGAACCAATATAGGAATTTGCTGCATGACTGTGCATGAAATCGATGGCAAACTCTAACAAAAGCAAAATTGACAAAAGCAAAGAAGCAATATACTATAGGATAAGAGAGCCTTTGTGGCGGAAGCTGGAAGGCTTGTGATAGTTCAAAGCTGGGGAGGATAGATTGAAGTGAAGATTAGAGATATTGTCTTTTCAGCATGCTCGGAGCACGGCACAATGACCAGTGGGAATTGGCCAGGAGAGGAGAGTGTGGTCTAAGGCTAGGGGCTCTGGTGGAGAGTGCTTGAAGGACCCTCTATTGGCTGGAAGCCCCATCCCTGCACATAATGCCAAACCCACCCGAGCGGCAGAGGGCCCATGCCTGCTTTCACGCTAGAAAATGAGGCGAATCTGTGGTGCGAAGGACGGGTCAAAGGCTGAGGGGCTGTGCTATAGCTGCCTCCCCTCCTGTTACGGATCTATGCCATGTATTGATTGTCTCACTGGCTTTGTTGTGTCACATCCCTGTAGATATCATTAAGTCTAACCAGCAATGTCACGTAGTCAGCTTGTTGGGTACAATGCCAGCCAACGCCATTGCTACGTCAGCAGCCTGTGTATTACAGAGACAAGTAAAACTTAAGGTTTCCTTTAATTATAAACCTACTGTTAAAAGCAATCAAACACTGCTGACGCACTTCCGCTTTTGTTGTCTACCTATTCATATCTTCTAGAGGACGGATGTTTGCGCCTTAAGTGGATTGAAAAAGGTGTGATGACGCACAAATTGGATCTCATAATAGATCGTATCAATTATCTGGATATGTCGGGTTGACATTATCCGCGCCTCTGGCTAGATCTAACAACCCAAGACAGGTGTTTTGTGAATGAAATGCCAGTGGGTTTTTAATAGATTGGTTATTGAGGCAACTGTACGTGAGGAGTGTGAGGCAGACGGGCCTCTGTGGGCGAGAGGCGGGCAGCAATTAAACACACCTCTGCCTCTGATCTAAATGCAGCCTCATCAATAAAGAACAACACCCCTGATCTGTTTTTTATCTTGTTTCCACTAATTATACACCGCCCAGACAATGGAGCTCATTATCGCCCTAATTACTTCCCCTCGTGGGCCGAAGAAAGTGCAAATATCAAGGCGGCAAATATCACCACCTTAAAGTGAGAGCATCCTTAATTAGATGCTGATTAGGCTAGCTGTTTAATCAAGCTAAGGGGTGCGACTTATGGGAGTGTAGCACAAAGGGATAGAGGGATGGATTAGACATTAAAAAACACTTTAGACCTTTATATAAGCCTGACATTTGCTATCTGCGGAAACCCATGTTCCGGCCGTGAATCGTCATTGGCCACGGCCATTGACGTCACGAGATCCGCCGGAAGTAGGCTCTGTTTTTGGGTTGGGACCGAGGCTGTACATCTCAAATGACAAATGCACAGGAGGCGGTTAACGCCTATAATGTAACTCAGTACCGATTGAATTTCGATTTTAAATTTCTCACATTTCCTTTTTCTTTTTGCATTTACAGGTTTTACAAATCAGCTCATTTGGGATCAAATTTCAATTCAAATTTCCAAATGTTTTGGGGGTTTTAGGAGCCCCTGAAGGCAACATGGAAAAAGCTGGTGCGATAATAAATTAGGAGGGCAATTTGAACAGACACAAATTTCATTGGGGCTAATCGTGCGCTTAACAAAGGCTGATTGATAAAGAACCAAGCAATTTCCCAAGCGGTTTCATTTCACGCTCCAGGCACCCAATGTTGGTTTGTGTAGCGAGCCGCTCCATACAGCCCCTACATGTGTGTCTGTCCCCACTGAATTGGGAGCAGCTCACAGGTCCTCCCTCCCACTCACTCACCCAACTGCTCACTTTACTCTTACACTAACTCCTCAGGCTTTTCCCGCCCACCCCACCCTGCACTGAGCTTGGACGTGCCCCGCACACCGACCCTGTTGTTCACATTTGACCGGGAGGACAGATTGAGTTAGTTCTCTCTGAAATGAGCTGCTCACACTTGGCTGCTTCAGGCGGGCGGTTCTTTGAGCAGCTCAGCGCTGCAGCAGCGCGCACCCCGCTCCCTGCTGCGACCGCCAGACAGCAGCGCCGACTGCAGCGCCCCCAACGGCTGATTCTGATACTACTCCCACTGATACGACCTTATAAGGTAATTTACTACAATGCACTGTACAATCCCAATTCTACAGTTCCTCCAACTCTGGGCATTACACTGCGTGGTCGTTTTACATTGCCGCCTTCTTCCCTGCGAATTACTCAGTTTTCATATTCTCCACCCACAATGTCATTTACACTTAGAGATTTAAACCTTCTTAGATCTCACAGATTTACAGTGAAATACAAATTCTAACCTCTTCTCTGGCCCACCTTAATAATATAGTAGAGATACATACAGCATGAATAGAGATAGATAATCTCACCCTCACATTCACTCTCCAGCACTCCCGCACTTTCACCACTCATAGAGCCAGACACTCAAGACTTATCAGAGGATAGAGAGATAAACCAGACTCAGAGGAGAATCTGGAGATACTACTAGTAGAACTCTAGATGGAGTGAAATCTCTACTCACCACCGGGCTTGGCGATCTCCGGCGCGGCCGTCTCCGGCTGATGGCTGCGGGTGATGGGGATGAGAGCACATGCTCCTCCGACCATCATGATGACGAAGAATTGGATGAGGCTGATCTGCTCCATTTCTGCTCACTGTCTTGCTCGACAACGACTCGTAGAAAGGATGCTGTACGTTGACACGTATTACCACGTGCGGTCTGGGTTTGGATGAGCTCGGGTTAGACGCAACCTGGCGCTAAAACCGAGATAACAACAGAGTCCGTTTGGCGCGGGTCTCCTGTTGTCTGGATGATGGGAACTACACGGAACTTTCGTAGAAAGCTAGTGTAGTCGTCGTATTGGTGAGAATCGGTGAGGATTCTGAAGGACGATGATAGTAAACCGTGAAACGATTGCTGCTCAAAGTCCTGGGTATGGTTGTTGGGCTGTTAACTACAGCGGTGAAGTAGTGCTAGTAGCTGTGGGGGCTGTGTTGGGCTCAAGAGGCTCTTGTGGTACACACTCCGCTCACAGTGGTGATCTGACTGGAGAGGCGAGCAGCTCTGCCTTTTATACAGCCAGCCCCCGCGTACAACTAATGTATTCACTCTCCAGTGATACCTGACTCGCGGGGCGGGCCGCATACTAATGCCAGGCGCCAGGCCACTCATCATAATCTCCTCGTCCTACGCAAACATAGTCAGACGCCTTGGAAAGGTACAGTCTCACCGGATGAGGTAAGGACTGACCAATCAGAGAGCAGCTCAGCGGTAATGAGCGCCTCCGCTCCATGGCCATGAACGGCGAGCAGCTCCGAGCAGCTCATGATTCATGCACCAATCATAGGCCATCGACTTTTTCCACAAATCCCAGCGGCCGTTTGTTATGATAATGAGGCGCACTCCCTCCCTCCCCACCAGCCGCTCACCTGGCTAGTTAGTTACTGATTCACGCCGCACCTCCTTCCGCCCAGCTCATATCGCCTCACACCTACAAAGTTTCCCCGTGGCTTTAATTAAGAAGAAAGTTAAGTGACCATTGTTCGGTGTTGGTAGCTTGGTTTGTGTCACGGTGCTCGGAACTTCCGGTGGTAGTAGTAGGAGTAGCTCGTGACACCAGGTAGTGGTCTCCACCGGAAGTTACCCAAACAATGCCGAACTGACCCCCGGTCCTTGGTGTCTATACATTAATGGCGGATCCCGTCATTACCTTGTTTACCAACACCAAGACAAAGAAGCAGAACATGATTGCTTCCGGTGGTAGTAATCTTTTTCGCCCCCTTTGTCATCAGTCTGGTATCTTGATTCAAAACAATTCCATTGCAATGACATTATGCTATGAACATTATCCACAACTTGCTCTGAAATGTTTGGCATGTGCTAACTCTGAATCATATTCTCTCCGTGTTTTCTCTTGAGTTATTGCACTAAATTGAGATGTAAACAGACCCGTGCTTTAGTGAAGAGTGTCATAAACTGCCCAAAGTTAAAGAGAATTGTGCTAAAGCATGATTATTATATCCCCAATACAACTAACTAAAACCTGCTTTGCATTGGGCATAACATGCTGGAGGGTGGGAAGGGATGGGGTAATAAAGTTGTACACAGTGCTTAGGAACATATCGGCAAGCCCTGTTAGTGCCCTATATTGGGTCTATTCATGTAAAAACGACACCTTTTTCTTTATCTAAAGCAATCAGATCAATGAGATACAGAGATAAGTTTGATAACACTGGATCATTTTCAAAGTGTTAGTGTCTAGTATAATCAGAACAAACAAAATACTACCATTCAGATGCAACCACCATGAAGCTTGCCATTGAGGAACCAATTACTTCCATTGATACCCCCCACCCCCCCCACCCCCATACACATACACATACACAACCCCCTAGACATACACACACATACACACTCCACCACTAGCTTCCGGTCGGAGGGGGGGGGGGGCAGGGGGTGGGCAATTGAGTGAAAGGGCTGGAAAATGTTACGGTATACAGCCTGCACAGGTATGGCAATGTTGCTTCCGGTGGGTAAAGCAGGTCTGAAAGCGGCGGTTGTAATGCTATGTCTCCAGGTGTGTGTACACTACCCTTATAAGGACACACCTTCCTAAAGGGGCAGGGCCCTCAGTTGTCGCACCTTGTTTGGAAGTCACTTCCGCTCAGACGCGCCTCTGAAATGTGTGGAGTTAATTCATCTGCCCTCCCGGCCTGGCACGCCCAGTATTGTCCCACTCCAGTGGATTTTCCACTACGTTACCCGCCCTGGAGTTTTCCATCTCGTCAATGTTACTATTCTGGGAGTTAATACATGTACGTTAGGGACATTAACATGTGAATTGAAGGAAAGGTCCTGGGCGGCCAAGCCCCCGTCGTAGTAGGACCCTATAAGGTAATGTTGTCAGTGCCCTGGTGGATGTGGCGGCTGCTTCATACCTGGGACATAATACCTGCTTCAATGGTCGCTCCAGGTGACTGGAACGCAGCTGGAGAGGCCCTGTTGGGGGAGGCAATAAGGGAGGGGCCTCTTACAACTCCTAGGCTGAATGAACCAGGAGTGAGTTGTAGGCCCCACTGAATTACTATACTAAACATTTAGTACCGTTTCCGGCTAGCATCACTTACCCTTGGAAGGTTATACAGGTATATTTACGGGTATATATACAGGAGGGGTACATTGATAGCAGGGGCCATTCATCAGAGCAGGTAGGGAAAAGCAAGGGACACTTAGGGGTTACACTCTGAAGCACATTCATTGACACTATCTGAGTTCTAAGCTTGTAGATGTCTACTATACAGCTGCTTTACTTTCATCAGTGGATGAAATATAGTAAATTTTCTTTGCATGACCTTTCTTTACAAAGTGTTCTTAAAGCAGGAACATTAGCATATAACATCTATATAGTTTTGGATACGTGTACCCGTCCCACTCCCGTGATATAGGTTTAATATGGACTATGTGTTTGACATTGTATTGTGATAAGATAGTGGTAAAAGGATCATGTGTGCCCGTCTAGAATAGTTGTTTTGTCTTGTTACTTAATATCCTTAAAACTGTATAGTACAGATATGGGTGTCTACATTTGAACTACAGAAGTTTACCTAATAGTTGTCTAGTATGATAATGTTCGCTCTATTATCAATAACTGACTACCAGGATGTGACTATATGACCTGAAGTTGTATTTTCTTCATTAAACATGAAACATAGACACCATCAGTTCTACCATATATTGTGTAGTTAAAGCTACAACTGATTTGCTTTTAATAGGCGACCAACTGATTACATAGCTATCGGTACTTTCGGTAATTTGTTATTCACATGTCCTAGCTATCCTCTGTATTCACGCGTCTACGTTACTTTATAGACCATCTTCATGGTACCCCATGTACTATTAGTGTGGAGGATAAAGTTTTTTTTAACTTAGAGAAGAGACCAGGTTATACTTTATTTGTTCTACATGGACTACTCTGCTTATACCATAGTTGGCTGCATGGAGAACACCATAAACAGCCTGTCTGTATAGTATGTACATGACTGCATCATAGTGTGTGCAGAACCTTCAACCAACATCAAAAACTAGTTGTCAAAGTTGATTCAACGTTGAACTGAATTTTGTGCCCACTGGAGTGTCGATGTTGTCAATTGAGCTTATACAGCTACTAGATTGTACTACATGTATATCTCCTACATAAACAATACGTTTCTATGCCCCATATCTAGTCATTATACCTGTCGTATCTATCTCACTTACCACATGTCTAAGCGCCCATGCATGGGTACGTGCAGTAAGTTTAGGTAAATGGTTATGTTTCTAAAGATGTGTCAAATGTATGTAAGATGGCAGTGTACACTGTAAATAGTAAGTGTAGATACAGAGTTGGATTTATTGTATCTTAACTGTATCTATTCTAGCTTTATGGTAGGTTCTACTGTGCATGTACACTAAATTTTTTACCTATACAATAGATTATACGGTACACCTACAAAAAGGAAACCCAACTATTTACGGTTTACACGTATTGCGCCTTACACATGGATAAATATTGGTTTTAGAAACCAGTAGAGGAGGATTATCAATGATCCCTTTATTATAATGTTGAGGTCAAGGAATTCATTAAGAAAAAACTACAAAGCATCCTCCATGTGTTACAGTATAAGGCCACCCATACTGTAGTACTCCAGACAGAGGAAGAAGTGGGAGAGGAATGTGGGAGTGAAATTAGAGCACTTCTCACCAAATATGGCACATATCATAATTCATGTAGGTGTTGATAGGCTGCCATTGAATCAAGACATGGAAAATCCCCCTAATTAAGATAAACGACCAGACAAGATCCCCCACAGTCATCCCTGCTAAAAGGGCAATTCCAATGCTGCACCAACCTCTGTCTAACTCGATTTTTATTCATCCATTATCTCATCTAAATGTCAGTGAATGTCGGCAGGTGTAGATTATAATGCCAGCTAAGTGTGCATTGATGACCAAGCAATAAAATGAAAATCCCCGGCGGAAGAGTTCTAGTGTCTAATTGAAAGGACTGATAGCAAAAACCGCAGCTACAACCCCCCGCGACATGTGACATTTACCGTGGGTACCAGAAAGAAAATCGGTGCCTCTGCGTGCCAATACAGTCCCACCCGTGCATTGCACAGCGGTCAGTGTGGGCCACTTTGACCAACCCCCTCGTCCCCCTAGAGCCTCCTCCGCCGACTGACATTTAGCAAAGCAGACGGAAGAGTCTGTAGGTTGGTAACGAAGGTAATTTAACTACAGCGGATGGAGTCGCTCAGAGCAGCTGCCTAAAGACAATGTTTGAAGAGGTGGAGGAATAGGGCGCTGGGACATTACGACAGGATGGGTCCTTTCTGTGTGTGCTGTCTCCAGGGAGGTAGAGGGGTTGGCCACCCACCCTACCCCCTCCTCCAGCCCTAAGCATTAATACTTCAGCTCCAGGTGAGAGAGACATCTCTACCTGTCGTCATCACCATCCAATCAGAACCCAGAACAAATATAGTATGACCATATAGAGCTGTCAGGGCCCTCGCCATCATGGAAATTTCCCAGGTTATCTAGGTCCATCTGCTCAATACAAGAGCTACTCATGAGTCGAACATCATGTTTTTACTGTCCCCTCACCTGACTTGTCACCGGGGCACTGAGTACTCCCCTCAGCTGAAGGGCATATGTTATGGCCATAAACATAACTGGGGATTAGTGATGATTTTCCATCGTCGAGGGAACTGAGATAATGGGGCAATGTGTTGTTGACGATCAACTTGTTTTGGTAATACGGGTACTGCTGTGGCGGAGTTGGTAATCATTTTGGGAGAATCAATGTGATTAAATTTGATTATAATGTACGGTTTACCTATAGAGAATTACTGATTAATACGTCCATATTCAGTAATAAAGGACTAATACAACTAAATACATGCAGCCATTACCTTAGTTATTGCCAATATTGTACATATGTTTTGTGGGATACACTAGAGAAGATTAAAAAAAGCTTTTTGTAATAGGCAACCACAACATGATTATTGACCCCGCCCTTTCCAATATGACACCTTCTACATATATAAGTAGACGAACAAAAGAGCCGTCTTTATGAATATTATCCTATAAAATTTGCTTTAGTATATTACCGTTGTCGATATATGAAAAAGGTCCGTGTATCATCATTACTGCCTTGGAGAACGGGGCTTAGGATATTTTCTTGCTGTGATCTGACGTACACTAACGTCATGAAACATAGAGAAACAGGACGCAAGCCCCTTTTTGCTACATGGATTATGGAAGACAAACCTAATACCATACTGCTGTACTAAGATCATTAAGAAAAGCCGGTTAGGTATAAGAGCAAAGATATTAATTCATTGATCAAATATGATATCAAAACTAAAATTATATCAGTATCTAAGCTGTCTGTGGAGAATTCCACCCGATTAGATCTTTCTGCTTATTATACAGATAATAGTGAATATAACATAATTATATATGAAGATTAGTCTTTTTTTCCATTAAGATATTTCCAACGGCTTCTTGTTTGTCGCTTCAAGGTCGTACAAGGACACGCTGAGACTAGCCATAAGTACAAATATATCTGTTACTCAGACAATGTATAAATATATAGACTAGTAGAACAAAGTCACTAGACAAAACTGAGCAAGGGGCAGATAGGAAATATCCCTTTGGCTTAGGAATACAAAGGATGGGACGTGACTTAAACTGAGATCAGCAGTCAATTAATTCTCCACAACCCTCACGATTTGCGTCACTTCCGGTGACGGCAAAGGCCACAAGACGCTTGTGCCCTTAGTAACAAAGGGTTGCTCATTAAGAACCAGCGTAATTAATGCTGAAACCTGCCTGGTCCCAGCGAAGAGGCAGGTCCCTTTGACTACCCTGTTAGTAAGTTATTCAGCATTAAGCCACAAGTGGTAAACCCTTCAGGAACGGACGGCACCTTGCCTTAATGCAACCATGATGCGCCAATGCAATGATGACTGGCCAGCACTGCATTGGTGCATCATGCCGACCCTTTGGGAGTGTATGAACTCTGTGAGGGTCGGCATGATGCATGGATGAAGGCCTGGTTAGGCACTAGCCAGGGCTGCGTTCATACAGGTGACAAATGGCATAACACATTAAGTACCAAAGTACCAAACCGTCCTTAAGGTGCTCAATCAAAGGGCAGGAGGAGCGGGGGAGTGGATTATCTCACGATCAACACCAGCACGGCGGGCCATGGACACGCTTGACATTAGGTGTTGGTCCTCAACAACAGGAAAAAACACCAGAATAGATACTCGGCATTTTGTGCTGATTCATCCTGTTGATATGAATTGGAGATACCAGTGTACTTCCGGCGCGGGTTGTCGCACGTGCTGTGTAGCGCAGTTATGTAGGTAAAGGCCGAGTATTGTCATAGGTACTGATTCATTCACATCAGTGATTCAGATGATCCCAAATACATCCTCCCTTCTGAATACTATTTTGTGTTTAGGTCCATATTAGCGGAATAGTATTGTAAGTAGCTATGCAATACGACATTCTTGTGTTTAGGGTAGGCCCACGACAGTAGTCTGCATAACGTAAATAGTATAGGAAAGTAGAATGAAAGCCGTATATTTCTACACTATCATGCATAATAAATTTATGTTTAAAATTTATCAGTAAATCTCCCCAGCTTCGAGCGTCATGGAAGAAACATCTGTCTGGTGATGATTTATATAAAATCATCGTCATAGGAACAGAGGCATTCCGACGTGAGAGCCGAGGACGTCAGAATACCTGGTCCATCTCAGGTGTGCCTTGGGCGTCACTCAGGTGTCCAGACAGGTGTCTCTACTCAGGTAACGACCGGGCCGTACAGGTGAGCAGCGCACCTGGTGAGGTGAGCAGTGTCCCGCCCCAGGTCAATTAATGAGGTGCTCACTTAGGCCAAAAAAAAGGTTTGTTTCAGGTCACCCGACCGACCCTATCAAAACAGGGCCGACCCTTCGAATTTTTATGCAATTTTGAAGAAATCTCCGAAGACCCTTTTTTGGCCAATGTTAGGGTCTTCGGAGAGGCCTGCCAGTACTTTCATGTTAAAAAAAATAAAGTTAAAAAAAATAAAATCCGACCTACCGACCCTACATTTTTTGGCCATGTTACCTGAAACAAAACTTTTTTTTGGCCTTAAACCCTTTAATGGCCGCTGTGCTATGACCTTTGTCTGCATGAATCATGGACACACTAGAGATGCATCTACAGACATCATGATGACGCCTCTGGGTTGTATTATCCGCAAAAGGGTCTTGAATATAATGTATGATGAATGCAGTGCATTTCTGTATCATGACGGCAAAGGACATGTTGCATTGAATTATCTATACATACAGCCCATACAGGGTTAAACTGCCGCACTCACTAGTACTGTAAATGGCTTGGGGACGCGCGTGCTTTTCTACATTTATTCAATTTTCTTTTTGTTTAATCATCAGAATGGCTTTGGGTGGGACGCGTAATTTGACATTTCTCAGACGCTTGACCACGTTTTTAGTGTTACCCCCCGCTTTTCTCATGTATTGACGTCATAGACTCTGAGTGAATCAATCGGCGCAAGTGTTAATTAGCTTGTGAGAAATCCAGTGAGAAAGTGTTAGACTTGATGCATTCCATGAAAGTCATTCCACTAACGTCTATAATACATTCGTTATTATATCTAAATGCATCATGGTCTGGTTTTAAATGACCTTCAGCTATATGTATCTACGCGGTATATATGATCAGGCTTATCAGTAAAGAAAAAGTCTTTTTTATTTCACCCGAGAAAACATAATATATATTCTCAGCTCAAAAATACTGGACCATCTATGCCCATTGACCGTGATATGTGACATATACTAGGATAAGGGACCTTAGTGTACCCTGCACTGCACTAAGGTCCCTTCTGGATGATCGTGTCACTAATCATAATCATTAACTTATTTCCCCCTGTCCCCTAACAGCTATCCCTGACCCTCCTCCGGCGCGTGGTGCTTGGCGTGAGCCCCATTCCTGGCTGGCCACAAGCTGGACAGTGGTCTGGAGGAGGTTGTCTCATGAAATTGTAACAACTGAAATGTCTTTGACCAGGTGTAGTCTTGGACCAGTGTAGTCTTTGAACGGGTGTAGTCTTTGTCCAGGTAGCTTTAAAATGGATTTTCTTTCTTTTTTAATTTTTGATATTTTGCATATCTGTACAATGTAAAATAGTTTGTGCCAATCCTTATTGCCTATTACTTTTCACACTGCAGCAGTTTATTCTCAAAGTTATATGTAGTGACATCTTTGACCGGGCAAAGGGAAATAATTATATTGTGCTCTACTATGCATGGCATGCTCAGTATAAAAAATACAACAAAATTGACTTATGTTTGCTATAAACGTGTATCATCATATGGGTGGCCTATTTCCCCGCTTTTCCTACTACATATGCCTCATTTCTGCCATTTTAACGCTGCCTGGTCAAAGACTACACCCGGTCAAAGACGTTTCAATTGTTACAATCTCAGGAGACATGGCCAGCCTGAGCTGGCAGTTGACAAGACGACTATTGTATATCATATTTTGCCGATTACAGCTGTTCTTCAACTTCAATAAATATAAAGATATGCCTATGCTAGTATCCTAGGAAATATCAGGCAACATGCCCATGATGAAGAATGCCGTAGCCAAAATGCTAAAAATCCCCTTGCCCTGTGTCTTAATTACAGATATGGAAATATTCTCCTCTCGAATGACTCTAAATTGCTCATCTCATCCCCAGCGCCATCATATTGGGGGTATTTGGTTACTAATTACAGTGAGGAAGATAACAAATTACCACATCATGGGAGTCTGTGGTGAAATTGGTGCTGGGCTAGCAGTGCATTAGGTTAGCAATGGCGGCTGGTGGATTATTCCAACAGATAATTCTCCAGAATCTAAAATGAGCTTTTCTATATTAAGAACATCTCGGCATACACCACGTGACCTCTCTTTATGCCCTATAATGCAGAATTCCATCACAAAGATCCAGGCACCACCTCCAGGAGGAACCCTCAAGGTATGGGTCCTCCTCTTGTACATTGATAAATGACGTGGTTCCATTTCAATATCCTGGAGGCACATCCCTACTGGAGTAAACTTTAGCCTCCCTGAATCTTTCCGTGACCTGCTTTGCCGATGTCCTATTGACTTTGAGATGTGCCCAGGGTGGCGTGTTGAACCCTGGGTTTGTATGGGGTAAGCAGGAGGAGGGGACTGGATCGGGCTGAGGTGTTTGGTCTGTCGGTAGACTACATACTCAATTTACTAAGGACCCTCTCTACCAGGATAAGGGCGATTCGATGTGGTATTTTTAGACACAGACACTATCTACTTCCGACAAGAGCCAACTGTACGTAACAGATAATAAACACGATGTCATTTTAAGAAGAAACAATTGTAGATAGTGCAGAGTGAATGTTATATCATTGATTAGATTTCTAGATTATGTATGCACGTAGAGGAAAAAGAGGGCCAAGCTAGAAGGTCAAACTCTCCCGCAAAGTCCAGATCCCTAGAGGTTAAGCTGACTCTCTAACTGAAGAGTCAACTTAAGTCATATGCAAATATGTCTCGGGATCCTTCAATGAAAAGTTTGAGAACAAGATGTGTTATGTTATCTAAAATATTAGCATTTAATAGGAGGTAGGAAAGCAGGTGCGTGACTATTATAGACGGGCATTGTGAATGTGCGTCGCCTGCACGCTTGCCACATTTCTGTATACTACTTCCACTGACTCCCACTGGGTCTATCAGCCATGTCCCACTGAGGCTAGCGACAACAGGGCCCCTTCCCTAAATACATCCACTCCATGTCCCACAACGTGAAGCACACCACCTTAGGAATCGATCCCTGGATTGACTACCTAAATAAATGTTTAATAGCGATCACCAGCGATCAGTGTGTTATTTAGGAACAGCGCGGGCGTGATTACATTTCGGGCGGAGGTGAGGAGGCCCCATGGAACAGTTGTGAAACGTTAAAACGCGGCGGAATCCAATTAGGTACGTTATCAAGCGGACGCCCTCCCCCCCCCCCCTCCCCCTGTAACACCTTCCTCCGGCCCGGGATGCATGCCAAACAGGTGGGAGCTGCTCCCGGAGCTGCTCCTCTTGAGTTGACCCCACATTGATGGAGTACTCGCCGGTGTACAAGTGCAGACCCAGCCGCCGACAGTACTTAGATAGCAATAACGGGCCTGGTCAGGCTGTTCGTGCTCGGGGCTGTCGTGTTTTAGGTCATCGGTGTTGCTGCTTATGTTGGCGGTGTTATTTACTGCCATTGTTGTTGTTGTTGTTGTTGTTGTTGTTGTTGCTGTTGTTGTTGTTGTTGTTGTTTAGGGATAGATCCAGAAACTATTGATCCCGAAGACTCCCCTTCCCCGGTTTCCCGCCTGATTCAATTGTTGTTGTTGTTGTTGTGGCGCTGTTGTTGTTGCTGCTTGTGGGGTTGATGTTGCTGTTTCTGTTGTTGTTGTTGTTGTTGGTGCTGTTGTTGTTGTGATGCGTGTTGCCAGTATGTTCACCTTCTTCTTTGTCCTTCACCCCTCTTGTATTTGCTTGTTGTTATTGATATGGAACTGCTCTCTTCTTTATAAACAGCATTCAGCCCATTCTTAAATGAATGGAAAGAGAAAGAGAGATACATGTGACATTCTGTGCAACTGGCTGAATAGGGAATCGGATGTGGACAAAGCGTTATATGTTTACGGAAGTACAAGTAACCGTACCCCAAAACTGCCCTTACATACGTCATACTATTGACTGACCGGACTAGCATTTCTACAGGGACTACTAAATAACCAGAAGTATGATATCATGATCATACTTCATGGCAATATGACCAGCTCTTTAGGCCACGGATAAAGGCAATTTGAAGGCCCTGCATAATCGTTTTCCTGTACCATGTGACAAGATAGCCCCCTGCCCCACCTACCCACCAATCCAATCACCACCCACACCTCCGCCCCATTGAGGTGCAACACACTTGTCCAACATCGACTACAGCACATGATTTACTTTTCACTTTCACCCATAGATGTTTGGTGGTTGGGGGCAGACAAACAGACAGCCAGTTAGAAGGTCACACAGGTCACGTGCCAACCCCCGTGATGATCGTAGCGCCGTCTCACGGTGACCTTTGGTACTGTCCACACGCCGCCAGGGGAGTCGTTCCGCGGCGTCCCGTCGTGCGGCGCTGCTGGCCACCCTCGCTAATTGAGCTGCGTTCCAAAGGTCGCACGTGATAGGACGTGTGCGACATGATATCGCAATGAAGCCGAGACAAATGGTTATGTCCATCTATGGTCGCTGGAATGAGGATGGCACGCAAGGTTTCTATTTTTTTCTTTTTTTTAAAGTTATTAGATGGTTGTCATGGATGGTCTGCGTCGGGAGCTACGTCCAAGACGTGTCGCTGTCGTGCCGCGGACACGGCCACCGGAAATGGCCGGAACATGTGTTGTTCATCACCCCTGGGCACGATCCATACTTGTCCCAGTGGCAACCCCCGCCCTACCCTCTCCCCCACCCTCAAACCCCCTCTCCATGTACCTTCCCCCGCCAAGGACACTCATCACCCCACCCCTCCTACACACACGGGAGGTAGGTGTGAAGATAAAGGACCCTCGCCATATGGGGAGTAACGCTCGGTAAATTTATCATATTTGCCCGAAATTCCCAAAACCAATACCTCGCTCTCTGCCGAATCAATATCAGACTGTGTCACGAAGAGAAACACACGGGGTTGGTTTGATTCTACGTTTGACATGGAGAAAGAAGTGCATCTTATTTGGTGTGTTTTGGATGTGATTCTTTACTCCGCTGGGGGTACTTTTTCTTTTCATAACAGATATGATACCATCGTCCTTATGACATCCTTCCCAAATGACTAAAAATGAAAACATGGAGACTACATGCTGGTTTCCAGATCCCTAAGGGTTGACAAGTGTTCCTAATTTTGTAGATAGATCTCTATATCTAGAAATTCAAAAGAAACGAAAAGAAAAAGTACCCCCAGCGGAGTATATACAGCGGAGTACATGATATATATATATATATACATATATATATATATATATATATATATATATATATATATATATATATATATATATATATTTATATATATGTACATATATATATATTAGCACATCCGAAAATAGCAGTTATTTTGTTAATGTTCACAGTGGTTCAGTGGTTTATCCACAATTACTGCAAAGGTCAGTCTCTAAAATCCTCTACCATAAATAAATCAGCCTCCACAGAAAGCATCTATTATTATTCTCACTGGACTATATTTTCTATTTCCGTTCATGGAAGACCTAGGATGTGGCCTCACATGTGCTCTTACCTTGTATGGTTCTTGTTTATGGGAGCAAGGCTGGCTAAGCCAATGCCTGTTATGTGTAAAGAAAGGCAATGTTTTACCATGGGACCCCTACAGGTCTCTATTGCATGTGACAGTTGGAATCGTCTCTCTATAGACTACCCCCTTGATCCGGAAGCAATTATGGCCACATGTGAGATGCGGCTACCTGGGACGTTCCCATGGGACTGAGGATATTGTACCCTTGCTAAGAAAATCCCTTTCTTGTGCTAACCCTTTAATGGACACATAACTCTGTAAGTGCTAAGGCCTGCTGTGATGATGCATGAATGCAGCCCTACTGAGTCGACTCACCTGGGCAATCTTTCAGGTGGGTATCAATCCTGTATGTTCGACATGATGCTTGATCGCAGCACTGGTGAGTTAGGTACCAGGGCTGCAATGAATGCATCATGAAGATGAAGACAGTAATGCATCAAAGGATCATGCAGCCCTTATAGGGTTAACCAAGGCACACCAGCTAAAGCTGACTAGCGGCTCTTAAATATGAAAGACCTTTAGTCATCAGTAACTGTTATCATAAGAGGTGATCTTCACGGGGAGTTTAGATGGATACCCTGAGATCGGATTAAGTAGGAATTTGTGGGAGTGCTGTGTTATTGGTTCTCATTAGTTTTTGTCGCTGTTTGCGTTTTCTACGAGTCATGAATTGGAGTGAGGCTGTATAGGCCATTAAAGTGGGTCGAGCACAGCTAGAATCCGGAAAGAGAGTCGGACAGTTCTGGACTCCCTTTTTCCGCACTCTAACTATGATGGACTCTGGAAGCAAAGGCAGTTCTTGTTCTGAACGATGGTTTTGGCACAGTGGTGCTATGTAAAGAGTATTAGCCAGATTCTCAGATATACAATGTTAATTGTTGCCTATAATGTACCTATATTAAAGCTGTCCAATTTGACGATAAGCCAAAAAACTGACTAGGTCCAAAAAAAGAGAGGTTTGTTTCAGGTAACATGGGCAGAAAATGTAGGGTCAGTAGGTCGGATCTTCTTTTCTTTTCTTTTTTTAAACTTTTTTTTTAACATGAAAGTACTGGCCAGCCTCTCCATAGAACCTAAATTCGACCCAGAAAGAGTAAAAATACAGAGATTTCTTCAGAATTGCATAACAAAACGTAGGGTCGGCCCTGTTTAGATACGGTCGGTCGGGTGACCTGAAACAAACCGATTTTTTTGGCCTAGGCACAGTTTAGTTACCAAGCCCATGATTCTTTCTGATTGATTCTTCTTCATTTTTGGGGGGTTGTAGGTGACCAAACTCACCACTTTGAATTTAAATGGCTCATTTTTTCAACAGTGATATGATGTTTGAATATGCGAAACATGACCTAAACTGCATATTATGAAAACACAGTAGATTCTTCTTTTATGGTGGGGATGGGGGGGGGGTATACACATATAGTTTTGTAATATATTCATGTACATGACATGGGACAGCTATTATACCATCGATAATGCAATAAACTGAAACATTTGTATTCCTCCAAATTGTTACCCAATTATAGTTTTTTTAAACTGTGTCCCGTGAACTGACAACACCGTCCGGCAAATGGCCCGGAAAATGAGGAGACAACACATCACACGCACTCAGCGTTTTATGGCCAATGAATGCAAAAATTGTGACATCTTCACGGTTTTGGAAACGAACACCACTTCTGAATTATTTTTTCTCACACCTGGCAATTGGTTGTTAATGGGCAATGGCCACCCATGTCTGAAGGCGGGTAGTGTGTGGAAATAGTTGGTGTAAAAAGACTAATTTGTTCTGCTCTTCAGCATTTTAGCACTAATAAGGTAAAAGTGTGAGCTGCTCTTAATGCCCTTTAAGTGGCGTTAAACAGGCATTCTGGGGAATTGAGCAGCTCAGCTCCCTACTCGGTGCTAAGGCCGGCAATGGCCATATAGGGGTGAGCTACCCACCACTGGCTCTGCAGCATCTCCATATGGGATGGGAGCTGCTCGGGGCTACCCCCTTTTGTTCCATCAGCTGAGGATCGCTCCAAAACGGCCCCCAACCTCCTCTCCACACTCATCAGTGCGACCCGCAGAGTCCACAGCATGCTGCTGGGACCCGGCCTGCACCAATGGGATGCCATAGCAACGCGAGGGAACCAGCGGAGGAAACTCGTGACCGCCCATTTATTCCATAGTGGAGGGCACTTATGACGGGGAGAGCATCTGGCCGGGGAGGGGCCCTCCTGCTCTGTTGTCTCTCCGGTTAACACCTAAAGTGTTTCATCACAAGTCGCTGATGGCCTTATGCGGGCTCAGCCCCCGTCAGTTCTCGCGGGACGCGGGGGCAAACACTGTCTCCCTCTGGCGGCATGCCCCGCGCCGCCTGGCGGACAGCGGCCACTTACCGCGGACATTGACGACATCGATTCTTCCATCCGCTAACAGAATTATTGCCGTCTATTCAAAACTGCATTGTCCTCCGCCTATTCCACTCGACTATGGAGGGACAGGCAGCCCTGGAGACATGAAGACAGACCAGTTGATGTTGCTGCAGGCACTTTTTATTTCTTCTCTAAAGAAGTGCTTGTCTATTGGGAGTTATTTTTTACACATCAGTTATTTTTATGTCCCAAGATGGTATTTTTATCGTGTCATGGTTATATATAGTAATAGAGGTTGAAAATGAATAGTTATCTTTTTGGTAATTACCATGATTTATTAATACATTTATTATATTAGACATATTACTCATTAGGTTTAAACTTAGTCGTCAACCCTCATTGTCCTAGCTGGTACATTTGTAATTGCTATTTTTGGATTTGTAGCGTATATTCTTAACCTTTGGTAATATTCAGGAATAGGCTTATAGGTATCGGCAAATTATGAAACAATTCTTGAAAATATAATGAGTCCAATCTGATACATTTTAATCACCAGGCATGCTATTTTGACCATGTTCATTAAAGCACTTGACACGTTTTAGATTATACAAAAACAGATACAAAAAGAGTAAGATCATCGAAGAGGCATGTCCAATTAGAAAAATCAATTGGGATTTCGTGACTCACGATCAAGTGTAGAACTTTCTATTATAGAAAGAACAGCACACACACGTTGGCATTCTCTCATCTTCAGTGTAGAAATTGACCATTTACATCGCACTAAAATACACGTCTTTAATGTTGCAGGGCTTTAGTACACAAGTAATCAGAGGCAGGGAGTGCATTAAATAAGTGAGCATGAGACACTTAGAATATGAGGAAGTTAGACTTTGGTAATGAGAACTTACTTCTATCTATAGAATAGGTAGTCTCTTTATAGTGTCTGAGTCATAGACAGTAAACACCATCAAGTCAATATTAATTTTGTCAGCAAATAGAAAACGACTAGACAAACGGAACAATACACCTGGCCTGTGCCTACATATAGCACTGTGCCCCAAATACATTTATATTATAGTTATATAATCTTTTTTCACTGTAAACATCTTTTGAAGTAGGTTCATTTTGTCCAAATCGGAAAGAAAAATACATCTGAGGGTTCTTCCTTGGTGCTGTGTTGCACATGGCGGTGCCTGCCTCTGATCCATGTGCCTAGAATAAACAATTGCTAGCAGTTCTTTTGTATCGCACATCCTTGCCATCCACCCCCTCATAAAGAAGGTAAAATGTAGTGCACATAACCCTTGAGTATCTATGTGAGGAAATGCTGAATGTTCTCTACTTAAGGTTTAAGATTCAAGATGTCCATCGATGAAAGTCTCAGACTGTACAACGTTGTTTGTAAGATTATTCATGTATTGAACAATGAGATAGACATTTGAAAATGCCAACATGCTAATGCTTCATATATATCTGGCTTTACTGACATAACTCGATTACCTCGGTAGTTAGAGAGCTACTAACTCTACACTTGTAGAATTAATAATAAAACACAGCTTACCACCATACTATAACCTAGATATAAGGAGTTCCTTCCAAATCCTTAAAAACTGACGTATACAGTGGCAAACGTTTAGATCTCACCGAAGTCATTGGTTTTTTCATCATTAGAGAGATTTCCTTTGAGAAACGTTTTAGAGGAAACATACATGAAATTATATATATATATATATGCCAAATGGTAGCCAAGTGGTTAAGACATTCCTATGCCATCAAGTAATGAAGCTGACACTGTACACATTCCCAATAATGCTTGCTAATTGAATTAGTGCTAAACATAAACAATGGCATTTGGCATTGCTGTCTGTATACCACCCTGTTTTACACCTGTAGCGGACAGAGAGCATCCATAGACAATCATAACCACTGTTGCTAATCAGATAACCTTGGTGTAGTGAGCCAATAGACTGTAGACCGTTGTGTAGTGAGCAGGAAGAGCTACTCAGAGCTGCTCGGCCCCCTGTGCCACCACCGTGAGCTCCTCCTTTGTTGTACACCCCCTTACATCTACTGAATCGACTTGCAAGCCGCCAGACCCTGGAGGGGGGAGAGAAGTGACCTGATCAGGGTAAATAGAGCCCACCTCAGGCACAATTCACACTAGGCTGATAGATTAGACCAGATACCGATCCTTTAGAATATCCCCAAATACCTGGATGTCCTTGGGGGTGGCCATAATTCAATAAGGGCTATATGCAGGGGTGCCGTGCCCAGGCAAAATATCAAACACTCCCGGCTCGGTTGGCTCAAGAAAGAGGAAGCCCATTGTCAATTCCCCCCTTCCCCGGCCCCTCTTACTCCAGGCAGGCATTGCCGCGCCCAGCCTTATTACCTACGTGCTTCAAATTCACTATGTCTCCCCTCTCTTTGATTGGACGCTTCGGTTGCCACTCAAACCGTCCCAGAGGGCAACGCGGCGGACGCTGGCATTCAATCACGCTGGTACCCGGGTCTGGAAGCAGGGGGAGGACCTGCCCCCAGCAGGGTACCAGCGGAAGACGCCGGCCACTAGGGGGAGGGGCGGCTCTGTACTGGTCACGGTAACACTGGGGCCGGACATGCGAGGTCAGCTTTTGGATTATTTTTGGATCTTTTTTTTTCAGGTTTCAAGCTGGAAAGCTGGCCTCGTTCTGCTAATGCTAGTGGACATGTGCCGTGAGGAGGGGTGATCTATGGGTGCCGCCCCCTACCGTCAGGGTGGCAGGGGTTTCCCCAGGCGCAAGACCTACAGGCTTAGCGCTAGCCAAATATACCATTAATTTCTCACATCGTCTGAAGTCATACTTGTAAATCAATTTTTGTTTGTTTCTCTTCTAATGGTAAACTTTCTACTGTTAAAAAACACGGACAGGTAGATGTCTTCCCATGTTTGTTTGGACACATTTTCAAGGTAATAACTCTTATAAAATTCATCAATGTGTCAATTGGGCCCGATTTCCACTGACTTTGAGAAAGTACAGTCGGGCTGGAGTCAGGGCAGCTTTAACAGTCTGTTCAGGCTCCCTGTGTGTGAGCAATGCTGATCACACTGAGTAGTATCAGGGGAAATAGCCCTTTGTAAGTGGATCAGAGTTGCCAGAACTCAGGGGTACTAGGGTAGAACGCCCATGAGGTGACTAGCTGGTCTGTTCGTACCATGGGTAGACTGGTATGTCTCAATCAGGGTGCCATTGATCATGGGGCCAATCTTCCACAGGGCTATCATAGACATTGGACTGATCATCCTCAGGGCCAATTGCAATAGGGTATATTGTCCATAGGGATCCTGATCTGTGTACCGGTCTACTCAAGGTACCAGCAGACCAGCTAGCCATCTCATGGGCAGTCTACCCTACTGGCACACCACTGCAGAGTCACAATGTGTGCTTACATGAAGTTCATTTACTGTATCAAACCACATGTACAACAAATCTCAAAAGGAGCTTACAAACTCCATATTAAGGAGTGTATTGACTCCAACAGCTTAAGCAATCGGTTATCATCAGTAATGGTTGATACCGCGCACCTGCCTGATTGCATTTTAGTTTTTTGATTGATGCGTCGACATTATTCAACTAATAACTCATAGCTTGGCCTAGGGCTATCTTACAATGTAATAGAGTATGGCCTATTTCTTATAAGTTATATGAGATTTTTCTCAAATTTCTTATACCTATTATGAAGTTTTTAATCATCTCATTTCTGGACTTTCATTGTACAGTATGGATTATGATGGCTTGCCTTATATGATTTGCATACCAAATAAGGTATTATCTTAGACAACTAATCGTGGAAATTCATGTTATAGATCTGGATTTATCGTTTACAGCTGGTTAAACGGTGTATTCCGCTGATCTGATTGGCTGTAATTCCGTCGATCGAACGAGATATGTCCATAAGTTTAGCATTATTAACTCTACGACGACGACAGAATTTACGCCAGTGGAATACTCCCTTATTATACAAAAGAATGGTGTTGATAGATGAACGTGAAATAGGCTTACTTGTATAGTAAACAAATATTAGTCATAATCATAATGTATCCATAGCTTCTCATCGCATGTGTCAATTAAAAACCCATATATACATAGTATAAAAGAACCACTTGGTATTGTCAGTACTCTTATAATGGAGGGCCACTGGTGAAGATGGCCAGACACAATACTGAACCCCCCATCAGGATCCCATCACTCATTGACACTGTCTACTTGGCCAGCTTCACCTCTCACTGAGCTGCTCCGAGCTGCTCCCCTTGCAGCTGCCCCCTTCCTACCTACAAGACCTCCTTCCTCCAATACTGCCCCTTATGATAACTCTGCACCTGCTCTCAGTGGTATAACAATGGCCATTCCCACGCCCACAGCTGTCAATTGCCAACCCACATGCACTATTTACCTGTTTACAATGTGCTGATCTTTCATGGGTTTGTTATTGCTCAATGCATAGTGTCCAGTAATGCACCCTTATATGGCATCCGATCTGCAATTTCGCAAATAACGCATGTGGTGGTTCTCTAACTATTGAAACTCTATGTGTAAGGGCCTGAAGTAATTGTTTCCCAAAGGGCTCATCATTACTGTGATTAACTGAAATTGAGTCAGGCTCGGAGGAATAAAAGTTTATTTGTAGAGGATTAATAAACCTTATAATTGTTGGGTATCATTATTATTCTGAAAGTTAGCAGGTAAACTCTTTTATTATAATCATCCGTTTGATATTATCCTTTAGAGAAACTCTATCGGAGCTCTACCCCATGGGCATCAGTCGAATTGCCATTCCGAGCACCCCCATGACTTCCAGCCCCTCACCAAGACACTCACCCCTCAGACCTTTCAAAGTTATCTTGTGTTATCTCCTTAAGCCTTAAGCGCCCGAAGGTTTCAGTCAGGACAGAAATCTTTCAGTGATTGTATAATACATTAGTAAGTACAGGCAGGCATGCAGACAGGCAAACTCCGGCCTTCAATGCAACAAAAAGCTTTGTAAATGATAAGTTCTCTCAATGACTAGGCACTAAGTTTGATGTATACCCAAGGGATCCATACTTGGGTTATTGATATTGTTTGTAAATGACATACACCATCAAAAGTCACCGTGACAGTTATAACATTAAGTCACCATGATCCAGAAGATGAAGGTCAACCTGTACAATCTGATCTGTGGCTAATAACGACATAGCATGACTTCTCAACTGTAGGCAAAACCAAGACAATGCACCTGTCTGAGAGGACCATCACTTTACTGAAATAATATTAGATAATACCGTGGGCCATACAGCCATCTAAATAACTCAGACACTCACTTTCCAGGAGCAACTAATAAAGCAATGGACTCTCAAATCTGTCTCCTGAGACAATTATGGCTGCTTCTCAGCCAGAATGCCTCTATCACAGTAACAGTTCTGAAATCAATGATACTTTCACAAATTGATTCTAGTCTAATTTTACCTGTCAGGGCTAATCCAACTTTATTTCAATTTGTTACTACGGTACTACAGAATATTGTAGTACACATTTGCCTGGGGAGTTATGTAGCTAGAGAAGTCTCTGTTGATGTTATCCACTCAAGAGTTAAAATCACCAAAGTTGATGTTAGACTGAAATACTTGCAGGGCAATTTATGTTATAGATTAGTCAAACGAGACAGAATTGGCGCCATTTTAAACAAGAACAGTAGGACTGATTAAACAACTAAATCCATGGCTGGCTAGACATTCTAGAGATCCCTCTTTCAAATCCATGGACCCATGGACCACACAGCCGTGTCACTTGAAGAAAATAACTACTTTCAATGTCGGATGTTACCTGAATGGTCAATACCCTCTCATGTTAAAGGACAATTTCTCATTTAGTGTTTATTGAGGAGAAGCTCAGTCCACATAATTTTATACTTTGGACCTGTTGATGTCTCGTGTTGTGTATCATGCTCATAGGCCACACACATCTGTACTTTGAATGTTGATAGGCTTATTTATAAAAGTAAAATGTATTTGTACCATAGCATAGACACTTCTATAATCCAGATACTTATAAAGATACATCTATAGAGATATATGTTTTTGACATGTTCTGAGCCATTTTCACACCATAGAGTTATTTTATCTGTGTAGTGCTAGTTATTATTTCAAGAATCTCTGGGGCAAACGTCCAACACAGTAGTTATCTGAGAGGGTAGACGTCTAGGGATGGTGGGTGCATTGTAAATGGGTCCTTGTATATAAGTAATTACAGACAGGCAGACAGGCAGACAGGCAGACAGGCAGACAGGCAGACAGGCAGACAGGCAGACAGGCAGACAGGCAGACAGGCAGACAGGCAGACAGGCAGACAGGCAGACAGGCAGACAGGCAGACAGGCAGACAGGCAGACAGGCAGACAGGCAGACAGGCAGACAGGCAGACAGGCAGACAGGCAGACAGGCAGACAGGCAGACAGGCAGACAGGCAGACAGGCAGACAGGCAGACAGGCAGACAGGCAGACAGGCAGACAGGCAGACAGACATATAAGCGGGCTGAGAGGAAGCTGACAAAGAGGGAGGAAGGCAGGGTATATGGGTGGGTAGGCAGTGAGACTGATAGGCGGCAGGGAGGAAGCGATGCAGGTAATCATTAAAGCACAATGATGATAGATACAGTTAAATATTGCTTATTAATATGTGTATATAAACATAGGTATACATGTCTTCCCTCCTGCAAGGTCGTGATAAATATGTAGGAGGTCAATGTCCAGGGAGGTATCAGAAGATGAGGAGTGTGGGGGGGGGGGGGATTAAAGTCCAAACGGAGGAGGGAGGTCGATGTCTGATTTAGTGGATGTTCGGGGAGTGGATTTCTGAGGGGAAGAAGTCTAAGGGTTGGATGGCAGGTGGGTAGATTCCTGGAATTGGACAGATTGCAGTATAGGATAACTGTTGATGTTCATTTTGAAGGATGTGTCCTCCTATATACACTGTATATAATACATATCTGGGGTACACAAACATTTTCTATACTTCCACCGAACTAAGAAAACAACTGTATCTCATTTCATATTCAATGAATATACCATCAGTCACCTATGCAGTTAAGTGCCTCAGATTACCCAGTGTGGCATAGAATTTATATATCCCTGAAAGTGTATATCGGACGTGTTCATGCAAGATAATTGCTTTCCTAGAAAGATATACTGCCTTCTGGTTATCATAGAGGATCACATGTACAGCTGAATGTAACAGGGTACCTGTTATTGTTGTGTATATTAGGCCACTCAAAATAAAAAGTTGTTTCTCATCACCAAGGTCTGAAAAAAGTGACGAGAGAGGCTTTTTCTTTTTTTTTACCCGCAGGCAGAAATGTATGGGATGATATACGTTTCTTCATGACCAAAATTTACATTTTGGTAGTTACGAATTTATGGATCTTTAAAAGTAGGGAAAATATCCCAATATTTGTCCATTTTATTATATTTTTTCATAAAAAATTAGCAAAAATAAAGAAGGTTTTCCTCCAAAGCTGATTTTCATTATGCGCGCGGTGATGATAAACCATTTTATTTTTTTGAGTGGCCTTATATACTGGTGGTGAAGATTATTGTAGATTCTTATATACTGATATATGAATTACAAAGCTGCTAAATATAAGTAGGAGGTTGTGGAAATTTCCTTTGTCTCTAAGATAATCACTGTCTTCTTAGTTTAGCTGTATTGCAGGTTAGGTTAAGACGTTTAAGTATATGAAAATAGTTGAAGCTATCTTTAGAAATAGTCGTTGACATCCTTTTTATTCTAAATCAAAATAATAACAATGAGCAAGCCTCTGAATATGATACATTTTGCGCAGTTGACAAAGTTATATTTGATTACTCATTTACCAGATTAGTGTGCGTAACCGTTAGCCTTTTACACATCAAAACAATCTTTTCTGAACACCAACCCATGACGTTGATAAGCGGCATTCTAATTTAGACACGGTCGTTATTTTTGACTCGACGGCATGAAACGCCCATCGGGCTAGTGGTTCTGGCAGTTCTGATGGTCTGAAAACCTCTCTGGTATAATTAATGATATCGTCAATGAATGAGTCACATACTCCTTATCTGTAGCTTCCCCATGTTGGACGTCTTTGAGTTACGTCTTTTTGCGCCGGTGAGTTGCTCAGGTTTCCTGTGAGCTGCTCTATTTCCACACCTGGGTTGCCGCTCCCTGACCTCGTTAGAGTAATTAGAAACAAACAGGTCGTCACTGAGCTGCTCTGAGCTGCTCAGACCCGCCTTGATGTCATTTCCTAGCGTTGGGCCAGATCCAACGCCCACTGAACCACAGGGGAGGCTCTACCTGCCGCTTTTTATGCTGCTCTTTTATATCATGAGGTTAAATGATTTAGAGTCAACGTTCCCAATTTGTCTGCGATTAAAATATGTATTCAAAGATTGAACTCGAATATTACTTATAGAATAATAATATTTTCTGCAACATTAGTCACTTGAATGATACGATGTGCTATGTAACAAAATACGACAGTCACGGATGTACTCTTAGTCTCGGGCCAAATTTCAGACCCTTGATGAAAATTGTTCGTGTTTTTGGGGTTGAATTGTTTTTAGACTTTAAACAGGGTCATTTGTGTACATGTATCAAACCGGCTGTACGCAGGTACAAAACCCTATGGAATACGCTCCAAATCTAGGATGGCCGCCACCTAGACATTATCCCTAATCAAATTTTAACTTTATATCAGGAATTATTTCTGGTGGCGACCATATTGGGGAATATGTCACAGAATTTTATATCGGCATACCACAGATTTGAATTCAGCACCTTCAAGCCTATTCCAATATCAAAATCTACACTACCTAAAGTGCTTTAACCTTGTACATCCTCTGGGAATGGACCACAACTATATATATCTACTAAACTCTGAATGTCAGTCCTTCTCCCCCTTCTCCCACACAAGCTGCCAATACATTTGTCACTGAAAATTGAAGTTCAAAAGAGCGTCAGTCTTTAGTTATACTTATCTTCTTCAGAGATGTTGAGAGATTTTGAACCGATGAAAGACCACTTCCAGAGAGCACAAGCTAATAGGGACCCTCTACCTAGCTGATGTATTTGTCTTGATTTAAAAGATAGATGTATTTTACTGTAATTTGGTTGGTTTATTGTATGATTGTCAATAATAAATTTTAAATGGTGGCCATCTGTTTACCCGAATTTTAGTAAAAAAAAAAGCATAGACCTAGTATCATTGAGTAAACAGATGTGAGTCCTATATATTTGACACCGGATCTCATCTGTTCACAATGGCTAGTGTGTGCTGGTCCCTTTGACCTTCAGGTATGATTAATCTAAAGAAAGGAAAAGTTTGTAAGTAGTTTCATAATGTTATCTCTTATTAGAAAAAGTCCACCGACTCTAAGGATCCCTTTCTAATGAGAATGAATTCTAATAGGCCAGTTAATCTGCTGTTTGCATTTATCAAATGTTATAGTAGTATCCCATTGGTTGGAGTTGTACACTCACATTTGCATATCCCATTCAATAATCCAGCGGAAGTGAGCCTTCCCGATGGATAGTTCATTCATAACTGATTAGATAACCCCAGCAATGCCTTATCAACTTAATATATTCACCACACGTAGTACTACGACACCACCTACGTCAGAGTTAGCTGTGTTTGAGGTCCCTTAAACCAAAACCTACTCACTCCTACCACCATCCCAACAACCGCCATCATTATCTCATAACCCGTTAAGGGCCACATGGTGCTTTCATGCAAGGTGCCCCTTGCCGTCATCATGCATGAGTCTACTCGTCAGGCCTGCATCGGTGCATCATGCCGACGCTTCAGGAGTGTATCAAACCCACAGGATCGGCATGATGCATAGATGAATGCCACCCTGGCATCATGACAGCAATGGGTACAGCGCATTAAAGCGCTATGCGGCTCTTAAGGTGTTAATCACCACTCGCGCACTCTGGGCATACCTCCCTTGATCCCAGCCGGAACTGCTCGGTGTTGCTCCCTGGCCTTTTTGCGGGAGCAGCTCGCTGGTTGGCATCATTGCTAGGCAGCTCTCTGGACGCTGCCGCCTTCCGGTCGGTAATGAAGTCGTCATTAAAGAAACGCGGATAACGACCGCAGCTTGGGCGATAATTGGGCAGCTAGGCTGCAGCCTGTTCCCGAGCCCGGCCCGCTGGTAGAGGCAGTGGTACTGGTAGTCAAACCGCCCACCACGTCAGCTGGTGCGCTACCATTGACGTTAGAGCAATACCTGCTTCCACTGCCACCTAAATCTGGAACCACCATGGGTTTCCCCAGCCTATAGAGCACATTCTGGTGCTTCATAGAAGGGACCTCACAAAGGGGAGGCAGGAAACTGTCTTTGCTGGTTGCATTCCTTGTGGAGATCCGCCAGAGGTGTTGTTTGCCATGAAGAACAGATCCAAAGTCGATATAACCAGGTGCAAGTCGAGCCGACTGCTATTTTTTTCTCTAGTTTCTATTGTTTCCCAGCTCATTGGAAAATACTTTTGGATTTTGTTTTTGAAATGAACTCTCGGGTTTCCTTTCTTCGGAAATAAATTTGACCTCATTGTTGGTCAATCTGACCCCTTGTTTTATGAGGAATGCTTTGTATTCATTGCTGGATCATCAGTTTCAGTTTGTTTACGATGAATCATTTTAGATGATTTGAGTCTCATAGATGTGATAGTACTTCCACGGCATTTTAATGGAATTTCTAATGCCAATGGATATGCCTTTGTAACAATTATGGCTTTATTGTTAAAGATTATCCTACGGCTGCTCTATGTTATATTTCACTGGTGTATAATACAAGTGTCTTTTACTTTTTTGTATCAATATCATTGAAGTTATTTTTTTTCAGGACGTTCCGTGAGTTATTATCATTATATCAGAAGGAGAATGTAGTGCCTACCATCTTCATACAAAGCAGTACATTTCATACCACTACATTGTTATTGGATGGAATATTTGCTGAACGCTATGTATATCGACACCTTCTTATAGTAGCATCCTCAAGTGTGTCCAAGCTATTATGAAATCACAATGGCATATAAATAGTATCTATTAATAAAAAATTATTGCTTGAGAAACTAACATGATAAGATATTTATAAATATCTTTCAAGACCTCATATCTGTAAATTGGCTTGTCAAACTAGATAATGGAATCCATAAAGGTGTAGGCCACACCCTACACTGAGCAGTACACATTATTTGATTGTAGTGCGATATGGGCCACACAAAGAAAAGTGTTTCATACCACTAGGCACTGACGTGGGAATTTATTTTATTTTACTAGGGGCCTAATGAGTAGGGAAATATAGAGACTTCACAATCTGTTCATTATCTTGTGGGAATTACTGCTACTTCTAGATTATTGTATTTATATAACTGATGCTGCAACCATTTAATTTGATGCCAAACATTGCTGTGTGGCCTAACATCTCATATATGTTAAAGTGTTGAAGGCCTGGGTTATAAGAAGCTGTAATCAACCCTGAATCATATGTCAACTAACATTTCTTGGGTTCCTAGCTCAACCTTTGACAGGAGACGGGTATTTATAGCCTGTCTAAGGATATCCCTATGGTTTCCCAACTAAAATAAGGCACATCAGATTGGAGCACCTAGAGAGAAGCCATCCGCTCTGGGGACATGACACCTAGTTCTCAAACCCAGTTAGCTGTTACATATTCAAACAAGAACTACGTCATGGAAACATTCAATCCACATGCTCTAAATGCATTTAATATTATATATTCATTAAATATCACAATGCCCAATGTTGAGTAGAATGTTCCGATTTATTTATATAAATGTAGCATTCAAGTCATGTAAAGATCGATATGAGGTGCGCGGATTCCCATGGCAAAGCTGAACACCCACCAAAAATGTGAAATACTAAAAATGAGAAACTCCCAATCAGACCATATATACCGGTTCAACCAGAGCAGATTATTTCTACTGCAGTCTGGAACGGGGGGGGGGGGGGTCTAAAGCCATCGCACCTCACCCCCCCCCCCCCCGACACAATCTACATTATATGATTTAATGTTGCGGATTCCATTCCCAAATATATAAAATATATAACATTTGGGTCTCAAAAAGAATACCCGCGCTACCCACCGTGGTATACTAGAACTATTAGTAAGCATGTACATCCACCTTTGCCCATTCCACTTCTAGTGCCCAGCTGGGTATGGCTGTATTGACTCCTTATGTGGTCTACAGGACACTCCGAGACAGGCGGGTTCCCACGTGAAAGGCCTTACTAATGACATCCCCATACAGCGCTCACTGAAATGGCCTTCTTTTTCCCCCTTTTTTCTGGGGGGGGGGGGGGGGGTGGGGGACGCAGTTATTTATCATTTTCACACGGTGGTAATTCATCTTACGATTGATCGTGTTATGTCAATTACAGCGACCAAAATTGATGTTTAAACAATGGCATGAGTTCTGTCTCCTCCTATCTGCCTTGCACGTTATTGCACTGAAGTCGATGCCACCCTGTGACTGTAAGACGCCATACGTGGGAGGGCGTGGCTGTTCACCCTTCTGAAAATTATTTAATTTTTATGAGAGAGAAGTAAAAGGAAAGTGAAAAAGATATATAAGCAGTCAATCAAAAGGGACGATTCTCGCGCCTTTGCGCTTTCCTATACCTCTGCGGAATATTGGTGTAACACTGTACAGTGTGCATGTAATTCTTACTATTTTTACTATTTCCCTTTTTAATTTTTTTATAGCCATAATCATCAGGACTGACTTATTCTATTTACGATATTTCTGTGTCAAAGTACCCCATGCAAAGGCAACGTATCTCTGCAAAAGATATGTAGTTCCTTGACTAAAAAACATCCCGATAACCTATGGCCATGACATTTGTCTCTTTACCCTTTGCCTACAAAGTCAACATTATGGAAGATGAGGCTTATTTTTTCCTATTCTATATACCAAGGACACGCACCGCTTACTATAAATGGCATACATCGATCACTATTCCCGACTATTTTTGTACCTTGGATGAGAAGCGGAGGCGTTAAAGGAAACTGTCTTCACATTACAATGGTCTAAACGATGCTATATCGACATACTGACATGCGTGTACATAACGGCCTCAAAGCATGGAGGTGGGTGGAATGGGCTAGGTAGGTATGAAAGAGTCCTGCCGTACAAAGAACATGGATTCATCTTATTAAAAACAGATCTACTTCAGAATCCCTTCTTCTATACTTCAACCGGCGTACACCTCTCACCATCGTATGGGTGTAACCAGCAACGATGTAGATCAGAAACTCATTTGACCAAAATATCCTAAAAGAAACAATAAGAAGATACATAGCATTGAACTGTATTGTCAGTATGTATCGAAGCAAAAAAGATCCCTGATTGTATTAGATATCATGATGTTTTATCAGATAATAGACTTATCTGGTGTAGCTAGGTCTCTTGTTGTCAGGTAGATGGCATCATCTGAAGGTGTTTCATGTTACACAGGTAGGCTACATCTCTTTGAACCAGACAGGGTGTGTGTGTAGTACTATGACGTAGGTAGGCCCCTCGGGTAACCTGAATGGTTCATTGATCAATGTAACAATAGGGTGGCAGTGTATATCCAATCATAACACATCTACCGGTACCACGCCTTGATCGCCTACGTCAATGTTGTCATTCTGAAAGATTTACGAGGTCACAGTGTGGCGTCTCAGCTCTTTAGGGCCAGCATAGTGCTGTATGTCGACATAGTGCAACAAAGTAGCCCTGGTGAGTAACTCGCCAGCGATGTATTCAAGCATCATCTCGATCCTCTGGGCTTGATACGCTCCAGTATGGTAGGCATGATGCATGAATGCACCCCTGATGAGGAGACTCCCCATACTACTACTTGTATCATGATGACCAAGGACATATTACATGTAAGCATTATGCGACCCTTAAAGAGTTTAGGACATAATATTGTGATCAGCTGGTGATCGGGTGCAGCTTATAGCATACATAGATGGATACACAATGATTATAGATTTGTCCCCTGATCGGTATCATTTCCATTTGAACTTCTTTTGTTTAATACAGTATCATTTTTTAATATAAAATTATTTACTTGCTTATACTTGCAGGGCCGGTTTCCAGGCAAACCTCTCATTTCTATAGTACAATGCTGGACGTATTTGGTAGTGAATATGATTATTCTTGTTTAGAGAATGGTGTGTGACGTAGCACTCTGACGTAGGTACATAGTACTGCACCAATACACACGTGTAGGATTTTCCTCAAAGAGAAAGTTTGGAGCATACAAGTTAGTTCTTTCAGTCATGAGATATACAGACTGATTTCCAGTGACCAGTATGGCTTATCTTGTATGGTTGTATTCTGATCTTGTATGAAATAGCAGGCTTTTTGGGATGACTTAATGTATGGGAATCCAGACACCCATTCAATCGTATTTCCAGGAGGACATATATCTGTATATATTGTCTATTTATACACTGTATCTCCATTCCCATTCATATCGGCAATTACAAATATCATCTCTCATATGCCGTCATACTTCTGATATTGTATCTGTTGATTGTCCGTATGATAAGCATATATATATTTATATATGATAGGTACAGTGGGCGGATACTTAATACGTTATCAATAGAATCGATGAATCCCAAACTAGGCACTTTATGACAATCCACAGAGAAAAGAAACAGCGTCAAAAGGGAGTCCAGGTTGCTTCCAAAATGACTCCCCTCTTTAGGGGAGCCTAGGGCGCCTAAGGGAACCTAGGTGACTCCCTGATCGGACTAAGGGAGTCACCTGGGGGAGTCATATAGCTCTCTGAGTCATATGACTCCCCCAGGTGACTCCCTTATGTCAGCCAGAGAGCCAGCTAGGCTCTCTTGGGCGACCTGGACTCCCCTAAACAGGGGAGTCATTCTGGAGGCAACCTGGACTCCCTTTTGACGCTGTTTCCTTTCTCTGTGAAATGCTATTATTAACCCTATCACCTCACGCGCCACATCGCTCACCTGTCATGCTATTATTATCATTATAAATATCAGAATAGTAACAATGTAAAGTTATCGTCACATGGCTAGATATAGTCATTGCAGTGCATACTTCGTTATTTATTTAGGTAGGTCGTGATGCGCATGTCTATAAACATGTCCTTCCTGTTTGGCATGACTGTAAGTGGCAACCACTGATCCACCCGATACCGGATCTTCCTATGTTGGTCTGCGCGCGCATACATGTGGCCTATTATGGGCTACCTGTGACCACTTTATTCATTAATAAAGCCTCGCCATCATCCCATAATACCCAGTAAAGCCAGGATGGTGTGCCACCCCTGCATGGACTAGAGCACTTCTCTGTGCTAAGCAGCTTAGGGACTAGACATAGTGAACCCCATCTTTAAAATCTCAAATAGGTATAGAAATATAATATTATTATGTTTTCGAGGTGATTCTGTACCGAACTGATGTCAATGCACGAGTCAAATTGAATGAATAACTCAATAATTATTTCAGCCCGAAAAATCAGAGGAAAGAAAACACACTTTTACCAGTCGCCGTGGCACCATTTCCGGTATTATGTGATAGTGTGTAATTCACAGGAAGTCTGTTCCAAGCTCCCGTCCAGTTTAACTGATTGGTGGGATACGCACTCTATGATTTAATTTTGCGAATTGCATCGGACCCCACGCCAAAATATATAAAAAATATATTTGGGTCTCAAAAAGAAGACTATTTCCCTGTAGGTAGCCTAGGTGCCATTACTATAATCACCTCTTTGTTGGTAATATTTCATTTTTTTATGAAATAAATAATGTCCTCAACAGCTCAAGATTGTTTCGCGATCAGGACTCTTCTCTGTTTGTGGAATAGAGAGGGTTAGAACTTGGCTAAGCCTTACTACCAAGCTCTCTACATTCTCTAGTGTATAAGGAGCTGAATTCTATACCTGCCCATATAGGGAGACTGGTAGGGAGTGATTCATGTATGTATAGGGAGGTGGATAGTGCCTGTGTCTATATAAGTATGTATGCTCAGTGTTCTGGTAAATAATTGCTGCTCCCATCCTGCACTGTCTTGTAGTGCCTACTATGGTGGGATACGGCTGGGGCTGGCACACATTCTATGATACAAGGATGAATAATTCAGTGTGTAAGACGAAGGAATCGCCCTTTAATAGAGAGGAAATTGAATTAGTTCTGCATTATCTGTCACTAACAGAAGATGTTAACTCTTCAATTATTCTGTTTGGCCAATAAATGTGTGGCCCTTTCTGGGTATGGATGATGTACTATTTACAGCTTTCTTGATACTGTATGATTGACATTTGGTTTATATTCACATTTAATGCTAACTTTATAATGATTATGTTTGGCCAATAAATATGTGACCCTTTCTGAGTATGGATGATAGACCATGGATAATGTACTATTTATACTATTTACACCTTTCTTGATACAGTACAATTGGCATTTAGTTTGTATCCACATTTAATACTTAAGTGCAAATACATGTCCAAATATCAAAACCATTAACAATGTATTTAATGCAGATGTATATATATATGCTGCTTTTATCCATTCTGTCCAGATGTGTATGTGTTATTTTTATCCATTCTGTCCATTGAATAATTTACATATCTTTAATGTCTTTAGTGAGAATTAATATGCGGTCACAGCAATGAGCCTGGGGGAATCATGATTAATACAATCGATCTTAATTTATACACTCCTAGCCCGCTGCATATATCCATTCTGAGACACGTAGATGTCTGCATTTAGGGCGCCAGTCCTCTGCTAATCTTAGAAACCCGCATTCTATCGAGCCACCTTTAGGCATGCCCAAATGCAGGCATGCGACAGTTTCAGTCACACCTACAAATACTTCCTGCGAAGTGCTTCTCCCCTAAGGCATTACAGTAGCGGGTAGAGAAGCCTTCCCAATGCACAGGAGCATATAATTGGACTAGCTACTTTAGTGTAGCGATGCAAAGCGAACTGCACAGGGCTACAATACCTCGTTCAATGCTGCATATTCTAGGCAGCATCTATGGGGTGGGGATGTTCCAACCATAAAAGGGTGTGTTCTGGGTGTGTTATATAGGCTTATGGTGTCTAAATATAGAGTGACTACTGTACAAAGGCGGATAGAAGGCCCAATAGAAGGCCATTTGTGAATGATTAAACAGTAACTCTGCACACACCAATCACAGATCGGCTTTCTGTTACTACTAGCCAAGTATAGACAGGAATAATAGCCAAGGATGGCCCATTGGGACTTTATGTCTGAGCCTTCCGGTTATCGTTTGAAGCTGCAATGTAATGCGCGATAATGATCATGTTTACAAGAAGTTCCTTCATAAAGCTTGGTTGTATTTATAATTGGTTGCTGATTTTGAGAAAAACAAACATCATTGTTTTGAAAGAAGATGCGCTTGATAGGATAAACTGCCCTTTTGATCTGAAGCTGTTTTTGCTGATAATTGATCAAGGGCGGTCTAATGACATTATGCGTGTGAAGCCAAATGAATGATCAAAAGTTCAGCACAACGTGTTTGTGTTTTTGTTAATGATAATTGACGAGTTAAGTGTCTTTGATATGGACTTTTCCTGTGAAATAATGGACAAGTACACTTTATAGCAGTAGGCCTATGGTAGCATCATCAATATCGTTGTAATACGTTGAATACAATTGAATGTTATAAATACCATTAATATTGTGATATATCCCTTACGTGCCCAACCGCGCCAATTGGCGCGGTTTTAGGCCTGAAAACAACTATGCTGGAGTAGAACATCATTCCCACACTAATACTGGGTCAATTCCTTAGATTTTACCTCCATAATGAACCCCAGGACCTCACGATTCCAATGGGACCACTATTCTTGCTGTGAATCGTATACTTTAGGAATAGTGCCACCTTAAACAAATAATATGCAATCAGATATGTAATTCATCAAGGTTATCCAAAAATCATCCAGAAAGCATAATTTTCACTAATTTGGGCTTTAATATACATGAAAATGTGAAAAAATGTTATAAAAACATCTTATATTAAATTTTCCTGCAGATGCGGATTATAGTATCATTATTCATTAACTTTCCTTTCAAAGGTCCTTATTTGGAATGTTTTCTAGGCTAGAAATAGCTTATTCATAGACAAAAAGGCCCTCCTTGGCCCTACAAATGCAGAATCCATATTTCTAACAGCAAATAGAAGGTTTCAGGTTGCCATGGCGACCATAAGTATATATAAATGATTTTACATTGTGCTATATAGTTTTATAAGATAAAGTCCACTTCAAGACCTTTCAGAAAATGTTATATGACCCTTGTCTTAAAATAGGAAATGAAGTTAGTGCATGTCTTCCAACATCAAAAAAGTAGTGTTGAATAATACAGATATTGATCAAATAATTCTGGGCAGCAAAGGGTTAAAAATACAATTTAGAATCTCAAAATAATGGAGTTTAACATAACGATAAGGAAACATATATTCTGATAAAGCATATTGATATCACTTCAGGTAATACATTAGCAGTTAGACTGCTCTAACCCATTGTATCATGTACCTAGAAGCATTTCTATGAGCAGATGAGAATGTGAAAGTAACTGAGATTTTCATCAAGACAGCACTATACATATGAGAAAGTAACTCTGCAGCAGGTGAGGTATACATTATTCTATTTCAATTTCCAAAACTTCCTGTAAACTTCCCGAAATAGCTCAAACTATTTTCTGAATTTTGGTTCATCAGAAGCTTTTAGTGCCAACATAAAGGCAGCTGGGTGACAATGATAGGAGTAAGGTACAACGCCTCTGTGAAATACCACCACATTCCCCAGGTGGCCGTGGCATCTGCCACGTACCTGGGCTATACATAGACAGGTAAGGAGGATCTGAGCTGAGAATAGACCTCTCATCTCCCTATAATAATGATGGTGAAGATGGGATTTTGACAAGCTTGGCCTCCTTTTCAATGAAGGTAATCCATGGATCATGACAGAGGAAAGGAAGATCATTCTAAAAATAGGCCTTCGTTTAGGGATCTCTCAGCGTATGGCACTGAGATAGAGACCTGGGGTATTTCTCTGTTCACCGGAAGTAATCTCACCCAGCCTCAGAAGCGCATGCGCCGGGATACCTTCGCTGGTCCCGGCGTGTGGAGGTATGTGAACAGTACGGCAGTAAAAGGCACCAGCGCTGCTATAGGGAGGGAGCTCCCAGCCCACAGGGCACCTAAATGTAGTCCTACTGCTGTGGTACTAATAGAATTGGAGGTATTTAGGGATGGGACTCTTTAACCGTAATGAGTGGACTTCACGGTACCGACAGGGGTGGGACTAAACGTGCCGAGGCGTGAGGGGGAAAAGGTCTTTTGGGCGATGGCAGTGAGGGGTCGTCTCCCCTCTGGGCCCTGGGCCTGCTGACTACAGTTACTCAACCCATCTACTCTGATTGCCGCCTAGTGATCTATATTTAGAAAATTGAGTTGAAGAGGCCTCTTGAGTGTAAGGGGGCAGACAGGGGACTTCTTTTATATCATGTAATAGTGACAAGACCCGGCAATGCGATAGTGTGGCTTCTTTGAGGCTACTCCACTGCCCATAACTCAGGGTATGAGTAATGGGTGTAAACACGAGTTTACCGAGTGATGGTTCATAAAGCTAAAAGCTTCATAATCAATGGCCTCCTCAAAATGTAATCCATAAGGAAAGGTCATTTAGAGTTTACTTTTGTAAGTGATATATCAATAGTAGGCATACCTGTATGGTAAGAGCTGTAATTCGAGCAAAATATATTTCGTGACCTTACAATTGTTTTCTGGAATCGTGCCTGCTGCTAGTGTTAAATCATCTCTAACTGTTTCTGTTTTATTGCCACTGGCAGACGTGAGTGTCTACGTTAGAACAAACCATTTAGCTCTGGTTAAATGGCGGTTCCCATTTTAAAGATGTACGTATGCAGCCTTGGTAGTACAAGCAAGCTAATTAAACCAATTTGACGACAGTGAAATTGATTATTATTGTGTATTCCTCACGGAATAGCGTGTATGTTCACATGTGTACTTTCTCTAGTTAAAACAATCCCAATTTATAGACTAAACAAGTGTACCCACGAAGCCTAGACATCACTATAAGCCACTGTATAGATGTATCAACCATTGATCACCTAAACTAATCCAAGGTCCCCATGCAGGACCAGCCACCCTTTATGCACGACCCTATAAGTATTATATACGACCCAACCCTCCCGTGGTACTGACCACCACAGGGCGATGGATGACATTTCTCCATGAGACTGAAAGCAGCCTATCTTGACTCCTCCTTTGAAGGCATCAGTGGCGCCCAGTAGAGGGGAGCCTGCAAAGGCAAACACCTTACTAATCACATCGGGCGCAGTTCAGACAAGAACCTACCGAGCTGATAGCATATCGAGCCGCGGACAGCTGCGGGTGATATGGGCTTATCAGGTGGGCCAAGCTGCCCTGCTGCACCATGGAGACGTGTGCTGGAACACGTCCCCGAGGGGGAGGGTGGAGGGGGTGGATGTTGAGATGTGGGAGGTGGGGGCTTGGGGCGTGGTGGAGGCGTGTATGGGTATAAGGCACAGGTCGGGGATGTGGCGATGCTAGCTCTTAATGCCACGTCTTCTGCTAAAATACTGAAGATAACTATAATTGTTTATTATTAAAAAGAACCATTATCGTATTTGGGGGTGGGGGACCAATTATTTGGACCCCTTCAAGGGGGGGGGACCCCAAGAATTTGGACCCCCCTGTTGTTAAAAAAGGACCACTCCCTGAACCAGCTATTCTTTCTTCCTCTTGGGTATCCTTTTAAACAACCTATACTTTGGCCTCGCCAACAGCTCAGACATCTAGTATACTCGGTGCCTGCAGTGGTATGCCGTGGACAGATATCTGGGGCAAAGGGAAGGGGGTAAGCTGGATGTGAGGGTGGAGATAGGGGTGGAGGTGGTGTGGAGTCACGTTTTGTCCACAGGCCACAAAGTGTCCACAGGGTCATTGCAGGTCAAGGAAAGACACAAGTTGGTGCTGTTAAAATGAATTGTATTTTTACTTGGGGTATAATTTCTTTGCCATAAGGATGTTTTCACCATACAGGTAACTTTAGGACCCACCCAGACAAGAAATATCAGTTACAATTTATTGTGGCATAATTGGAGGCTACATCTTATTCTATCATGCACTATGTATCACCAGGCTAGGAGATTTGGTCATCTAATGATGTACTAACTAAAACTGATGATGGACCTTGCAAATTTCTCCTATGAAGAAATTCGTACAAAGAGTTTGATAATGGGCATGGACACTTTGTAGCATGTGGACAAAACGTGACTTCACATGTGTGTGAGGGCGGAGGGGAGGGGTAATGTCCTACTCTTATGTACAAGAGGATGGTGAACAATATCTACAGCATCGGTCATCAAAATCTGTAATAAGTGAGATTTTATATGTACTCGAACAATACAAATTAAATATGTATTATGATGCCACAGTTCATGCCTTATGAAAGAAGCACTATCATTAGGTGTCAAAATTGTACAGACAAGTAATTACTCAGCCTACAGCAGAATTCCAATTCTATATACTACTTACAAGCTCCATATGAATTGCCATGCAGGGGAGCTACCGCTTACAAGATGTATACTCGATAGATGTTACAAGCATTAAAAAACTACCTGTGGACATAGAGGGAGCCAGTACATTGGAGATAAAGAATTAAGTTCAGAAATATAAAATAATCATTGCTTGTAGACGATACTGCCTAGAGTAACTGCACGGGTACCTATTGTAAGGCCACTCAAAAAAGAAAGTTGTTTCTCATCACCAAGCAGTGAAAAATATGACGAGGGCGTTTTTTTATTTAATTTTTTTTTACTCAGGGCATGAATACATAGGGAGATTTGGACTTTTCACGATCAATTTTCACATTTTTGTTATTCAGAGTTTATTGATCAGCAAACGTTGTTATAATGTAAGATATTTCTATCTGACTGCATTACTGACAGCATAAGGTTTAATTGGCTACCAAATTTGCCTACATTTTCTTTCCATTTTTAACAATTTTTTCATCAAAAATGTAAACAATTTTCTTTTAATTTCCCCCCCGAAATCATGATTTTAATGATGCGCGCGGTGATGAAAACAACCTTTTTTTTAGTGGTCTAAGTTATGAACGTGAAATCAAAGCTATGTCAGTGACATGTAGACTGAGATGTAGCCGGGTTATATTCATTAACGTACTAGTAGATTACCCATTTACTGTCAGCCCATCATGGATATGCAATAACAAAATTGATATTGGTCATTAGAATTAGTATTTTATGTATGCCTAACAATGGGCATGGATGAGAATCGTGCTTTCATATGCACCTTCATAAAGCCATCCCCTTGTGCTCTAAATGTCATGCCGACCTATTGCATCTAATCCCCACACACTACTGCAAGGCACGCCTCGCCATGTGATAAACAATCTTCTATTGCCGCCTCATAGATTTGTTGGGAGTATTTTCTAACCAATAGCAACTTCATCAAGATAGGGGTGCCACTCCCAGGGGTAAATCACTATCCTATGAATAATAATAATCACCTTCATCATTTGGCTGAGCATGCAGGTCACCAAACGCTACCGATATTAACCTGTGGCATGCCTTATAATCTACGCTTAGTCTTAAAGTTACCTGAAATGTTATCTTATTTCCCCACCCATCTTTGATAGCTGCATGTTACGGTAGCATGTATATAGTTATAATGTACATCCTGGGAATGATTTTATTGTGAATATATTTTTGAGGCACAAACTTTCCCAGGCCATGCCAGATTTATTGTTGTTCATTGGTTTCAAATGAATCCTTTATTATGTCAAATTAGCAAGTGACTTTAATTTTCTTTCTGATAGAATTCTAGAAAAGAAACGAAACCTAGTTATCAGTATTTGATTTCTATATCAATGTACCTAGGTATAGTGGGCACTAACGTGCAAAACGTGTCATTTAAATCAGTGTAGAATTCTGCAAAAAGGATAATGCCTCATCAGACGGCCTCCTTTAAGACGCCAGCGATATTCGCACGAGCTCCTCGTGCAAAGAGCGGCCGCTATTCGCACGAGGCACGGCGAGAACGGCGACATGGCAAGAACGGCGACATGCACGAGGTCATGGCGAGAGAGGCGACATGGCAAGAGAGGGAATATGGCGAGAGAGGCGACATGACGAGAGAGGCGACATGGCAAGAGAGGGAATATGGCGAGAGAGGCGACATGGCGAGAGAGGCGACATGGCAAGAGAGGGAACATAGGGAGAGAGGCGACATGGCGAGAGAGGACAATTATATATAACACATTTTCTATGCATATCAGCAATTGGAACTATGGTGTAATGGTGAGAGTGTCTGTCTCCTACCTGCGAGGCCAGGGTTCGATTCCAGTGGTGGGACTATTGTTAAGATGCGACGACAAGAGAGGCAACGTGATGGCGAGAGAGGCGATGTGATGGCGAGAGAGGCGACGTGATGGCTAGAGAGGCGACGTGATGGCGAGAGAGGCGCCGTGATGGCGAGAGAGGCGACGTGATGGCGAGAGAGGCGAAGTGATAAAAGTTGTCCTTTTGGAAAAATCGGATTATCCACCAAGCCCCCCCCCCCCCCCCGCCCAGCTAGCAATAAATTATTCGGCCCTCTTGTAGGTCGCCTATCTCGCAATTCCTCGTGTAGGTCGCCTGTCTCGCCATTCCTCATGTAGGTCGCCTGTCTCGCCGTTCCTCGTGCAGGTCGCCTATCTGCCTGGTTCCTCGTGCACGTCGCCTCTCTCGCCAGTTCCTCGTGCGAATAACGGCCGCTATTCACACGAGTTCCTCGTGCGAGTTCCTCGTGCGAATAGCGGCCGCTATTTGCACGAGCTCCTCGTGCGGATATCATCGGCCCCTTTAAGGAGAAACACTATATCGGCTCTTATAATCATTAATTGTCTGTGCTGCAGTGTGAGCAAACATCACTAATGGATAAATCATGCCTTTGTAGGATGTCTACTAAAGTCTCTCAAGACTGTGTCAAATCAGTTTTCCGGTATGTATACAGCTGTTCATGCATCACTCATCACTGTGATCCATTGGAATACTGTGTTTTGCTGTCACCTACACAGTCAAGGCACTTCTTCATGACTTGTAGGTACATATTGGTGCCAATATAATTCATGCAACACATCAGGTGTGGCACCCTAATGCATGCTCTCAGTCGTATGTCATGCTTCTACCTTAGGCCACTCAAAAAAAAGTTGTTTCTCATCACCCGGCAGTGAGAAATATGAAGAGGGCGTTTTTTTTATTTCAATTTCTTTTTTTACTGGGGCCAAAAATATGTAGAAAAATTGAGATTTTCTGCACCAGATTTTCACATTTTAGTAGTTAAGAGTATATTGATCCGCAAAAGTTGTTACAATGCAAGTCATTCCTAGCTTACTGTACTACTGACAGCTTTAATTTAATACGAAATATGCCAATATTTGTCAATTTTTTACTTATTTCTCATCACAAATCTTTCAACCTAAAATAATCAAGTTCCCCAAATCACGATTTTCATGATGGAAAACAACTTTTTTTGAGTGGCCCTAATTAGCCATTTAAGATGAATGGAATACAATACCGTCCATTGATATGTGTCATGAGATCCCAATCCTGTTTCATTATCCTACATCAGCAAGCATGCTACTCTACTTCTCCCAGGATGTAATCATCACCACGTGGATGGCAAGTGGAAGCACTCTATGACTTTGGGTGTGTAGACAGAATGTGCTGGAGGAGATACCGTGCACCTAATAGGGGCATCTCACCTTCTCTGCAGACCACCTACACCAGTCACCGGACCCCTGCAGGAACTGCTGTAGTTATTAGCTGCCTCAGGTGGTGTATTTAATATCACCTCACCTCCCCCATGTCTACTCACCCACTGGACAGGTTCCCGTTGCCTCTAGTGTTTCCCTAGAGGTAATTCCTCTTCACCTGATCCTGAAAGTTACCTGTTCGAGGTAATGCTAATCTTTTACTTTCTGGGGTGATGTGATCAGGGATGATTCTATGTTGTCACAATTGTATACATTTTTATATGAGACTAGCATATCCTGGTAGTCAGGGGCTACACCCCAACAGAGATACCAGAGAGTGGAATCAAAGAATTGTCTCCTTATCAAGCTAATCCTCTCTTCTCACCTGGAACTAGGAAAATCTACTTGGGGTGATTATGACAAGGTTGCAGTATAGCTTATCAGTCTTATTTAGTGGCCATTGATCAAGGGTGTCAACAGGGGTGCTAATAAGAAATCCACCCATGATACACTGCTCTGATGTTGGGGACCTCACCACAATATATTGCTCAAGATGGCGGCCTCCATAGCACAATGGACTAGTCCCATATCTGGGAATGCTGTTTGAAATTCATCATATTATCATCAAAATATATTTGTGGCATGACCTTTCCCAGGCTATTTTACATTTATTATTACTGTGGTCGTACTTTATTTCGCTGGGTATATATTTTCGCTATATTCACGGAAAGGAAAAATCCGCGAAATTCTTATATGCTACAGTATGGAATAAATACCCGCGAATTAGTCATTTTTTCCACTTCAGCGAAAATTTACACCCGTGAATATAAGTACTTTCACAGTATTCATTGGTTTCAAGTTAAACCCTTATTACGTCCAATCAACAAGTGCCTTTTCACCCCTTTTAGTGGCCAATGACGTGCATAATGTGTTGATTAAATCAGTGTGGAATTCTGTGAGAAGGCCTGGTGCCTCGCTAGTCAACCAATTTTTAGCACCTGATGGGTTCCTATAATTAGGAATACTCTGTGCTGCAGTATGAGCAAACATCACTAATGGATAAATCATTCCTTTGTAGGATGTCTACTAAAGTCTCTCAAGACTGTGTCAAATCAGTTTCCCGTGTACAGCTGTTCATGCATCACTCATTACTGTAATCCATTGGAATACTGTGTATTGCTGTCACCTACACAGTCAGGGCACTTCTTCATGACATTTGGGTACATATTGGTGATGACACAATGAGACATATCAAGTATGGCACCCTAATGCTTTCAGTAGACTTGCTTCTACCCTAATGAGCCATTTAAGATAGATCTATGAAATACAATACTGTCTATTGATATATGTCATGTGATAGTTGACTTAGCTCAACATAAATCAGGCCATAGAGAAATATGACCCAATTCCGCTTCATTATCCCACACAAACAGAGATGCTACTACCGTAAAACCTTGCTTATAAGCTGCAGCTAGTACACGAGTCAGATTGGCAGTGCGGCTTATAGGATCAGTGCAGGGTCGGGGTGTGGCTGATACCAAAGTTCTTGATATTATACTACAGTACAAAAGTCACCATAATCAAATCGCTTATATGACCGTCCTAAAGTCGGAGTGCATCTTATACACAAGTTAGGCTTTTACGCGAGGTTTTACAGTACACTTCCCATGGGAGGTAATCATCTCCACACACCTGGCAAGTGGGAGGTTGCCTTGAAATTGGGTGTGTAGACAGCAATGTGCTGGGGAAGATACCGTGCACCTAATAGGGGCATCTCACCTTCTCTGCAGACCACCTACACCAGTCACCGGACCCCTGGAGGAACTGCTGTAGTTATTAGCTGCCTCAGGTGGTATATGTAATATCACCTCACCTCCCCCATGTCTACCAACCCACTGGACAGGTTCCCGTTGCCTCTAGTGTTTCCCTAGAGGTAATTCCTCTTCACCTGATCCTGAAAGTTACCAGTTCAAGGTAATGCTAATCTTTTACTTTCTGGGGTGATGTGATCAGGGATGATTCTATGTTGTCACAATTGTATAATTTTTATATGAGATTAGCATACATCCTGGTAGTTGGGGGCTACACCCCAGAGAGATACCAGAGAGTGCAATCAAGGAATTGGCTCTTTATCAAGCTATTCCCCTCTTTTCACACCTGGAACAAGGGAAAGGTACTTAGAGTGATAATGACAAGGTTGCAGTATAGCTTATCAGTCGGATTAGCGGCCATTGATCAAGGGTGTCAATAAGAGTGCCGATAAGAAATTCACCCATAATACACTGCTCTGAAGTTGGGAGCCTAACCACAATACATTGCCCAAGATGGCGGCCTCCATAGCCCTAGTCCCATATCTGGGAATGCTGTTTCAAATTCATCACATTATTGTTGAAATATATTTGTGGCATGACCTTTCCCAGGCTATTTTGCATTTATTGTTATTCATTGGTTCCAAATCAAACCTCTATTACATCTAATCAACAAGTGACTTTTCTCTTTGTTCAAATCCTAGGAATCAACCATTAACCCAATTCTCAGCAATTAATTTCTTTTGATGATATGTCTAATATAGTGGTCACTGACGTGCATAATGTGTTGATTAAATCAGTGTAGAATTCTGAGAGAAAGACTGGTGCCTCGCTAGTCAACCACTTTTAAGCACCCGATCGGTTCCTATAATTAGGAAGACTCTGTGCTGCAGTGTGAGCAAACATCACTAATGGATAAATCATTCCTTTGTATGATGTTTACTTAAGTCTCTCATGACTGTGTCAAACCAGTGTCCCGGTATACACCTGCTCATGTGTCCCTCATTATCACAATCTATTGAAATACTGTGATTTTGCTGTCACCTACACAATCAGGGCACTTCTTCATGACATTTGGGTACATATTGGTGATGACACAATGAGACATACCAAGTATGGCACCCTAATGCTCTCAGTAACTTGCTTTGACCCTAATCAGGCATTTAAGAAAAATTTATGAAATACAATACTGTCAATTGATATATGTCATGAGATAGCTGACTTAACTCAACATGGATCAGGCCATAGAGAAATACAACCCAATCCCGCTTCATTATCCCACACCAACAGACATGCTACTACCGTAAAACCTTGCGTATAAGCGGTGGCTAGTACGCGAGTCAGATTGGCAGCGCGGCTTATAGGATCGGTGCAGGGTCGGGGTGTGACTTATACGCAAGCTTTTGCTATTATACTACACTACAAAAGTCACCATTATCAAATCACTGGTGCCGCTTATAGGATCGCCCTAAAGTCTGGGTGGGGCCTATACGCAAGATTTTGCTATTATACTACACTACAAAAGTCACCATAATCACATCGCTGGTGCAGCTCATAGGATCACCCTAAAGTGTACAGGCATGACCTTTCCCAGGATATTTTACATTTATTATTATTCATTGGTTTCAAGTTAAACCTTTATTACGTCCAATCAACAAGTGCCTTTTCACACTTTTTAGTGGCCAATGACGTGCATAGCGTGTTGATTAAATCAGAATGGAATTATGTGAGAAGGCCTGGTGCCTCGCTAGTCAACCACTTTCTAGCACCTGATGGGTTCCTATGATTAGAAATACTCTGTGCTGCAGTATGAGCGTCGCTCATCACTAATGGATAAATCCTTCCTTTGTATGATGTTTACTTAAGTCTCTCTTCAACCCTAATGAGCCATCTAAGATAAATTTATGAAATACAATACTGTCCATTGATATATGTCATGAGATAGCTGACTTAACTCAACATGGATCAGGCCATAATGAAATACAACCCAATGCCGCTTCATTATCCCACACCAACATACATGCTACTACCGTAAAACCTCGCGTATAAGCTGCAGCTAGTACACGAGTCAGATTGGTGGTGCGGCTTGTAGGATCGGTGCAGGGTCGGCGTGTGGCTGATACGCAAGTTTTTGCTATTGTACTACAGTACAAAAGTCACCATAGTCATATCACTGGTGAGGCTTATAGGATCGCCCTAAAGTCGGGGTGCATCTTATACACAAGTTAGGCTTATACGCGAGGTTTTACAGTACACTTATCACAGGAGGTAATCATCTCCACACACCTGGCAAGTGGGAGGTTGCCTTGAAATTGGGTGTGTAGACAGCAATGTGCTGGGGAAGATACCGTGCACCTAATAGGGGCATCTCACCTTCTCTGCAGACCACCTACACCAGTCACCGGACCCCTGGAGGAACTGCTGTAGTTATTAGCTGCCTCAGGTGGTATATGTAATATCATCTCACCTCCCCCATGTCTACTCACCCACTGGACAGGTTCCCGTTGCCTCTAGTGTTTCCCTAGAGGTAATTCCTCTTCACCTGATCCTGAAAGTTATCAGTAGGAGGTAATGCTAATCTTCTACTTTCTGGGGTGATGTGATCAGGGATGATTCTATGTTGTCACAATTGTATAAATTTCTATATGAGACTAACATACCTTATTAAGCTAATCCCCTCTTCTCACACCTGGAACAAGGGAAAGGTACTTACAGTGATTATGACATGGTTGCAGTATAGCTTATCAGTCAGATTAGCGGCCATTGATCAAGGGTGTCAACAAGAGTGCTGATAGGAAACTCACCCATAATACACTGCTCTGAAGTTGGGGGCCTAACCACAATACATTGCTCAAGATGGCGGCCTCCATAGCCCTATTGACTAGTCCTATTTCTGGGAATGCTGTTTGAAATTCATCATATTATCGTCAAAATATATTTGTGGCATGACCTTTCCTAGGCCATTTTGCATTTATTGATATTCATTGGTTTCAAATCAAACCTCTATTACATCTAATCAACAAGTGACTTTTCTCTTTGTTCAAATCCTAGGAATCAACCATTAACCTATTTATCAGCAATTAATTTCTTTTGATGATATGCCTAATATAGTGGTCACTGACGTGCATAGCGTGTTGATTAAATCAGTGTAGAATTCTGCGAGAAGGCCTGGTGCCTCGCTGGTTAACCACTTTTAAACACCGTATTGGTTCCTATAATTAGGAATACTCTGTGCTGCAGTATGAGCAAACATCACTAATGGATAAATCATTCCTTTGTAGGATGTCTGCTAAAGTCTCTCAAGACTGTGTCAAATCAGTTTTCCGTATACAGCTGTTCATGCATCACTCATCACTGTAATCCATTGGTATACTGTGTATTGCTGTCACCTACACAGTCAAGGCACTTCTTCATGTACATATTGGTGATGACACAATGAGACATATCAAGTATGGCACCCCAATGCTCTCAGTAGACTTGCTTCTACCCTAATCAGCCATTTAAGATAAATTAATGAAACACAATACTGTCCATTGATATATGTCATGTGATAGCTGACTTAACTCAACATGGATCAGGCCATAATGAAATACGACCCAATCCCGCTTCATTATCCCACACCAGCAGACATGCTACTACCGTAAAACCTCGCGTATAGGCCGCGGCTAGTACGCGAGTCAGATTGTCTGTGCAGCTTATAGGATTGGTGCAGGGTCGGGGAGTGGCTTATACGCAAGTTTTTGCAATTGTACTACAGTACAAAAGTCAACATAGTCATATCACTGGTGTGGCTTATAGGATCGCCCTAAAGTTGGGGTGCGTCTTATACACAAGTTAGGCTTAAACATGAGGTTTTACAGTACACTTCTCACAGGAGGTTATCATCTCCACACACCTGGCAAGTGGGAGGTTGCCTTGAAATTGGGTGTGTAGACAGCAATGTGCTGGAGGAGATACCGTGCACCTAATAGGGGCATCTCACCTTCTCTGCAGACCACCTACACCAGTCACCGGACCCTGCAGGAACTGCTGTAGTTATTAGCTGCCTCAGGTGGTGTATGTAATATCACCTCACCTCCCCCATGTCTACTCACCCACTGGACAGGTTCCCGTTGCCTCTAGTGTTTCCCTAGAGGTAATTCCTCTTCGACTGATTCAGTGATAGTTGGAGGTAATGCTAATCTTTTACTTTCGGGGGCAATGTAAACAGGGGATGAGTGTTTGATGAATGTATCTTGTAGTAATTGTGCATATATATATATTTGCCATTATTTGAAAATCAGCGTTCTATCATACTTCACCTAGTGTTGCTTGTAGACTTATGCTAGTAATATTACCTTATTTCCTACAAAACATAGAGAGGAGAGAAATTGTACTCAATTGAAAAAGGAATATTTTTTATGTGTTACTATTTCAGAGGAGTCAATTTGATAGACCACTAGTAGAAGCTTTGTTCCATGAGCGGGGTTCACAATTCGCAAGCAAATTTCTGGATACCTTTGAGGCACAATTAAAAAGAAAAGACGATGACAAACCCCGCCCTACCTACCTAGGTTTTTGACCATGGAACCTGAAACACACTTTTTATTTGGGCCCCAGGACATAAAATATGTTGGCCATTCAGTGTACACTCGATACAGCACAGAGGTTCACAGAGAAAAGAAACAGCGTCCAAAGGGAGTCCAGGTTGCCTCCAGAATGACTCCCCTCTTTAGGCCTGTGACCCCTGGCCTACCTAAGGGAGTGACCTGGGGCAGTCACATAGTTCCCTGACTCACTTAAGGGAGTCACATAAGGACCTGGGCTCCCCTAAAGAGGGGAGTCATTCTGGAGGCAACCTGCAGTGGACTCCCTTTTGACGTTGTTTCTTCTTTCTGTATAGACTCCTCTTACCATACCTCTAGGCCCTTCATACCCTCCTTCACCACCAGGTGATGATAGAGGACCCTACAGCCTCCTCCAGTACCTAGACACTGCCTAGGCCAAATTTTAAAAAGGTGTGTTTCAGGTTACCAACCCTACCTTTATGCAATTTTGAAAAAAATATTTATGTTTTAGGTGATTTTGGGGCTATTAAGGGTCAATCTGATAGTTCACGAGTCGAGGCGGTCGTCGGCGAGTCGGCATTGAAGTTTGTGAGTTGATTTCTTGTATTTTTTCAGGCAAAATTAAAATCTTTAAAAAAAATAAAAATCCGACCTGCCTACCCTAGATTTTCAGACCATGTAACCAGAAACACACCTTTTATTTCTTTGGGCCCTAGCCCTTGGAGACAGCAGTTATCTCCCACCATCACAACACCTAGTGGCCTCCCAGGCACCACTATCTAACTATATCAGGCCCTTATCTCCCCAACAGCCGCTACCATGTCAGTGTCATGTTGGTACATGTTGGAGTGGGACTCTACCCCCTACATCACCACCTTCTCACCCTTACCTTCCCTTTACCACGTACCTCTCTGATAGGCCTGGCAGTGAGAATTGTCTAGATAAATGGCTTGATGACACTCTACTTCGTATGGTTATTTGCATTACTGTAGATGGCTGTCCTGGAGTTTTACTCACGTTCCCATTGTCAGAATTATGAAACCAGGGAGACATTTGGCAGACATGTGTCATTATAAGATATATATAGAACTCTAATTGCTAGCTTAAATATGTTTCTTGGAAGCAGGTATACAATGCCAAATAAGCGATTCCCGTGAAGTTTAATTCGAAAGTGAGTGAGTAAGGGTAGTTTAACACCATTTCAACAGCAAAGGTCATATCTATGGCGAGAAAGCTAAGTTGTGTCATACATTTTACAGATATTGTATGCATGTGTCTGTGGCCGCGCATATGGGCACCAGACAAACACAAGAGGGAACAGAAAAGAGTAGATATAGACCCTTTTAGGATGGGCTAGGGATATATCTAGTATAACATTATAGCCCACAGAAGTGACACCCCAATCATTCTAGTTATGTGTACATATCATAGATTAGGTCCCGGCACCTGGAAGGCATGATACCAACATGTTGCAAAGCCTCCCTTACTCCTTCTATATATGCATGAAATACCCAATTCATAAATTGCACAATAAACTTTTTTCTTTACCATTCATAGAGAGACTACAGGCATGTTTAGACTTAAATTTGAGTAGAAAGATATTAATTGAGACTCCTCATTGAAATCCAAAACACAAGCTGGATGCCTGGCCAAAATACCATTGTAATGGGGAGCGGAGGCAGGGGTAATTTTGCCCAGGAGTAATGAAGTCACCTTATATTGTCTGACCATAGAAGACTGAGGGGCTGTCACTATCGATGTCTGCCTGCTGCCACCAGCAGTGTCCTACACTGATATTCCTAGGCTCCCTATACGACCATTCAGTGGCGGCTTGCAATAAGACACATACAGAATACCCACCTTCCTATATCATGAGTGGCTAATTTACCATCCTGTCAAAGAGCTAGGCAGCTCTGCGCTGTGGGGCTGGAGGCAGTACATAAATATAAGTCCACAACCTTAGGCCATGGGGTTGTTGTGCATGCACATGTTAACACTGATATTCCTAGGCTCTGTCACTAGTGACTAACCTAGTTGGCCATTTTTTGGTTCCCTATACGACCAACCTAGGTAAGTTATTATTGTCAGGTTGGTCAGTACTGACCAACCCACCTTAGTCTTTTAATTTCCAGGGGGAGCCACTGAGTGGTCATCATAGTATCTTACAGGTGGTACCAACTAGTGGTATACAAATACAATAACTAAGGTACACACTAATGATGAACCTAGGTTAGCCACTACTGACTAACCCCTCAGTCATTTTTGAATATAAATTTGCCATTGTTAATGTTACTAACACACATATGACTAACCTAGGATAGTCTGTACTGACTAACCCTTTCAAACTATGGATTTTCAGTGTACTGTGTCACACAGCCAGTACTATCTCCGTATCACCCCGGAGATGGAAAACCAAACGCTGTGCTGCGGAAAAGGGCAGTTGTCACATCAAAATGCACACCACCTTTATTTTACCTTTCTCTGGCTTGTCATTGTTGTTGTTAACACAGCTCTGCATGCTGATGCGTCTACTGTTTACTTTTGCATTGTTGTTGATGCCCTGGTGTTTAATGTAATATTGGTGCAAGTTTCCTGCCAATTGTGTTACGGCTACCACAGCAACCACTGTTTTGTTGTAGCTTCTGTTGTTCATGGTCCTGTTGTTATCTTGGTTTTATTAATTCATAGAATGCAGGGGGGGAAAGCTCTGAATTAATCACAAAGAGGTTTGTAATTTAATAAGTACTTTATTCATAGCTTTCCAGTCCTTTGTTATAAGAGCTCATGTGGAGTTTGGTTTATTACTGCATGCAACAGCGTACTGTGCAACAATTTATCATGTAACCCGTGCTCAGACAGCACTACACAGTCATGTGTCCTTGTCTCTGTCCACTGGGGCGCTTTCACGCTACTCCTAGCCCCCAGTCCTCACTCTCTAATGTAGCGGGAACTGCATAGACTTCTAGGTAGTCTCTAAGCTACTCGTCCTCTTACCTGAGTGTCTCCTCAAGTCTCACTCTGTACGATGCTCCAGAACATGACTGTGCCATTATCTGTTCACCTATTTTCTTCCTGTTTTTGCATGTGAGCAAAAGGTACTTTAAACCCCCTGTGTAGAATCACACTGTTAGAAGTAAGTAGTGTTCCTGTACAGCAAATACTGGGGGCAACTATGGTTCGAGTAGATTGTGCTGTAGACCTACAGCAAGTCAGCTTATGTACATTTACAGCACATATGCTGTACAGTAACAGCAAAATCTAATGTTACTGTACAGCAGAATTAATTGTAAAACCAAATCTGAAGGTCTAGGGTTTGCTTCTCAAGGCTGGTGATATTTTTCATTTATAGGCTTACACTTTTAGAAGAATAGGTCAAAACATAAAGGACCTATCGTTTCATGACTAGCCTGACTGGGGTTGAACTTGGGACCTTCCTATCACTGTCCGGCGCTGTCTGACTGAGCTATCGAGGCAGCTGGAAGGAGGCCTGCAGCATAGCTCTCATATAGATGATCAGATGGCTGAGTGAAAGGAAAAGATATTTAGGACTAATGTCTAGAAAGTATCTTGTGTGGATTTGCATATCACTTTTAGGAAAAAAAATCAAAACAAGAAGAAACTGTAGTTTCATGACTAGCCTGACCAGGGATTGAACTCGGGGCCTTCCTATCACTGTCCGACGCTGTGTCTGACTGAGCTATCGAGGCAGCTGGAGTAGGGCCTGCAGCATGGCTCTCATATTTGGCACCTTTAGCAATATGCAGACATTATTGTATAACACCCAAATTATTTACTTTGACATGAAAACTATAGGCAAGGCCCATAGAGAATGATGTTAAATTGCTCGTGACCATTTAGTATGGAACACATTGAGAGGTGGCTAGTTCAAGGATCAATCCCAGGACCCCTGTGTACCCAGTACAGCAAAAAGTGCTGTAGGTGTACAACTCACTACTGTAAGCTGCATCTACAGCAACAGAAATGTACATGTACAGCAAGATTGACTGTATTATCTTTTGCAGCAAAAGTACTGTATAGTTACAGCACATTTTGCTGTTCTGGAACAACAACTTTTTACAGTGCATTTGAAAAACTATGAATTTAGCAAAAATAACAACAGCAATGATAACCCCTCACTCACATAACTAACTCTCCTCTAATAAGAGTAAGACGACACCAGTAGTAATACACACAGAACAGAACAGATGTGAAGATCTTGGCATAGGGTAGACTGACCTAAAGATAACCACGTACCATGAGATAACCCCGTCAATTTTGTAGTCATTCTTTCATGATAAGCTTTGTTTTGTGTATCACAGTACACCTTAAGTGATATTCTTTCCAGAGAAGTACAAATAAGTACAATACCATACACGAATAACTACATAATTAAGGTGGACATCTCATGGTACGTGGTTATCTTTAGGTCAGTCTACCCTAGTGGTCATTGCCCCTGGTCTTATTGTTTGCATAACCGTATCAGTCAGAGCTTCCCAGCAGTGTAAACAGTGCTCTGCCATCTGTAGACTGAACTCACAGGGGCCCCTGTTCTGCAGGTTACTGTTGATGCCATAATCATCTGTGGATTTTACCCTGGAGGTGTGCCTATATATATATCCCACATCCTATATATATACATGGTCTGTGCCAGAACGTAAATATGTTTGTCAGAAGGAGAATGCTTCTGATTTGATTAAATCATATATCCCAACAACAAGTAGTATATTTGTGAAACTAAGTTAAAACTTAACTGTTCAAGTATATAAATCTAGGTTAATATCAACTGTCATGAATATCGGTAAACTTTTTTCAGTTCAATTTACTTTGTTTTAGTTGAATTAATTGACACAAGAAAGATATCAATAAACGACCAATAATTTTTAATCTTTTACAACTGCCAATTCAAAATATGTGGTTGAATAAACAGAGATGAATTTTAGACAACTATTGGTAATTACTGGGCACTTTGCACGATTCAAAGAATGAGACCAAAGCGGTGTATCATATTCCTTACACTGGCAGGTATCGGACTTTGTTGATTCTTTAAGGAAGGCATGATACCTTAATGCATCATGCCCCAGGTCGTCATGATGCATGAATGCAGCCCTGGCGAGTAACTCGCCAGTGCTGCATTCAAGCATCATGCCGACCCTATGGGGTTGAGACACTCCTGAAGGGTCGGTATGATACACCAATGCAGCACCGGCCAGTTACTCGCTGGGTTGCACTGGTGCCTCATGATGACAAATGTAATCTTTCAGCGACATGCGTCCTTAAAGGGTTAATATATTTTGCTTCTGTCTAGACAGTCAGTGGGTATACACAAGTGTCTAATATTGGTGGAACTTGCATGCTGGTTGACAGCCTAGGCATTCACTTGAACTATAGACTACAGCGTCTATTCCCAACAAAGGAATCCACTGAGTGCTAAGCCTCTGTCTTTTGGCTCCTCCTAGATAGCTTGTTTAAGGCATAGATACCAGATGCCTCCAGCATCCCACAGGCCGCCCACCAGGGATGGGACCTAATTGATGGTAATTAGAGTTGGCACTCTGGTTGGCCCTTTTTGAGAAAGGATAAACCACACTGGGCCTACACAAGAATTTGCATGGGTGTGCACTGCCTAAAGAAAAAGGAGAAAGAAAAGGTGTTTGATGAGGTCTGCGGTCACTCTGGTGTCTGGGAAGGCGAAACAGGAAGGTGATTTGAAGACCCAAATATGGAACTTTCTCGGGTAATTTGGCAGTCTCCAGGAGGAATGGTGACAGGTTGTGAAACCACATGGGTAGTTGCTGTGGTTGTAGCAAAGGTGGGATTGGGTTCTATCTCTTTTAACATACAATCTGTATCTTTGAATAAAGATCAGAAACTAGTTATCAAATAGGATTTTGTTTTAGAAATAGATTGCATAAGAACAACTGTGTAAGTTGCAGAGATGTGCTGAGGCATCTATTTCCTTATAAGGAATGGTTATAATGCATTTGTTGTAATGTTTGAAGCCGGTATGTTTCTTCTTACTTTTGTGATCCCTTCCCAGTTTTTTTTCTTGATTACACAGTAATAACTGAGGTAGTTAATAAAATGAGCCTTCTAAATCGATTTGATGGATTGCAAGGTCAATATTTATGCCTCTATATGCATAAATTAAGCTTATTTCAGAAGGAGCTGGTTTCGCTTTGCTCAAGTTCTTGTGTTTATTAGATTGGAATCTAAAATCATATAGCTAATGATTAAACTGAGGTCTGAGGTATCGATAATGACTTTACTTGGCATAATCATTACCAGACAAGTTATTGTATGCAAAACCCGCAGCAAATATCAAACATGATTTTGTCAGTGATTATGAAAATCATAAGGGCATGGGTGTGAATTTGCTTTGATCATTACTTTAATAAAGCCATCCCATGTGTTCTAAATGTCATGCTGACCTTTTGCTTTGAACCAATGCCCCTGATTATAAGGCACACCTTATTGTGTGATAAACTATGTTCTATTGCCAGCTCATAGATACAGTATTTTCTTATCACTGGCAGCTTCATCAAATGAGGGGTGCCAATACCCACTATTTGACTGAATAGGGTAACCAAACCATAATGCTATTCACCCTTGGCTTGTCTAATCATAATGCGCAGTTGAACTGGTATGGCCAATGTTATCTGTTTTTTCCCCTTTCCCGATTTTTTTAATGTAAGTGCTTGTTTCTCTAGATCTATGTCGTTTTCACATCACCATTTATCGTAACCATGTAACAAGTAGATCTTCATTGTGTTTAAGTACATCAAAACATACAGCAACCGAAGTAAAACCCGGTCAAATCGTAGTACTACCGAAACAATACCTATTTCTGTAGTATAAAGAAAAATACATAAATAGATCCGGAAGCAATGCACCTTTAACTAGCTTGAATCAATTTGGACTTATAATAGGAAGATGCAGGGTAAGACAAACGTTACAAAGGACAGTCACCTATTTTGCTTTGAACCAAATACTTCATTTCACTGCCCACGTGGGGTTCCGAGTTCCAGTGGTTCCAGGTGAAAATCATGGTGAGAGTGTACTCCTATCATTCATGATATATTGCAGTTGCAATGTCAATGATCAGTCACAAATTAAAGAGCATACTTCCCCTGCATGCGATGAACAGCTATATTTCATGGACCTTTCATGAATATATAAAATGCCCCCCTACGTCTGTATACACAGTGTTCTATACCTTACTAGCACAATTCGATGTAGGGATGTGTGTTCCTGATATCAACGATCTAGCCTCCCCACCAAGCAAACGCATACATATTCATCAATGCACATTTACGTGTCGAATATTATGATGTAAAGCTTATTGAGTGAGTTACCTAAACATTTGCACTTTTTCATGTATCTCCCTCGCCCTATGTTTGGGGTATGACTGTTTAGGAATGTTAGCTTTTTTTAATGCGAGGTTTCTAGCCTACTTATCTGCTTCGGAACGCTACGTGAAATACAATAAAATTATGACCATGATATTTTTGGTATGATATAGGATGTTATAAGATATATTTCAGTCCTATCTTTTGTGAATTTCACCCAGATTATATCTTATCTCAATCAGCAGGCATGCGAGCACACTTCTCCAGAATGTCCAGTGCTTGGTAGTTAGGAGTGTGGTACATGACATCTGATTCACTGGCAGTAATGTGTTGGAGGAAATTACCTCGAGCTATTAGGGGTAAGAGTACATCCTACCTGTATACTACTTACATCGGTCACCGGACCCCTGGAGGAGCTGCCTTAGTGATGACTTGCCCCAGGTAGTATGTGATATCAACTCAGTTTCTCCATTTCTACCATCCACTAGATCGGCCTAAGCTACATGTATGTTGCCTGTATGCTGAGCATGGTTCCCCTTTGGCCTAGCCCAAGTGATTCGAGGTTGTACCATTGCTAGCCTCGTTATATTTTGGGCCTTATAGTTATGTGATGTTGCAATTGTATATTAGAGTGCATTATTCTTTTAATTCAGCCCTAGACGACTCTTTCAAAAGTGCCCTCTGAGCCAATAATTGATGTGCTTATAGTCATGTGTATTCTTCTTTAAGTTAACATCGACCCAGACAAGCTATCAGACGCTCAATACAGTACAGCGGCTGACTTGCCGCTAGTTTACTTCCTTCCTCCGGTGTCCACATATCCCCAGTAGTGGCCCTCCATACCTGCTCCCACTTGGAACCTACTGCCTTCTCCCCCTGCACCAAGAGCTAGCAATTATCTCCCACCATCACAGCACCCACCGACCTCCCAGGCACCATTATCTAACCATGTCAGTCCCCCTACAACAGCCCCACACCATGTGAGTACCATGTAGAAGGTAGACTCTACACCCCCTACACCAAACCCTCTCCACACTGAAAATCCATAGTTTGAAATGGTTAGTCAGTACAGACTATCCTAGGGTCGTCATATGTGTGTTAGTCACAATGGCAAAGTTATATTCAAAAATTACTCAGGGGTCAGTTACTAATGGCTAACCTAGGTTCATCATTGTTGTGTTTTATTTGTATACCACTAGTTGGTGCCACCTGTAAGATACTATGATAACCACTCAGTGGCTTCCTCTGGAAATTGAAAGACTAAGGTGGGTTGGTCAGTACTGACCAACCTGACAATAATAACTTACCTAGGTTGGTTGTATAGGGAGCCAAAAAATGGCTAACTAGGTTAGGTACTAGTGACTGAGAGATTGGTCGTATAGGCAGCCTAGGAATATCAGTGCATGTATCCTCTCCCATACCCATGCTACCTCTATAGTGATAGCTAGGGCAGCAAGAGTTGTCAGCAGAAGGCCTAGACGAACGACTAGACTTTATTGGTCAAGGTTATTTACCTTACCGTAGGTGCCTGTGCTAGAACTCTACTCACGTTTCCCTCCTTAGAACTAGCGGGTACCGATCATGGGTATTATTTAACAGATAACCAACCACCTCCTTGAGACTATCATCTTGTGAGACCAGGTCTTCTGAAACGCCTTCATCTGATTAGTACCGTAAACATTGATCGCTTCTGAGGGAATATCTTAATTGCCACGGCTATTAAATATGGAATATAAATTTACCAAATTGTGTTAAATGATATTCTTGTGACTAGTAAACCTATGTACCTACTGTTAGGTGAAATAACGGAAATTATGGTTATTGTTGTAAGGGTTGAGACATGAGAGAATTAAAATCAAAATTTACGGTTTTGAAATCGTGGAAATTCGATTATCCCTTCAATATATGAAGTAGAAGGTAAATTGCTAAGCACACGCCTTATTCGCCTGCAATATTACACCAAAAATGTAATACAACTCTATTCATACTACATTTGGAAGTGCTATGTTTCAGCTTATCGCATATTGCAACATAAGTTTGAGACTGGAGGCATGTTTAAGACTCTAAAGAGACACTGATTAATGCTCTTTACTGAAATCCATTACACAAGTACAAGTGTGATTATCAAGCAAGTATTCAGAAGCCGCCTGGGATGGTCTAGTGCCAAGACCTTTTAAGGGAGGGAGGCGGGGGTAATTTAGCCTGGGAGTAATGCAGTCCCCTCCCATTGTCTGGGCATGGGAGGAATGAGGGGCTGTCACTGTCGATGGCTGGCTGCTGCCATCAGCAGTGCCCTACTGTGCCATTCAGCCAGCACCATAGACATGTTTATGTGGCCGCTGACCTTTCTATCCACTGTCAACACTCATTTCCGTATCACACCAGGGATGGAAAACAGAACACCCCTCCGGGAAGAAGAGCTCTTGTGTCCTGATAAAAAATTATGCTTTCACATTGATATGCTTACTATTAGGTTTTCTTTTTTTTTGGAGTAGTTATTTTTGTTTTTGTAACTTTGCATGCTGATGTTTAAACTATTGTTCTCCGTGAATATAATTCTCCTGCTTTAAAATGCAATATGGGACTATTGATTTTATTAAATGATAAAGAACTGAAAACAACTGATTCAATAAAGGTAATGCATTTCCTGCATGCGGTTTAAATTCATTGGATGCTCTGCCCCTTATAATTAAAACACAATTTGTCCGATCAGTGCAGCAACATGCACACCACACAGCCCAGCTAACAATAAAACGTTATTTTACGTCAAAATAACGTTTTAAAACGTTATGCAACGTTATGCCATAGTAAGGAGTCTTAGAGAAACGTTTTTTAACGTTATAAAATGCTGTAAAATGCTGTATAACGTTGTTTTGTATACTGGGAGGTTGGAATATAAGCCATGTTCAGCCAGTACTACACCCAGTTGATGCATGTGTCCCTGCGTCTGTCACCTGCCAGTTTCACAACACGCCCAGCCTCAGCTCACAATCTCATGAGGCGGAAGCTCCAGAGATGGCTGTCTGAGTAGTCAAACATCTGAGCTGCTCGTCCCATCCCCTGAGCTGCTCGCCTCGTCTCTCAGCTGCTCCAGAACACGGCCTGTGACTGTGTCACTATCTGTTTGCATCCCCTCCGCATCACTTATAGTTAGTTAATCCTTTCTTGTCATTCCCCGTGCTGTAGATAATACCTGAATGATGAACGTGACTTGCCAACTGTTCTACTGCTAGAGTTGACTGTTAAGTATTCATGATCTTATCCTGTTCTTAGTGTGTGCCTAGGACAACCGTCTGTTGGCTGCACCCTGGAGGGATTATACAACCTTTATGTTTGCATAGAGCATTACTATCTTCCATTTTGAAGAGTGTTTTAACATAGTCAATTTGGCCATAAAGTGAAGAATTTACATAACATAGGATGTCCCTTCCTTCCTCGTTTGCTCCTTGAATGCTGCTAATTATTCCACATTGCATATCATCATTCATCTACGAGCCTAAATCCGGTTCGGTACAGTGATAATAAGACTGTCCCACGAGTTGTAAATGAGAAAAGCATGCACTGGTTACGATGTTTACAGTAATCACGTGTAGCCCTTACGGAAACAGGGAGATCTAATTGATGGTAATAGCACTATCACAACCTATGAAGTAACTCTTCCTGTTTACAAGGGGCAGTGTATCAAGGTGAACGATATGACATTGTAGTCGATAGTGCTTTCCAGAGCGCTAAATCAGTTTGCTATGTAGATACATATCACAAGAAATATAGTTCAAAATTAGTTGGGAATAGATTTGAATTCATCAAAAGTTCTTTTATTCCACAGAGTTCTGCCAGAGGAAAAACCTGATCTTATAGTGTAGAACATACTGCTTAATCATTGCCGCCTAAATGTATTTGATCTACCACAATTTGTATTGCTGTTATTTCCAGAAAATACTGCTAAGGAATATCCCTATGACTCACACAATTTCCCAATCAGGACATCTCCCAACATTAGACCCCATGACCCCCATTGCCGTCCTCTAACAATAAGGCAGCAATAATAGTGATACACACAGGATAGGCTAGTTGTGATGATCTTGGCATGGTGGTTGTTGCCCCCCACCCTTGCTCTGTTGCTGTGTGCATAACAGTATCAGTCCAAGTCCTCCAGCAGAGTAAACAGTGGTGTGGCTTCTGTGTACCTCCCTCAGAGGAGCCCAGACCCTACAAGGTGCTATTGATGCCATATGTGGAATATTATATGCAAAGGCCTAGGGAGTAAGTTATGTCTCTTGCTGTGAAAGTGTATATCCATGCTAGAACACATATTAATAGAGTATGAGAAAGATAATAACCTTTAAATGAATAGGATATTAATTTTGTAGAGCTAAAGTTAAACTAACAGCATTCAAATAAGTTTTCTAGTAAAATGAACTACTTCCCCACTCTTGAAATGGCAACAAAAATTGCTTCATTGGAGTTTAATGTTGCTTGAGTTCCTGAGAAATCAAACATTAGCTGATAATTCAACAATGGGTATACCAATCCCCTGAACTAATTATCTGTTGCTAAGACTAAGATCAAAGCTTTGTTTCAGATTCTTCTCACAGGTAAATATTAGCCATGGCGCTATTCTTGCCTAGACACCGAGTGGTTTTGAAGACATGTTCAACAGTTTCAGCCATAAAAAGGCATTCACTAGAACAATAGGCTAAGGTGTCAGTTCCAACCAAAGGAATCTGTAGGGTATTAGCTTCAGTGCTGCTCCTCCTCCAGGGTGGTCTACCATTGTTGGTGGCCTACTTACCAGCCACCTCCAGTACCCGACAGCCTGACCACTAGGGAGGAAACCTAATTGATGGTAATTATGGCCTTGCACTTAGTTTGGCTCCTTTTTGAGAGAGAATAAACCACAAGGGGCCCACACAAGAATGTGTATGGATATAGACTGCCTGGACAAAAGGCGGTTAGAGAGGTCTGTGGTCACTATGGAGTCTAGAAAGGCGGAGAGAAGGTGATTTGAAGACCCAAATATGGAGCTGTCTAGGGTAATTTGCCAATCTCCAGGGAGGAATGGTGACAGTTTGAGAAACCACATGGGTGCTTCCTGTGGTTGAGGGACAGGTGGAATTGGGTTCTCTGCTTTTTACAACCAGTCCTTAATCTTTGAATAAAGATCAGAAACTAGTTATCAAATGGGATCTTTTTCTAAACCTAAATTGCCGGAGAACAATTGTGCAATTTGCGGAGCAATATGGTGAGTCCAAAGTTACGGAGCTTATTGGTTTCCTTATAAGGGCTAGCAGCAGCACAATAGTTACTGTATACACATGGAAAAATAGAAGTGCCTTCCCTACTACCTATATGTGTTGTGAGAAGATGCAATGCAGAGGTGTTCCTTCACCTTGGTCTGCTGTGTAGATATACCTATCAATATATCTATTGACATTGGTATCTCTGGTGGTAAATCAACAATAATTAGATGAGCTATCTAAATCGATTCAGCGCCATAGAGGGTCGAATAGTGATTGGCACTGAAATAACTGTCTGCACCTGTTGCTACTCAACTAATTTTAAAAGAAGCAAGAATAACGTTGCTCGGTCCATTGAGCTTATTTTTTAGTGTATGCATATTTAGCCATGGTGTCCATTTGACTTTGCTCTCAATATATTTATATGAATGTCCACATGGCGGGGTACATACAATTCAGTCCAAGCGACTTCCAGGCAGGACCTCTCATTTTACTCTGATTTGACCGATCATCTAAACCAATAATAGTATAGCTAAAGGCATTGGAAATATGTCAAAAACTACTTCAAATGGCATGGTGATGGCATTATTGACACCTAATTTGGAAATATCAAATTTTCTGCACGAGAGAAAGAGAGAAGAGAGAGAAAAGAGAGTCTGAGGAACAGGAAGAGAGACAGAGTAAGAGACAGATATACTCCCACCGGAAGACGGACGTGACGGTTTGATGAACAGAATACCAGATGACGAGAAGATTAAGTTGTTGTGACAATCTACTTACACTCTACCTAAATACGCACCTAACACTAAATCCCCCACTCACAAAACACATTTAGGTCCTCCTTCTAGAGGTCAGTTTTTGACGTCAGAGCCCGCCACCTGGCAAAGGTCGGTGGCTTTTGTTTTTCTTGGCAATTAGCAGCTCCTCCTCACAGCATGAGTAAATCTCCTCCTAATAATCAATTACCTGCAGGATCGTTGGCCACTGGACTTGACCAGTGGCTCATTAAGAGTACTTGCTGCCTGAAATGCCACACGTTTCATTTGAGGGTTACATAGCGACAACATGACCAGGCAAGCTTTTTTGTTCGTTTGCTTGGGCTGTGATCCGTGTTTTACTTTGGAACCATCGTCACCAATGACGTCCGAGAAGCATGAGAAAAGTCAACCTGGCATTTCAAAACTTTCAAACTGGAATCACTTGTGGTCAGGAGTCATTTGCAATGCCTCGGTTTTTGTATTGATCCTGGTGGGTGGCGAATTGAAAGAATCAATGATTTCTAATCATGTTATTTCTACTAAAACGTTCATGAAACACATGGATCATTCCTTTATAATCATGATTTCTGGACAATTCACCTGATTTCATTAAGACTTCGTTTTCTATAACAAGAGTGTGCGCCACTGAGCTGCGAACCTATCTGTATGTCTCCGCTCATCTTTCTACGAAACAGATCGGAAGTCGCACGTTTAGAATTATGTGATATTGTGATATTCGTATATAGCTCATCAAGAGCTTCCATTTGGTATATTTCAAGTAGTATATTGGCAAAGATTGACTCTGACGCGATATTTTTGTTACTTTCTTTTGTTAAATTAGATATGAATTAAAATGAGATGATTAACACATAAATTAGATATCAACTATGTAATTACATACAGTTATAGATGCTGTGGCCAGCATTTTGCTTTTGAAACTGAGGTTTCTAGAAGAAAACTACATGTACTCATATCGTTAAAAAATGTCCAAGACTCAATTTTCAAAAATTTATATTTTTCCACCCTTTATTAGCTCACTTAAAGAGGTTATATCTAGGATCAAAGTGCGACTTCCGACCCATTTCGTTAAAATGGGTCACATTTCAAAGTTTATATTTGTATGTCTCTTATTAGTTATATATAAAAGATATACATAATTTACCTTGTCGCACCAGAGTAAATGGGATTTCGAAAACCCCATGCCATTCCAAATTAAACAAACTGAACAGTCAGACTCCAAAGCTCTAACATTAGTAATCCTCGCATCCACTAGCTGGTCCGCTAAGCCCAGGTGGTAGCAAGCCTGATCAAGTTTGTGAGTTCCAGCCTCTATAGGAAAAAGCTTCTTCTTTTTTTTCAAAAATAGACCTTGTGTCCACATACACCAGGGTGCTCTTTCAAAACAAAAGTCACCAGCGATTTTGGATTTGACGATCACAGGTCAGAATTCCTTCACAACATGTCATTGTTAAAAGTCTACAGTTTGCCGATAATCGCCAAAGGCCGATAATTGTCAAAGGGGTTAAGGTCATAGCAAATGGCGTGCTTTCAACATTTAAACAAATCTCGCACATTTTGACAAGTACATGTTATGAAATACCTACTTTTCTAATTTGATGGTCATTTGGTATCAGAACTCCAAAGATTACCAAAGACATTTATGAAAAGAGCCCTTACCACCGAGGCTTAGCAGCATGGAACATACTGGACCCTGTGACCCAGCACACCAGAGACCGGAGCCAGTTCATGAACCTGATAAAGTCATAAGCCATTTGTTACTCACTTTCAAAAGTCATCCTTGGATACGGTATTGGTTATGGTGAACAATGACTTCCTGATGATTTACAAAAGATACAATCATGCCTACCTACTTTTTATGTGATCAGCTACCAGGACTAACTGTTCCTTTAAGGACTAGTGAACTATCTTACTCAATTACATCAATGGACGATGGGAAACCGAACAATTTGGCACATTAATATTAATGTGTACATACATCTTGCTAATATCTCCTTTGCTTTCAGGATTTCCTGGCATTGTGTTGAAAAACTTCATATGTATTAAGAGTGCTTTTCCAAAAAAAGATTTAACAACAACAACATCCATGGATCAGCTGATGACAAGTGCGCTCGTCAACTTGCACATTAACACTCGTGGCTTTTTTGACAATTTCTTTTCAAGAGCTCGGCATTTGTTGTAAAAGAGCCCCAAGGTCAAGTATAACTTGTGTGCCTCAAGATGTATGTAGCAATCACCAAGACTATGCTGGGAGAGTGAGGCATATCCTAAATGCTGGAACCAATCGGAGACGTAAATCCGACCACCCTCCTGTCTCATCAGAATGTGAAGTTTCTTCCTCGGCCCCTGGATTGGGATTTACGCTATATTTCTTAGGAGACGACGTCAATGCGTTGACGTGATGTCATCTCTCTGCAAATGAAACCATACAGCAAGAAACATGAACTAGTAAAAGCCCTTAAGCCATGCTGCCTACCATTATCACTCTCAATGGCAACTGCCCTGGTCGCTGAAACGGCTTCCAGAGAATGACGTAAAAAGACGTCGTGCCGTGACGTCAAGAGCCCCTACAACAGCCGGGATTGGGGCTGACCAGGGTCACTTACTTGTGTGAGATCCAGGGCCCTTTTCTTGACGTAATCTGCGTCTCAAGCCCCATGCCGTGTCGTCCTCAGGGGGGCATTATGCTGAATGGATTTACGAAAGATGAGCCAAGTCAGGTGTAAAAGATAATTAACCTTACCCGGACACTGCGCCTACCACCTACTTGGGGGATCGCCTCTAACACTCCTCTGCCTACTTCTCTGCTCCCCCAGGGCACTGTCTTTTTAATCTGTTGTTTTAAAGAAGATAATCAGTCCCTCTCCTCCCCAATGATCTTACTAAAAGGTGTATGTTTTATCTTTATTTCATTTTTTCGGTGTATAGGATAATTGGAGTGACATGGGAATATTTAGGATATTCACATTATACTGATTCAGGGGTCCATGGATTTCTACCCTGAAGGGCAGGTCTATGATATGGTTTCCATTTACATACATGGATAAGAACTTAAAGGTCCCTGTGTGTATACACACACAGAAAAGTGAGAGTCATTGTCGCTAAAACTACCTGACCTGGCACTGCCTGACTCTCAGGTGAGCCTGAGGGTAGTTTTAGCGACAATGACTCTCACTTTTCTGAGGGTGTAGGCAGTGTCTGTGTGGTGGTGGTGGTGGTGGGGGGGTCTTATAGGCTATGGACCATAAGCTATGTCGTTGATACTCCCTATAAACAAACGTTTCCCATTAGATTAAAGGGACCAGTCAAGAAAGTAATTGGTTTTTACCTAGATGCAATGTCCTGTATAGACATGTCTCTTTACTTCCAGGCCATCAGTGTTTCCCCTTGTTTGGTATCCGCTTAAGGCCCTAGACAAACATGAATAAGAGGTATGACCGTAGGCGCACCATCCAGCTATTGTATTATGGAATACAGACGGATCCTCCATATACTTCAGTTAAAATTAAAAATGGCTAACTACAGCTAAATCCCTGTGATGAATTTGCGTAATTAAAAAGTAATACATTCCAACTGTAGTTATCCCTACTCTACCACTTAAAGTGCCTACCATATATAAACGTATGTATGTGTGTGTTGCCATCCTAATGTTTGCCGCCAAATAAAAATATTCAAATACAAATACAATGATAATATTTATTAATGTGTCAATTCACACCACTGCACTCCGTCATGTGCAGCATTGTTTGCATTGAGAATTTTCAGCTATGTCTCAAAAAAAAAAAGTTGGCTAGTACATTCTTTTTTTTTATTAATCAGAAATAAAATTATCCGACGGTCGACCGACCCTACATTTTCCTCCCCTGTTACCTGAAACAAACCTTTCTTTTTTGGCCTTGCCCTAAACAGTTTAAAATGTCTTAAAAAGGACCTACTACACATGCTTCATGTAAGATACTGCTTATTGATTAGAACTGTGCCATCTAATTATGATATATCTAAACAACTCATAACTCATCTGATCTCATTTATAAAATAGCCCCAACGATTGGAACTTAAGGCCACTCAAAAAAATGTTGTTTCTCATCATGGCGCGCATCATGAAAATCGTGATATGGGGAAACCTTTTTCCCTTTTTTTAAAAATAAAGAATAAGTACCAAAATGTGAAATTTGCTTGCACAGACTCTTAATTTCCTATATATTTCAACTCCCAGTAAAAAATGAATAAATGAAAAACGCCCCCGTCATATTCTTCAGTGCCTGGTGATGAGGAACATTTTTTCTTTTTGAGTGGCCTAACTAATTACAATATTGTCCATATTGTAACTTACTGTCTGGCATAATGTACTTTTCAATTGTCTTTATTTATGGCAGGAGGGGGTGCTAACGGTGTTAACACAATGTACACATGATAAGTTTAATTACATTTACTTTTGTGATTGTTATTACTCAACCCAATAAAACACTCATTTTCAACTGAGCATGTCGGTTCTACCTAATCTTAAAGCAGTGTGTCTACGGCGCTGTGCCCTTACCTTATATGATATCATAGATGTGTGAAACGGAAATTGAGAATCTTACAACTCCTTGCACGTAAAGTAAAAATCCCAGTTCCCCTATGACGTCAGTAGACGCGTTGTCACCATACCAATATTAATCAAACCCCTCAAAAAAGACTAAAGGATTAAAGAAAGATATGATATTAATCATACATGATGACTGTCATGGGCCTGTATTGCCTTTAGCTGCGAGGGGGAAATTACCAGGTGATTGCTTACATCTGTTACATTACCTGGGCATAAATACGGTGGATATGAGTTACATTGACACTGTAGTACTACATGTTTATTAAACTCTGCAGTGCACAGATAGTGACACCTGTGATGACATTTTTATCTATCTTTGACGTAGGTCATGACGTCGCTGCCACAGCAGATGCCAGGATGAAAATTTCCAGGATAAGTCTTCGTGCCTTCAGGCTTAATACAGGGGTGCGAACAGCACACTCAAAGAGATACACACTTTACCATAATGAAAGGTACTTCCACTACCTAGAAATGGGGATTAGACAACCACCAGTTGCCGTCGACAGGTAGTTAATTTTGGCTCATCGACAATGCTTTTTTTCTAAGTACGATCCTGTTGACGTCAAGCTGATACGTGTACGTCATGGATGAACATAATAAATGGGAAGACACGATGACAGACCATACTGCCACGTTGATTATTGAAGTGGTTAAAAGCCAAACATATCTAAACGGTAGCCATCTTGTATACTGACTTTACCTCTCATGCGACATTTTGACCCTCTGCTACTATTGATGAAATTACAGTATTTCATTAATCATTCCTCCCTGGGACAACACGCACTAGACTTTGAGATGCGTTTAAGCTAGATGGGTAAGATTCATTTTATCTTGAAACGATTTACTTATAGGAACCCAAAAATAGGAAATGCAAAAACCATCAGTGTATGCATACCTCGTAAAATTGATTTATGAATTTGCGAACCACCTAGTTGATTATAAATTATGTTCAACATCTCTCAAATGTTTCCTCAAAATTGGATTAAAAAGAGGTTAAGGTCAGCCCTGATATGCTAGGTCGGGCAGGATAGCTGAAACCTCAACCTATCTCTGTCTTTAAAAAATTGAATCAGTCCTTCTAATTCTTACTGGGCGGAGGAAATAAAGATTAAACAGTGCACTTGACTTGGCAATGAACAGTACTTCATTGAAGGCAAGAAACGGCCGCAAGAGAGAGGAGGAGCATAACGATGAAGGACCTGTGAGTGGAGGATGGCTGCAAGCATGCAGACAGACAGGGAAGCAGACAGACAGGGAAGCAGACAGACAGGGGTGACAGACAAGTGGGGACACATGGATAGAATGCAGCCAGGAAGACAGAAAGACAGGGGGGACAGGCATGGACACAGCTTCTCAAGGATCACCATAAACATAGATATCTGGCATGCATATAATGTCAAACTAAGCCTATCATATTATGAAAAATGATAGCTGTGCCTGGTCCCTATTGATTCACGCCCCATTTACGCTGAGTAGGCGCCCATACTGTGTACATTGTTCCCTTTATGGCAAACATCAGGTCAATTACCGTTGTAGAATACATAAAGTACAGCAGTCTCACCCCATGTGGACACCAACTCTTGCACAGTGCCAGGAGTAGGTATGAGCCCATCCTGTTGTAACAGCGCTGCTTGAATGGCTGTTATCTGCAGATAATCCTCTAATAATATGGCTGAAATAAAATATTATATAATTTTATATATTTCAACAAGTCTAAATAAAATTTGAATTTACTTTCACCTTACCTCATGTATGGCCAGCTTGCAATGCATTAAACGTATTCTTATTCATTGTACTCTCTCCCTTTATGGGCAGCTATCTGAAGAATAATGTTTTATATATTAAAGAGGACAAAAGTCAATAATACATGAATAAGACTTGTTGAATATTCACTGCATATATTCTCCGTAAAAGGACTTGTTATGAATCATCTGAGCATCATTTGATACCTGGGAAAGCAACTCCTATTTTAAGCAGAAACTTTTATTGAAGGCTGCTTTTGTTCAGATTTGGTAAAACACAATTATTACTTTTGACCATTATTTCAAAAGAGATTAAGTGGGACCTGTTTTGTCGCTATCAAAGCCTGGATCAACACGTATCCAATGTTGGCCTGGGATCTTGACCAGCTTTGTTTAGAGAAGTTGGGGACTTTTGTAAACGTTTTCTTTTGCATATATATGTATATTCATTATCAAATCTGTACAGTTTAGATAGATAGCTGGTTTAGGGAAAAGGGGGATAGACTGAGCAAAAAATAGTGTCAACCAGGGTGTGGGCAGAAGGGGCCAACAGGACCATGGACTTCTAGACATGGGGGACAAAGTATAATTTTTCCATCTACCCCCAAATTGGGAAAATGTTAAAGCATTGTACCAGTATATCTATCATACTAAACTTGGTTATCTAACAACAAATTAACCCAGATTTTCGAACTGTTCATTGGGACTATGTCATATGAAATGCCCTTTCACACTTTTTCTAAACTTGAAATCCTTTTGATTGTGCTTTGATCCCTCCGCGATAGTTACGTTGCCCCTGACTCCCCTCTGGACCCAACTATTGTACATGTATATTATTATATTTCTTACTTCGATGAGATTGACTGGAAGGTATTAGTCCTACATTTTAGTGTATGATTCATGTAATAATGCAATATGATAGGCCTTTACATTTTACCAGTTAACTTGGAATAGAGAAGGGAATGATTCTAGTTGAAGGAGAATTCTTTGATTACAGGCAAAGTGGTAAGAACTTGATGGATTTGTTGCTCTTAGTCCACGCAGAACTAATTGTCTCACTAATGGTCCAATTATGTAAATATAGACTTCGAGTAAGATCTAAATAAAACTGTGTTACTACAAAGTAGGTACACAAACGTTCAACTATATGAATCGATAGTCCTTAAGAGTGTGAAGGACTCTGATGAATGAATGATACCTGTCACTAATATTAATTGTGTCAGTGCTTACTTGTTGTTTACTTTAGTTATTAGCACTGGTTGTTGAAAGCCTTTATTATTCTTGGCATCCATGATAAGATATCATTAGTATGGTCAGTTCTCCCAAATGTTCGTCGCAACTTTGTTTGTACCTGTCTATCTCATATTGCAATATAACGGTTAGATATTGGGACAAATAACGTCTTATCAACGGTTTTCAGGGAACTTCACCTCTAGTTTCTTGTCTATTGTGGGAACTATCTAGTTTGGGAGTCTTTCATCTCTACAAGAAATAGAACTCATTGGAAATCATCTCGTATAAATGCTTATATTATTTGCTTATTCTAGACTGCAAACCCCCTTGGACATCTGCCCTCTCCATGTGATGTGGCTGAAACATATGGGCATGTGGAGGGGGTAGACGTCCTAGAAGGTAAAAGTCCTGGGGGTAGCTGTCCAGGAGCGTATCTTCCTTCTGACCTCTTCTTGGCGAACAAACAACCTTGGGTTTTGCAGTATTGGGAAGTTGTACATGTGGTCGACCATGAATCACCCTCTTAATTGGCGCATCTCCAAGAAAATGATTTAATTAAGAAAAGTTGTTTCTAACATTTTGTTAGATATGGGCCGATCCCATGAACCAATTAGCCCATATCCAGCTACAAAAACGTCAATATAGCCCTTTTGACCTTATACAACATTTGGCCATAATAAGGAGCCACAGACAAACGTTTTGAAACGTTGTATAACATGTTTTGTAAACTATATACGCAAATGTTTTATAACCACCTTATATGCACACGGGGCTGCTCTTGAATCTAACACAGAGAAAACGTGTTGACCTTATTTTCTGCCAAGACTTTGTGCTTGAATTGGCTGTATTCAGTGAATCTATTGTGTGGTGCCTGGAATACACATGTCTTTTAAACTTGTTTTTGAAGCCAATCTGTGTGGGCACCTGTATGTGCTACACTAAAGGTAGAATAACCCACAGCTGGGGCCCTTCACACAGAGAAAAGAAACAACATCAAAAGGGAGTCCAGGCTGTCTCCAGAATGACTCCCCTCTCTAAGGTAACCCAGGTCCTTATGTGACTCCCTTAGGTGAATCAGGGAACTATGTGACTCCCCAAGGTGACTGCCTTAGGTAGGCTGGGGAGTCACCTAGGGGAGTTACATGCAGCCTGGGCTCCCCTAAAAAGGGGAATCATTCTGGAGTCAACCTGGACTCCCTTTTGATGGTGTTTTTTCTCTCTGTGCATGGAAGTGTTTGATAACCAATCAGCACACACATTGAGGCACTGCCAGGGTCCGTTGACAGCTAAAACACAATTCATATTGTGTATCATGTACTTGAATTGGCTGTATCAGTGCATCCATTGTGTGCTTAGGTTATACAAGTCTTGTTTGTTCACTGCCATTTGAGGCTAATATCATACACAGGGTGGGGGCTGATTGTTCATTAAGGTTAGGCCAAAAGAAAAAAAAAGGTGTGTTTCAGGCAACATGGTCAAAATGTCTAGGTTAGGTAGGTCGGATTTTTTTTTTGATTTTTTTTAATATTTTACATAGAGATAGTACTAGGGTCGGCCCTTTTTTTTAATCTAGGGTCGGGTTGCCTGAAACACACCTCTTTTTTTTGGCCTTATGTGCTCAATAAACTTATCATCGCTTTAATACTTTCAATCATTTTATGCCAGTCTCACCTGTATGCCTCAATTATCCACAGCAGTGTCCATTAATCCCAGGTTAAAGCAGCATGTCTGCAGTGATATTTGAGATATAAGTGTCACAGCAGAAAAGGTGGGTATCAAATTTCCATCCATGACGTCAGGAGATGTGTTGTTACAATGATAAAGATAATCAAAAAGCATAAAAAGGTGTATCATTTACCCGTGGTGACGCTTACTGGTTTGTTTTGTGAGCTGGGCTGGGGACAAGGACAGTTTATTGCTTGTGTCAGTTTTATTACTTGATCATAAATAAGGTGATATTGGCTTCATGAAATATATGTACTGGTATTGAATTAAATAGACTCTGTGGTGTACATGTGGTGACATCTGTGATGATGCATTTTGTAGCTAGATCAAGTAGGTCCTGACGTCAATGTTGCAATATAAATTATATGCCTAGCCAGAAAGAATATTTCCAGGATAAAGCCGTCATGCCTTCAGGCTTTATGCAGTGGTGAAGACAGCTTACTCAACACTGAGACATTTTACCATAATGAAAAGCCCTTCATATACCGAGAAATAGGTATTAGACAACCACCCGTAGCCATTGGCAGGTGGTTAATTTTGGCTAGGTGATGATGGTTTTGTCTAAATAGGATCCTATTGACGTCAAGCTGATAAGGAAGGTCGTGGATTAGTATAATATGTTTCCCTGATGCACATTATGACAGACCTTAGTTAGCTTATAATCTCGCATAATTGATATTGAAGTGATAATTGGCTGGATCCTCTATGGATTTCTGGTGTGTTAGTAAAGAATACACATACAAAAATAATTTAAAATTTAGTTTTCTCAGCTGCTATACTTCTGGTACCAAAGTTCTCCCGGATTTTACTAGATTATGTTGTGGTTCTACAAATGGGGTGCTTTTTTTCTGTCACAAATTTGGCACACCAGTCACATTTGCATTCTTCTGAGAATAAAGAGCTACTCTCTCCAATGTCTGGTGCAAGTATTTAGTACACTACTTAGAAAAATCATTGGGAGATATTTTGAAATACTAAATTGCTAAAACATATAGTTCTCCTTCCATTTATGATGATTTCCCAATTAAAAAGTGAAGGCAAATATCTGAAATATCCATTACAAAAAGGCACTTACTTTGATTTAAGAGCAGGGTCATTTTTGCACAATGGCTTCATAAGCCAGGGTGAAAAATGACTACAGGTTCAAAAGTCGCTGGCAGAGTCATTTTAAGTAGTTGCCAGAACCTGATTCATGCCAATGTTAAATATTTGCTTCCTCTGCTAAATACCTCCTCAACGCATGGCACCTTGGTGGGGTCTTCCTGGTTCCAGTTTGAGGAGGTCTGATACAGGGTAAACAGTTCAGATACATTGGCTTTGTATAAAACTTTACCTGAGCCAAGACAATGGCATTAAAGGTAAAAGGGAGGGTTCGGTCAATTTTTATCTACCAACAATCTGTCTTAATCACTTGGGACTATATTAGTTTAAAATAATATTATGATGATGTAATAAATCAAAATTGCTAACAACTTGTAACCAAAACCATAGCCATCTATACACTGTAAAAATTGTCCGTTGAAATTACGGAGAATCAATGCTAAATTTGACGGTGTATCACCATAATTGTGATTTACGGTGATACACTGTAAAACTCATTACGTTTACATTGAACATCCGTAAACCAGTACAGTCAAACAATGTTTTTTCATTTACGTGGATCTCACGTTTAAGGTTTGCCCACCAGGTGGCAGCTTGGTTTTATAGAGAGACTTTAGTGGAAACTATCAACTAAAAACATACATAATTGTGTTCGATTTGTAAAGATATCCAACTATCTCATTAATTACACAAACAAAATTCAAGCCTTTGGCATATTAAGGACAAAAAATATATAATTTCCTTTTTTGAGACCCTGGGCACTAGTATGAATAGTATAAACACCCATGTTGTGGTATTTAGAATTGTACATATTGAGACTGTTGTCAGAGTTTCTTTGTAACAATCCTAGAGTACCCTTTCCTCATGGCTTGTAATTGTATATTGCTATGAGGCATTCAATTATGCTTCTCAGGCCTAATATATGCAGGCCTGGAATTAAAATAATATCATGAATTATACATCAATGAATCCAGAAACAATTATAATTATCATTGAATAGCAGAGAATCATCGTATAATAATGATGAATCACCGTAAAATAACAACAGGAAAGGCCTGTAAAATTTACGGGGAAAAGCAAAATACGGTGACCGTAAAAAAACGGGAAACGGGAAACGGTCGGCATTCAGTGATGCCAGTGATTCAACTTAATTTTTACGGGATATTTTTTACAGTGTAGGATCCTGTAATACATTTTACTATCAAAATAATAGTGATTCATTGATGAATTAATAACGTTAGGAAATTATTCAAATATTTTCTAGTTAGTCTAAACACCTATAATAGAGTAGCACACATCATTTAGCAACAATAAAATACAGTCGCAAGATGAGTAGAATATCATAATGTGGCATATTAAGGGTTAGCAAAGGTGAGTTAAGACATATAGTATACAAGAGGAAAATGGTTATATAGGTAGTTTTGATTTTCTTGCCACCAGGTGCCGTTTGCATAGACCCTGGCGTCTACCTTTAAGAGAGGAGAAAGGAAAGATGGAGAAGATCAGATGGGTGAAAGGGGATAAGAGTGGGCATGCAGACAGGCAGGAAAGCAGGGGGACAGTGTCACATGCATGTTTTGACTTAATGAACTCTCCCCTTTGTTACAAGGAGGATGATGTTCTTAATGTTAAAGAGACTTCTACTTGTCGCAGGATTACTGATGTTCTATTGACTTGCGCATATCTCCGGATTATGTTAGTTTAATGTATTATCTAATAGAAAATCAAAAGAAATTGCCATGTCACGGTACTAACTTTCATGATATGGCCATTTGAGCAAAGGAGTACCTTAACTATAGAAATGAATAGGAAAACAGCATTTTCCCATTATCTGTCATGAATAATCCCCTTCTTCTATTAATTCTTAATATTGCAACTGGACCTTGGGAATGTATAATGGACATCTATACAAACATTTTAGGACCAATAAAACAGGGGGCTTACTGATCAAATGAGAAAGGCATGAGTTTTGGAAAAATATTTCTTTTGCCGTAACTATAGGATCCTATGGGTGTCCTAGCAGTGAATATATGTGAACAATGTAGGTATACTGTCCAAATAGCAAATACAAATAGTTGATTTAGGGAAAGTGGTCTATGTAGGAATATGAATACACCTTAAAGAATACCTTTCATGAGTTTCCATTTTTGCCACCAGGTGGCTTCTGTGTAGGAACTAACAATTCCCTTTAAACATTCTATGTGCAGCTACAGTACCAAAGACATTGATGTAAGACTTCTTTAAAGTTTACTGATTATAATTCCCTAAAAGGTATTGTTATGAATCATCTGCGCATCTCTTGATACCTGGGAATTCCAAACAGATTTTAAGTAGATTTTTATCAGAAGCTGCTTTTGTGCAGCACACAAATATTATTTCATTAACCATTATTTAAGCAGAGTTCAAGTGGTATTTGTTTTACGGCAATTAAAGCCGCAAAACTCAAAACGTGTCTCTGATCTTTAAATGCCTTGTTTAAGGAAGCTGGGGACTTTTGATAAGGTGTCAACGCTGAACTTAAAGCAGCATTGGTAATAGACGTTGTCCGATCCCTAATGATAAGAATTCTTATTCAGCTTTTACTCATTCTTCTAAATATATCGGCATCTTGGGGAGCTAGGGGCACAGGACCATATACCCAACATTCCAGGCATGAGAGTAGAATATATTTCCCTTAAAAGAAATTGGGAAGTGTTAAATCATTGTATGCATTCTATTTCAAACGTTAAAAAACTAGTTTGAATTTATATGATGAACTTGATTTAGCTCTAGGTCATAAATGGAGTTCATAAATTGACCTAGACTGTCAAAAGAAATAGGGGGAGGTACGCCTCTAGATCCCTGTACAAGGGTAGCAGCGCTTTGCTTGGCTGCTTCAGATTATCCATCCCTTAAGCCACACAATAATGGTTCTTCTAAAGATTCCCTATTAAATGTGCTTGTATCAAATTGCTTCCGACACGCTGCAGTGTATCAATCATAATATCTTCACAATTTTGATTTGAATGAGACTTGATGAGTATTAGTTTGATGCATCCGTCCAATCTTTCCCGCAAGATTGGACGGAAGTCATCATCTACCTAGTGCGTATTTCATGTAATAAGGCTATATGATAGGTCACGAAATACAAAATAGGATTATTTCACATACTTTTTTCCTACCGTTCACTTAGACTTAAGGAGTGATCATTTTTAACAACAGGGGGGTGGTAAGATGGGGTCGGGTTGGGGGGAGGGGGAATTCGACCTCTTGACCAGCGGGAGCAAAAGAGTTCGACCCCTCTTGGGGGGAGGCAAACAACGCTTTTTATTCAGCAGAAAACCAGTGCGTTACTATTTGTTAAAGAGCGCGCGTGTGGTGAGTGATTTCCCACCCTTTGGACCTCGGAAAAGACTTTGAGACTTTGACAGGAGGGGTGAGAGAAATCCTGGCTATTTCGAGTGGAAATTCACCACCTCCACCCCCCTCCCCCACCCCCTGTTAAAAAATGAGCACTCCCTTAGAAAATAATGATTCTACTTCAAATGAGATTCCTTGATCAAAGGTAAAAAGCTTTTATACTGTGCTCTCAGCCCACGCTCACCTCATTGTCTCACTAATGGCCCAATTATATAAATAGGATCTTAGTGGGCTTTAAATGGAACTGTGTTACCTATAAAATAAGTACAAATGTGTTCAACTAGATGGATTAGTGTTTGAAGTGCAAAGGAGTCCAATGAATGACTGATTTAGGCCATTAACATTGTGTCAGCGCCTATTTGTTGTAAGCTGTCGTTTTCTTTAATCATTAGGCGCTGGATTGTGAAAGCCACATTTTCCTGGCATTAGTGATACTAGTATTTATAGATTCCTCCATATCGAACTGCCTTTAAAGCTTTAGGATCATCCATTCAGTTCAAAAAGTTTGTAACCCACTCACTTCTTTCGCAACCTTTTTTCCACTAAGGGAGCAATGTGTATAGTGTTTAACGAGTAACATTATATAAAATAAAATCACATTTAAAAGTTACAAAGATTTACCAAATTATATGTGGTTATGTAGTTCTTAGAATCAGAGACTCATTATGGTTTGGGGATAGAAACTCAATTATTAATCAAATAAGAACAACGATTTTAGTAATATATTGTCCGTAGCAAACTATGTGTTAGATAGACTACACCTGTAGCCTGGTATGCGTCATACCCACTGCCCCACAAGGTCTAGACGAGGTGTTATACACCGAGTCGCTGACCAGTGGGCAGTGGGTATGAAGGCATACCAAGGTACAGGTGTAGTCTATCTGACTTAACCCTCGGGTATGCAATATAACCAAGGTGCGAATCCTTTGTCTTAGCCGCCCACCGTGGGTTAAATATATTCAACCCATGGTGGAGGGCTAATACAATGGGTTTCACACCTTGGTTATTTTCACATAACCGAAGGAGAAGTCAGATACCCTAGGCCTCCTCGTAACTGAGTTATGTAATAATAAGAATGGTAAACTGACTGGTGGCCAATGAAGCCACTAGTCAGTTTGCCGTGGTTATTTTGACATATATACTCAGTTACTTGTAGGGTATCTACTACACACATATCATGTTTTTCGATAGTCGACAGTGTCAAAACACCTTCATTCCGATAAGACGATGGAAATAGTTTCTTGGAACTACCTGATAACCAACCCTGTGGGGTGTTTCACAAGGGGGACATACAATTAATTGTAGAATAAGTGTTTCTATAGGAGGTGTTAATTGTATATAACCACTAAGACCGACATTTGGTTGTATCAATTGTATACTGCTTATAAAAGGTGTTTCACAAAGGTCTACAACCAAGATGTTAAGTCAGGGTGTTTGGCCTACATTCTAGATACAACTGATGTATAAGTGTTTCACAATGCATATTAGCGTGGACCTCATACCATGCCCGCTAATATTTTCCTTACATATTTTTTCACGTTTTTTTCATGCAATATATGTGTCATACTACACACAAACTTCCCTGCAAATATTGGTTTATTCAGGATGAAAATAAACTGGTTATACACATCTAAACAACACTTATGTTGATCCTATGTGATCATCATACAAGGGGAGTGTATTTAAGATTAATGCTACATGGTTATTAAGGTTGACTTATTTTACCAAATGTTAGTCTTATGTTGGTGTTTCACAAGCTGCATTACTATCTTCAATTGTATCTAAGTATATGACCATAGATACAATTGAAACTTGTGAAACACCAAGATAGAATTAACATTGGGTGATATTAAGTTGGTCTTAGAAAACATGTAAAATTAATTGTATATATTTTCTCCTTGTGAAACACCCCACAGATGCAGCTCCAGGGTAGGGAGCCTTTTCCAGTAATAGTTCTGAGAGGTAGGTTTCTTTACCTTATCAGGCTTAATACTTACTGATAGTCTAGAACAGGTCCGGGAAATGGAGGGAAACCCTCCCCAGAGCCGTTATTTACACCAGTGTTAATTTTCACAACGCAGGTAGGTGTGAAAACACTGCAGGGCTCACTGCCTGCTGGGTGAAATGGAGGAGCACAGAGGGAAAGTCTATAGAAAAAGCTTATTTATATGTGATTTCATGGCAATCACCTGTATGATTCACTATTCCCCATGTATGATTTAAGAGCATACATTAATCTATCTTATGGGATATAAACATTTAACAGCAAATTGATAGAAAATTCAGCAAATGGGTTATAAGAAAACCGTTGCTATTTTTAGCCCTGCAGTGTTTATGCTACATGCAAAATCGTTGCTAATTCTAGCCCTGCAGTGTTTTCATACCTACCTGCGTTGTGAAAATTAACACTGGTGTAAATAACGGCTCTGGGGAGGGTTTTCCTTCATTTACCGGACCTGTAGAAGCTTTACTGTAACACTGTGTTGCGAGTGACAATCATTGGAACTACTTTGGTCTAGGGCAATAGATTCGGAGTGGGAAGTTTTTAGGAGATTGAAACTCAAAGTTGAGTTTGAGTTTAGATTTTTTATTGGCATGAACATTCGTAAGCGATACAGACGTTTTTCAAGAAAATGCCATATTAATATCAAGACGAATCATAGTTTAGTCTAGAGCACTAATCAATACCGATTGTTTCTGCGATTTCTACACAAAACTACATGAATTTAGGACCAATGTCTGGCAATCCGAGTATTACAAGCCAGTGTGAGTCATTGTGGTTTCTAAATCAGCAACCTCTCTAGCGGCCTCAGGTCAGCTGGTTTTAGGCTCTTACTGAAGCTGTCCCTAGTGGCGCTTCTCTGTTGGTCTGCAGTGAGCCTGTCCCATAGACGGGATCCTCTATACTCGGGGCTGTTTAGATAGCAGTTCTTGATTGGACGCCGTAGTTTGAATTTCGGTTTGTTGTTTCCTCGGAGTGCTCTGGCCGGTACCAGCAAGTTTTCACCATCAAGTGCGCGCTTGTACATGAAGTTCAGGATCTGTCGATTCCTTCTGACATGTAGTTTCTCTAATGAGGCGTCAGTATGTAGATGGTCCACATTCACCTCCCTAGCATCATGGATGTTGTTGACAATTCTCAGACAGTCGTTCTGAATGACCTGCAGCTTCTTCACAGCCCAACTTGGGCCACTGTCCAACAGGAGTGGACAGTATTCAAGGCAGGGCAGTACCATGGTCTTGTATATCATCATGGTAGTGGGCTTATCAGTTTCCTTCCTGGCGTTCCAGAGCTGAGTGTACTTGCCCCGGACTGTACCAATCACTTTCTGTAGGTGTTGGCCGAAAGATAGATGACGGTCTATGACTACTCCTAGGTAGTTGAAGGTGTGTGTAACATCCAGGATGCTTCCATTCATTCTTATATCTAGGTTTGTAGTGTCGATCGGTGAGGTGGCCGGATATGTCCCGAGGACTTTGGTCTTGTCCTCGTTGATTGTCAGTTGGTTTTTATTGCTCCAAGCACATAAAGATGTTGAATCTTGTTGTAGCAGTGACCGTACTCGCTCAGGGGTTCTGGCAGAACAGACCAGTGCCAGGTCGTCGGCATATATATACCCCGTAGTGTTCTGTATGGCATCTTCTACATCGTTGACATACAACAGGAACAGTAGCGGCCCAAGGACGGATCCCTGAGGCACTCCGCATGTGATTGGTTCCGTTGATGAGTCGACGTTGTTCGCCGTTGTGTATTGACACCTGGCCTGCAAATAGCTCCTCGTCCATTCTAGCGCTTGTCCCGAGATGCCTAGTCTGAACATTTTTGAGAACAGAATTGTGTGATTGACAGTGTCAAAGGCCTTGCGGAGGTCTATGAAGACCACAATTCGGTAATTTCTATATTTTGAAAGTCAATTGACACAGTGCATTTATAGTCATTATCCTGCTATTGAGATATTGACACTATCATTAACCGAGAGTTCATTCAACGTTGAAAGCGTCTAGGGTGGGTAAGAGGGAGGACATAGCATATGGGAGAAGGGGGGAATATCATTTAAAACAAAGGCCAGGGAGGACAATAGCAAGCAGTAGTAATAGAGGGGACAATATGAGGAGAATAACATTCAAAAGGCAAACAGAGAAAGGGATGAGTGTGAACCAGACTCTCCCTAAATGTCGCCAAATACTCTCTCCCCAGAGTCAGGCATTTCAAAGAGAGTGGAAGTTCTGGACTCTCTATAGTCGGGCACATATTGCACTCTGGACCTTGAGCTGACATAAAAGAGAGTCAGGTATAGCTACATTCAGTAAAGGGTTCAGCTATGTCTGACTCTCTATGTCATTGCTCCAAAGAGGCTCGGTTGTGGCGACATAAGGAGTCTAGCTTATGCTCACGTTTTTCTCAGTGTAAAATGGAGGCTTCAGGGGACAATACAGAAGGCTAGTTCCCAGGAGCGCATGCCCAACTGGTGGGAGATGAGCAGCCCTCACCATGTGACCAGGCATGTAGGCTGACCGCTGGTGCCACTTGGCTGTGGGATGGTGCTGAAGTAAACATCACTGGGCGGGGGAATATCCAGACACCTAGGATGGCAAATAATCCCTCTCCCTCTCCTTCTCCCTCTCCTTCTCCCTCTCCCTCTCTCTCTCTCTCTCTCTCTCTCTCTCTCTCTCTCTCTCTCTCTCTCTCTCTCTCTCTCTCCCTCTCTGGCTCTCTGTCTCTCTGTCTCTCTGTCTCTGTCTCTCTGTCTCTCTTTCTCTGTCTCTCTCTGTCTCTCTCTCTGTCTCTCTCTGTCTCTGTCTCTGTCTCTGTCTCTGTCTCTGTCTCTCTCTGTCTCTCTCTCTCTCTCTCTCTCTCTCTCTCTCTCTATATATATATATATATATATATATATATATATATATATATATATATATATATATATATATATATATATATATATATATAAACCTTTTAAATACATAGAACATGCAAATTACCACATATACTTCATTCTCTTTGTTGTGGACATCAGTCCGCAAATCAGCACATGTTATTGCATCTCATCTTACCTTTGCTTTCTCTGCTGAAGATTGTGGAAATCCACATTCACAAAGTGGGTCTCATTTCATCATTTCTCATTCAATAGGGCAAAGCATTTTAAGATTGGATGGAGGTGTCCTTTCACGCAATTAAAACCAATAGTTTCAAATTATGCTGTCTTTGCAAGTATAGTCGTATCTTTTTGAGTAGTTTGACTAATTGTGTGTAGAACATCCTCAAGTTATATACTGACCATGTTAGTGGCACACAGTTATTTGTGAAATATGAAGGAATAAATTTCAAACACACCTTGACACTCTATGTACACATACTATGTCTGATAAATGTACACTCAAAATCACATACAGACTACGGCCCCATTCAGACGCTGTTGTAATATTTGTCAATGTTGTTTGGAGAGTTAAAGAGTTTATGTTGGTATTGGTGCGCAAATTTTGATGGGATTATCCTAAACCACACAGTTGATTCCCAAAGAGTAGAGAGGTTCACCAACGTTTTTAAGATACCTGCTAATAACCTATTTACCTATCAAGAAGTCCACACAACGCCCCCCCCCCCCTGCCAGTAACATCCCACGGTACTCTACACACAGTGAGATCTGCCTTCAGTCGGTTAACAACACCAGGGTTCAATAAGGTTAGTTGACTAAGTCCTACATGTTGCTGCCCTGACAGTTAACATTGGAGTAGAGTGAGGGCCTTTTATGCCCCACCTGTGACTTTAATCCCAAGTTAAAGCAATATTTTTGTGTTGGTGTTTTTTCACTTTATATTTCTCAGCAAATAAGGTGAGTATCCCTCCTTCCATGACGTCATGAAATAATAATGTTGTCATCAAAATGATATAAAAGCATTTAAAATGTCAATGAAGGACATCATATTAATCACACATGGTTCTCACAGGCTTAGTGAAGTTTCTTATGCATGTTCGCTAGGGTAGTTTGCTTGTGTCGGTTTTATTACCTGCACATATTAAACTGTGATGGATTTTTGTAATATGGATACCTGTGTCCAAGGATCAAATTATGAATCTGGTGGTGACACCTGCAGTAATGTTTTATTTAGCTATGACGTAGGTCCTGACATCACTATTACAGCAGATGCTTAGCCAGGAAGATTATTTCAAGATAAGCCTCCATACCCTCAGGCAGTGGTGGAGAGAGAATGATCAAACTAGTACCAACACATATTTTACCATACTGAAATACCCCTCATACCTAGAAATAATTATCAGTTAAACACCAGTTGCCATAGGCATTGAGTTAATTTTAACACATCATTAAGATCCTATTAACATCAAACGTGTATATACATACTTCATGAATGAGCATGATTAATGCCACTGATGTGTATATAATAATATTATTACAGTCAGCCCTTGTGAATAAAATGCTTTTCATTGGAGGAAATAGTTTGATTAAATGGGCTATTGGAATTACGATCAAACCTCATGGGAGGGATGGAAATGTTCACTGCTAAGAGTGGGGGGGGGGGGGTCTTTTGGCCTGGCATGCAAATACAGTTTAAAACAATGACAAAGGGGGTCCTGAAAATATCCCAAAAATTGGTAATTGTTGAATGCTCCCCAAGAGGATAGCATGAACACATGGAAGAAGGAAGATAAAGATCATGGAAGGGAGGAGAACAGTCAGACAGAATGCCATGTGGACAGATGGGCAGATGAGTGAAAAATAACAACAGTAGTAGACGTAATAATGAGCTACGTGGAAAGGGGCCTTTAGTCGGAGCGGTGGGGGTTGTCTTTTTGCCTGGCATGCAAATCTGGGGGGTGATGGGAAGGGTGGGGAAGGATGGGGAGGGATAGGGAGGGATGGGGAGGGATGGGGAGGGATGGGGGAAGGGATAGGGAGGGATGGGGAGGGATGGGGGAGGGATGGGGAGGGATGGGGAGGGATGGGGAGGGATGGGGAGGGATGGGGAAGGATGGGGGAGGGATGGGGGGAGGGTTGGGGAGGGATAGGGAAGGATGGGGGAGGGATGGGGAGGGATAGGGAGGGATAGGGAGGGATGCGGGAGGGATGGGGAAGGATAGGGAGGGATGGGGAGGGAGAAAGAGGACAGGGCAGAGTGATTTGAACAATATACGTCAGGAGTGAGGCCAGTACAGCATAGAATACAGGATGATAATATAAAGGACAGAGGGGTGCCAGAATAGGACAGGACAGAGGAGGGACACTGGGAGAAAATTGGCACAGATAGCAGAAGGGTGAGTGGCAAAGAAGGCGGGACGGGGGGCTAGGAAGGAGATTAGCATGGACAGCAGGAGTGAGACAGGGAAGGATAATGTCATATGCATCAGGTAGACAGGGATGAGGTAGGATGGGGAGGGGAGTTGTATAGAAGACAGGCGGGAGACATCAGTGAGTCAAATAGCACAGTCTATAGAGCAGTAGGGCGACTTGGGATGAGAATAGCATGGCAGGCAGGACGGTGAGATGGGAGGAGAATCGAATGGAAGGCATGAGAGGGAGCAGGTGGAGAATGACATACAAGGCAAGAGGGAAATTAGCATAGACGGCAGAGGGGGGTAGCATAAATAGCATTAATATAGAGGGTATGGGAGAGAGGCCAAGGCTAGTTCCCAAGAGCTCGTGACCAACTGCTGTTGGAGGTAGGCAGCCCTTCCCACGTGACCAGGCACGTGGGACGACCGCTGGTGCCACTACACAGCGGGACGCTGCCGAAGCAAACATCAGCGGGCTGGGTATATCCGGCGATCTAGGAGGGGAAACCCTCTACATGCCCTCTATACACCTGTTAAACACATGGAACATGTCCGTCCCTTACATTCTGTTCTCCCTTCGTTCTGTATGCTGTGGACATCAGTCCGCGAAACAGTGCATGTTTCTACATTTCATCTTACATGTTGAACATCAGTATTCACAAACTGATTAGGCCATCAGCGTAGGGCTTTCTCACATTGCCCTTTCTTATGTTTACTTTCTGAATGGGATAGCGCAGGTTCAGATTGAACGCAAGTATTCTTCTATTCAATTTTAACCCGAGAGTTTCAAATTACGCTGCCTTTGCAATTACTACTATGTTATCGGCTAAGTATTGTTATGTGAAAGCCACAAAAACCAATTTTCATTTTACTGAAAATGTCAGAGCTGAATGATGGCTGTATGACTTGTATTAGCCAATGTAGTTATTGACCGGAAGTTGTTTTTTTACTCCTTCATTGTGCAGAGACGCAATCTTGAGAGCTGAACATGATGAAATGACAAAAAATACAAAACAACGAGAAAAATACAATATCATATTGTAATGAAAACATCACCCATTCTTTTTATGATTCTTATATTTTAATCAGTGCATCGTAAGTTTTGGTTATGATAATTTTCCTACTGTAGTTTCAATATCGACCAAATTATAAGTAAATCTTGAATTAATCCTGTAATTAAAACAATTAGTGTTACCAGAGAATCCAAGCCTGTGTCCAATGCTGCCCATCTACTTTTGTAACCCTAGAGTAAATAGAATATAAGCCACAGTTGTCTCCTTCCACAGTAACACTATACGATAATGTCTCAGGAGGGGGTCCAACCCCATGCACCCCGTAAACATGAGATTAATACCCAATTAGCATGCACACCAAGAGCTTTGGAGACACTGCCAGGGTCTTTTGACAACTAATTACAATGTCCTACTGTAAGGTCTGTACTAGTGCATTAACCATGTGTTTGGAGTAAACATGTTTATTCACTGTGTTTTGAAGCCACTGCTATAAACCATGATTACCTTGAAATTTTATTATGAGATAATTTAAATGAAGTTATGAAAGGAATTGGTTAAGAGAATTATTCATCATAGAATGGGGATAGATGTATTTTATGAGAATGCTAACCGTATCTGCACTTAACTTTCTGCAATGGTGACCCATGTCCATGGTGGACCCACATATATTTCGCCAAGTTAGTCAACATAAGGGAAACAATGTACTACATGTGTCCATCCCGTCTTCGACTTCAATACACGGGGCGACAATGGATTTTTGGAAGATGCTACAAACAAAAAGAACAAGCCAGAGTTGTGTGGGTCCTTAACGTTCTCAGTCGTCCAGTGAAGTGTCTCAGCTCAGGTATATACCTATCCCACATATACCAATGGTGTGTGTAGGTGCACAGTCTAGAATCTACAGTAGCTTTACAATAATTACAGGAGTGTAAAACTACAGTAGATTTTGTAAAACTACAGTAAATTCTCCTGCGTACCTACACGAGGATTAAAGATGCGCAGTAGATTATTCTGCATACTGCTAGTTACCATGTACAGTGCACGTGAAGGCACCCCCTGTGCATGCATCTTATGTTTCATAACCATTCAGGGATATACACCGAATACACATATCAGGGTTTAGTTCTATGCCATGGCATGATTGAATTGGCTGTATCTAGTGTATCCATCGTGTGCTTATCATAAACTTGTTTATTGGCTGGGATTTCAGGCTAATGCTACACAGTGTAGGTCCTGCATACAGCTTAGGTTGACAATGGCGAGCTTCAGGGAAGAGGGCACCATATATGGTCGGAGCCTTTTATGGCAGCTACTTCCGCTGTAAGTGCCCATATAGGATGAACAGTGTGGCACAGTCAGTGGCCTATAGTACTAGCACCTGTGTGCTACCTCAATGAGATGCTGAAGGCAGTCGACTAGATCAAGCTTTCCATTCTATAACACTTGGGGTAACCGTGGGGTTCTTATTACTGTTATGGTCGTGACTTCCGGTGCATTTCACAGAGTTTAACATACATAATCATCTCCTATGGTACAGCATATTGCCTTGTTGGGATGTGTTCTCTAGAGTGATTTCCATCCAAGATCTAGCATTGTGCTAGTGTTAATAAACGTATTGATGAGCTCGCGAAATTGAGGCCAGTGAAGGTTAGTTTGAAATTGATCAGCCGTGGAAGAACAAGGAAAACGTTGAGTTTTGTAATTAGTGAAGACGAATCAGCTTATCGGATGGAGCAAACATAATAGGCATAACTCTGTTTTAAACTAAGATATTTCGATAATTTCCAGAGTAACTGAAAAATCGACCACACCTGGGGAATTGACCAGTGGAAATACTGGGAATTGTGTGTAGAGAAAATAAAGTAGTTTTACTTTCTATGGGGAAAATAGGGTGTATCGTCTGTGAAATACATTTTACCAAACATTAATGAAAATTAAATTTGGCATACCGTAAATGGCCCATAGAAGCGCAGGGGTCTCAAATAAGCGCAGGTCTCGTTTAAGCGCAGGTTTAGGACCCCTCTGAAACCCAAAATCTCTCTTTAAAGGGACTCATATAAGCGCAGGTCCCTGTATATAACCCCAGGGGGTAACAGGGACTTAATAAGCGCAGGGGCGCTTAAACAGGCCACAACGGTATCTGATATGAGTGTAAGTGTCGCTATGCCCATGACTAGCAATACTAATTTGACGTTGAGAAGAGAATTTATATCATATGCATGAATGAGTTATAACCTTCAGAGCTAAATTCCTCTTACTCACATGCTTCTCTGGGTGAAAAGGCAGAGAAAGAATGTGAGTAAGAGCTCCCCCCCCCTCTCCATTTGCATTTGCATTTATTCTGGCAGGTGTTAGGTGAAAGATAAGTGTCAAACCAAGCAGTCAGACTTGAACTCCATCCTCACCTCCCATGCATTAGTAACCCGCCATATCTCAGCAACAAGAAACAAGCAAAGCCCCATTCAAAGCCACATTGAGAAACGCACCAGCTGCCCTCCCCCCCCCCTCCCCACCCCCCCCCCCCCCCCCAGAATACAACCCTGCCAGCATGCAGTCCTCATGGCTGATACTAGCGCCACCTCCAGTCAGCGTCCGTCGTTACCAGCATGCAGTGTTAAGGGTGCTACACTGGTCCCTGTGCGCCGATCTCTGCTGTCTGTGTGTGTTCTGTGAGTAGCACAGGGAACCACTGCTGCCCCATCCTCAGTACCTCAGCCTCAGCCGTGAGGGCTGTGCGCCGCGCCTTATACGGCCGTGGGTTGATCATTGCCGCGTACCCAAGGCGCGGCCGCGAGCAATCTGACCTTCTTACTTTGGGTGCTAGACGGATTTTTCCACTGATTCCCAGCTGAGGGCCGATTTACACTGGCCACCTGCGCCTTCCCCAGACCTGCCGCATGTCCCACGCAGTTAGCTGTGCATAGACATATGCCTGCACTATATCGTACACTATTCCCTGTGTAGGTGTTCTGTATCCTCATTGACTAAACGCTAGACTGCAGAATGCCACAGTGCCTATATACATTAGGTTTGACATCTGATATATCCTTACTGTAGGATATATCGACCTATAGTATTTCAATGGCAGGACAATACCTAATCTCTCATCATGTTCAATATGTAGTGTAGCCGCTGGTAAAGTAATAGAAAAGGTGTCTTAAATTCATCGTTTTCGGGAGTCGCTCGATAAGATTTGCACCAGTATGCATTCTTTAGCAATTTCCAAAAAGCTTTTGTTGATAATATAGATAACATAGCCCTAGATTATACGCCTTCATGGCTATTCTACGGTATGCTTATGTGAAATTTCATTTGTGGTATACTTAAAAACAATCATGTTTTTCCCATAATTTTCTCTCCGTTGCTTTTATAATATCTCAGTAGAATTCCACTGTCTATACAATATTCACATATTCTCTTCTTATAGCAATCAGGTCATAATAATTTAGAACCATTGACAAACTGTAAATGGCTTGTTCATTTCCAACTTGAACTAGAATAGCTCAGGGAAGCCCCGCAAGGTCCCCTAAGACATCAGCCAGTCTATGCATGTAGGGCCGACCCCAGCCATGCTCTTGTATGCACATGCCGAAGGGGTTGCCATGGGGTGGCGTTTAGTTTATAACATTAATAAGATATGTCTGGAGAGACACCTCTAGCACACCCACCCTTGAATCTTTCATAGACATCCCCACATCAGAGTCTATGTCGGACGCCCATTGGGCCTCCATCCCGGCTAGTGGGCCTCCCTGCTGACCGGCCATAGCAAGTAGTATATGGAAAGCAGTATTTGTGCCTGGCCCACTCCTGTATGTTATAGTATATAGAGTAGGTAGGTCAATCACAGCCCGGGATCCCGGGCATGTATGTGTCTCAGTGCTAAACACCCTAAATGAAATGGCTGTTTATTCTGTTACATAATATAGTACCATACCAAAATGACATATGATGAGTAAAGGAAAGAGTTTGTCTTTCACCTCCTGAATTATTTTTAGATTTCCCATTTACAAATAATGAGAGATTAATTGATAAAACAAATAGAATTGCAATGTCAATAAGTAGATTGGAACGTTTTTTCTAGGACAGGCACTGGGTGCCACTTTCACAGAAAAGGGAGTTAATCATATAAAATTTCATTTGTGTTTGTGGGGTCCCAAACATATGGTCTCTCCTTGAAGAGCAGATCTTGTAGGTATCTTATTTTAATTTCTGTCACAACAATTGCTATATAAACCATTCGTGATTTAGATAGATCACTTTTGCAGGTGATTTTTATAGTCAAGTACCTCCTACAACCCCCCAAAACCCCCACTATTAGGTAGAATATAGGTTTGTGAGTAATATTCTTTTGGTTTGGCATAGAAATATGCTGGCGAAAATTGGCGACAGGGGTTTTCCTGGAATGGAGTAATTACTCTAAAATTGCCACTTTCAAGAGAATGTCTCATACAATATTATTCAAGCACCTCACATCATATTTCTCTAGTGGATCTAACAGAAAAGATTGTTACCAATCCAATATAAAAAACAGAATAATGATGACTAAACAAGTTAATGCTAGAGAGCCCCTTAAACTTGGGAGAGCTTTGGCAGTATCTTCAGTATATAGCCAAAGGGAGAGCCTGGGATAAATCCAAGGAGTAACACGTTGGTAGAAGCTGACAGGTGCATGATGCCAACTTTTCTATTTAAAATAATCATCGAAAATAAAGTATCAATAGCAGATCAATAATGGTTACATATCTAGATTCCACTTGATCCCCCCTTCATTTTGAGATGTCATAGGATACATTCCGAGCATTTTCTAAAATTGCGTTGTGCTACCTATATAGAGGCTGCATAGAGTAGTAGGGTTGCTACATCTTAAGCCCAAATACACAGTCAGTAGTATGTCTACACGATATATAACAGCACCAAGATAAATTCCCGGGTTGTATTGCTCGACACAGCTGCTGCCTCTGGGCCTCTCAGGGGCTCAAAGTATGGGTTTATATCGGACCTACCCCTGCCTGGCCTACACTGAAAATCCATAGGTTGAAAGGGGTAGTCAGTAAGACTATCCTAGGTTAGTCATATGTGTGCTAGTCATAATGAGAAAGTTATGTTCAAAAATGGTTGAGGGGTCCGTCAGTAGTGGCTAACCTAGGTTCATCATTAGTGTGTACCTTAGTTCTTGTATTTGTATACCACTAGTTGGTACCACCTGTAAGATACTATGATGACCACTCAGTGGCTCCCCCTGGAAATTAAAAGACTAAGGTGGGTTGGTCAGTCCTGACCAACCTGACAATAATAACTTACCTAGGTTGGTCGTAAAGGGAGCCAGAAAGAATGACTAACTAGGTTAGTTACTAGTGACTGAGAGATTGGTCGTATAGGGAGCCTAGGAATATCAGTGTATACATGTGCATGCACAACAACCCCATGGCCTAAGGTTGTGGACTTATATTTATGTACTGCCTCCAGCCCCACAGCGCAGAGCTGCCTAGCCCTTTGGCAGGATGGTAAATTAGCCACTCATGATATAGGAAGGTGGGTATGCTTTATGTGTCTTATTGCAAGCCGCCACCGGCAGGGCCCAGTGCCTTATGATAGGCGCCTGGGTCACAGGGTGAGGTTGTCTCGGGATCCCTGGGATCAGGGAGTCCTGACCCCATCATCCCTCCACGGCTTTAAGGGTGGGACTATCGGCGGGCGGCCAGGCAGGGACAGAGATGTTTTAGAGGCTCTTGCAGCTTGATGAGGTGACCAACTGCTAAGGTTGGCCTGGTTAGGCTAAAAAGAAGAAGATTTGTTTCAGGTCACCCGACCGACCCTATCTAAATAGGGCCGACCCTACGTTTTTTCATGCAATTTTGAAGAAATTCTTACACTTTTTTGGGTCAATTTTAGAGGGGAAGTAAAAGGAAAATAAAGTTTAAAAAAAAGAATCCGACCCTAAAGTTTCTTTCCATGTTACTTGAAACGAAAACTTTTTTTTGCCTTAAAGACATTAGCGGCCGGTCCTGAAGGCACGACATAGTTCAGAATAAAGGCCTGGTGGCAGTGGGTTAGGGGGTAGAGGGGCCTGGTAGAAGGACCTCTATACAAGGGGATGAAGCAGGGTGGTGTTTGCTTCCGTAGCTGTTAAGCCGCGGACCAATGCGCCCCCGCGCACGTACACATCTTAAAGTAGTTCCGTGCGCGCCGTAGGCGCGCACGCCGCGTGCGCGTCTTTTGCCACCTCGCCCGTGTCAGTATGCCGTTTTTCCCGCTGTACAGGATTAGGCCTATACACGGCGTGGGAACGCAAGGTATATAGGCCTATTTATAAAAAATATCACGCTTGGGACGTGAGAGTTTAGCAACTCATAAAAAAGTCACGTTTCAAACATGGCCATCACGTTTTGTCCACGTTTGTCCACGTTTTGTCCACGTTTGGTACCTATAATCTCCAAGTAGCAAATATCAGCAACCTAAATGAAAAAATATATTATGTATTTGCTTTTATTGAAATTGTGAACAATACTTTCTCCCTGCTTTGCTAATATATTCTATACATTTTAGAGGCGATACAGTGGAAAATAAGCAATAGATACCAAATCCTACATTCAGACGTGAATAGAATATGAGCCCCGGGGTGACATGGCTATTTCTTAAAATCGACATGCGACATGGGGGGTCTGGATGGGGGGTACCCATGTCGATTGTCCATCTTAAAAAATGGCCATGTCGCATGTCAATGTCGCTTAATAATGCCCATGTCCCATGTCGATTTTAAGAATTGCTCATGTCGCCTGTCACTATGTGTTTTGAGCCTCATGTCACATGTTACTAGACCTTATGTCGATTGTCGATTATAAGAAATAGCCATGTCGCCATGTCGAATTTGGTGGTCCACACCCATGACATGGGGACCCCCCATCCAGACCCCCTCGGGTCTGGCGAAATCACGGAGGTGTGGCTGGGGCTTTAAAAAGTAAACAGGTGCTCGCAGCCACACTGATATTTCTATTCCGCGCAGATTGGTGTTCTGCGCGGCGCTGATGCTGCGCTGTTTGTAAATGGCGCAGCGCAGAACTCCGCCAATTTGCGCAGAATGCCAATATTGAATAGCGCCCAACAATTCCTTAGTCAGGCTCTGGTGTGACTTAAACGCTGCATGCCGTTTCATGACGTCATGACGTACGTTATCTTTACCCAGATATTATTTGGCCCAGTTGGTTCCCACCGTCGGAATCTGAGCTAAGCAGCTAAAGCTATGAATAGAACACAGGGGGCGTCACACGGCCGGGCACACGGCCGCCCGGGGTTTGTGGCTATGGCAAGCCAAATGTTCACCCAATATGTAGACCATTTAAACCCGCAGGTCTCGGTACCCCTCCTAGACTGAGTTTCGTCTGTCGTGAGAGGATCGGGAGGCTTAGTAGGGGTATGGGAGTGGCTATACCCCCCCATGCCTATATAGGGTGTGGCTTATACGAGAGTCTTTATAAGAATAAATTAACAATTCTCAGATGGCCTCTGCGGCTTATAGGATCGCATCAAAGTCGGGGTGCGGCTTATACGCGAGTTAGGCTTATACGCGAGGTTTTACGGTAATTGTATCAATCAATTGAATCATAGCCAAATGTCTCGGCCAAATATCCCCGGGGGACCACTCCCTATCTTCTTCTTTTTTATAGTAGGGGAGTGCTAGGGGAGTACTCATTTTCATAATAGCCCCCACCCTGAAAATGTGAGCGAATGATCAAATTTGGTTTCATTTCAACATAGATAAATCAGGAATATATATATGATTTTCTGTCTGAAAAGAGTAAAATTTGCTCCCTGGTCCACAACTCAGCAGGGGCGGCAGAACCATTTAAAAGTTGGGGGGGGGGGGCAAAGATCTGACAACATGGATGGTGGGTGGGTGGTCTAAAATAGACCTGGTCCAAAAAAAATGATTATGTGCTACAGGGAGAAAACATAGGGGTACCCAAATATTGCAAGCGCAGCAAGTTCGCAAGCGAAGCGCAGCGACCAGACTAGGGGGGTCTGGGGGCATGGCCCCCCCCCCCAGGAAATTGTGCATTTCTAAAAGCAAAATGGGGCATTCTGGTGCATTTTTGGGCTGTCAGGGATAGGATATTCCCCTCTATTTTTTTTATGCTTTTCCTAGTTTCAATGGACAAATGTGCGCCCCTCCCCCTTCCCCACAAAAGATTTTTTGAGACCAAGCATGTCTGGAGGGGATTGCCCCCTTCCCCCTAGGACAATTTTGAAACTTCATATTTGAGTTCTGATGCACTATTTGGCACAGACTTAGGGTTCAGGTCTGTTTCTTTACAGAGGGTACCTTTCTTAAAATCGACATGGAAAATAGGGACCTCACCCCCCATTCATAGCCTGCTCCCAGTAGGGCTTAGTAGGGTTTTTTAGGGGTGGGGGGGTGGGGGCATGCCTGAAAATCGCAATGCAGAATGATCTAAAAAAGCAACTTTGTGACTTGGAGCACTTAAATTTGGCGACATTTCTCATTGGATCTTGAAAAACACATTTGATAGGCCCCCTAAGTGCATTCTGATGATTACCCAAGAAACATTTGAAATTCCGCATGTGAAATGGTGCCTTTTGGCAAATTCGAAAGGCACAATTGATGCTCTATCTGATTTTAACTTTAGGCACCATAATGGTATAGTAAGGGTACCCTGAAACCCTATATAAATCTGGAAAAAGTTGGGGGGGGGGGCATCTGCCCCCCCCTGCCCCCCGCTTCCGCCGCCCCTTTTAAAGGGCATCAGATATTGTTGCACGCACCTCAATATATAGACAAAACTCCATGCCATTGCCATACATGCACATCATACTTCACAAGTTAAAGCTGGGTCATATCACATGATGCCGAAGGCATAGTGTGATATGACCCAGCTTCAACGAGTGATGTATGATGTATGATGTGCATGTATGTTAATAAGTGGGGTTTTCAGTTAATTACATGGCCCTACTGTCCTAAAATGAAGAAAATCAACAAATTTGGAGGCCATGGAGTATGGCTACACCATACTCCATGGGGGCATGGAGTACGAAGGTCCCATAGGCTTAGCATAGAGAAGACCGTACCATAAAACCTCCCTGATAAGCCGACCTTCCTTATAAACTGATCCCCCATTTGAAGAGAATTCTATAAGCCGAGTTCTGGGTCATTTAGAGAGCTTAAAACTACAATGTACTGGCAGGGGTGTGAAATGCCGAAAACAGTATCATCTGAAGACCATTATGCGTCTCCGATCAGCATTACAAATAATGCTTTTCATCCAATATGTTTTGCAATTAAGGTTGTTTAAGTGATGGAAAACCTCTGCGGAGGTTTTCTAGCTTATACTCCATCTTATATAGACAGGTAGGTTATATATACTAATGTAGTTGCTTATATTAATGGATTAGTGATATTCTACTTATGGAAACGATTCAGAGGTTGGATTCGAACCTGCTACATCCAGTCTCTACTACTGACCAACAATAGGCTCAAGTATATGATTATGTGTGTTTGCAAACACACAGCTCCGTGGCCCAATGGCTATGACACTGGACTTTCAAACGGAAGGCTATGTGTTCGATTCACATAGAGACAGGATTTTATATTTTGATAATATATACTGTATAAAGGGATTATACTAAATACCAGGCTCCCTATCTTATAGTCGGATCACAGTACTCACCATAACATTATTACCCTCAGATGTAATACCATTGTGTTTTTCATGATGAGAAACGTCATGTCTGTTGTAGGGAAACAAGCCTGGCGAGGGGGGGTGTGTGCTCCTAGTCGTAGGGTGATTCCTACCCTGACACAAAAACACATTCATCATTATTTTACTTGCAAGGATACTTGTATCATATGAGGGTATCATACGTAATATCCCCCCCTCCACTTAACAATAACTTGTCATTCTCTATCAGTGTGTGTTAGTGGTTTCAGAGTCTTTAAATACGGAGGGTCACTTGATATGATGTCACTTGAAGAGGTCGATGGTCAATGTGCAGAGACTGCCACCTGATTTACTTCACTACAAGTTAGCAGACAGGTGAGGCTCGGTGGCATGGTGGTTAGGGCATTAGACTCGTGATGTAATGATGCACTGGGCCCTGGGTTCGAGGCTCACTTGGTCCAGCTTTTCTGTGACCAGAAACCATCCCAAAACCTCCGCTCAGAGTCCACAAAACCTCCGGACAGCACCCACAAAACCTCCGGACAGCACCCGCAAAACCTCCGGACAGCACTTCCAAAACCTCCGCTCAGGGTAGCAGAAGTGAAATATGAAAATAAACCTACAGTAGGAACAATAGGGCAAACACCTGAGCGGAGTATAATCACCTAAAACCTATCTTTTATTCACAGATACATTCAAATTTAAGGTTGAGATGCAGAAACTTAAAGAATCTGTGAAAATTAAGAGAGCACAAAAATATCAGAGTCAATACCCCCACCCCCCTTTATAAATGCCTTTTCATTTTCTCAACATCTCAACAGATTTAGATGAATCACAGGAATGATCCTGTGGGAGATAGAAAATGCGGAATTCCGCATAATCTGCGGAGATTTCACACCCCTGACTGGATAAAATACCTCCCTTATAAGCACCTCTTTATAGCATTGTAGGCCTAGCTTTAACGCTCAAAACAGGTGGAATTTTTTTGACCCCCCCCCCTCAAGAGGCCTACATTATTTACCCCCCCTTCCAACCAGTCAAGGGGTCCACTTTTGTTTAACCCCCCCCCCCCCAACCAATACACCCTCCGTTTCCCTGTTAAAAAATGAGCACTCTACTTGGTTCCAGGCATGCGATAAGCACCTGGACTTTGGGCCAATCCTATGAAAATGTGATAGGCATGTGGATTTTCCGAAAACAGCAATTTTTATTCCGACCCCCCGCCACCAATTAACTGAAAGTAAACTCCCCCCCCCCCCCCCGCTACCTCCAGATTAAGTGAAATACCCCCCCCCCCCCTCCCTAAATTGAGGAAAGAAATCGCATGTTTGCGGCAATTTAAAAAATGGACCTTTTTAAATTTTATGTGAGAGTGCTCTCCCTTGGTCTGAAGCTCAGTGTCAAATGTCACCATCCCCCGCCCCCCTCCCTCAACCCCTCCACCCCCCACTCAGTCAATGCCTACCCTACAGCTAACCGAAACTGCACCTCAGGGGTATTCCCCCTCTGGTGTATGAGTGGCGTGGGAACAAAATGAGGAAGGTGAAATCAATCAGTTTTGGCGTTTGTACGCATGTAGGGTCCTATCGTTAGTGATGCATGCCCAACATAGGTCTAATAGCATTGACCCTCTATAAGGCCACTCAAAAGAAATCGTTCTTCATCACCAAGGACTGAGACATGTGACGAGGTAGCTTTCCCCCTTTCTTAAAAAATGTCAAATCAATTGTAATATACTATCTTCCCAGCTGAGTAGGGGTGCCAACCAAACCCTAACCTAGAGTGGGCTACATATAGGCCTAGGTAGGCATTATGTCGATGGGGAACGGGGGGGGGGGGGGAGGGGGGGATCATCCATATTGTACATATTCTCTGTCGATTTCAGTAAATGTAAGAAAGACAATTTAGGGTAAGTAGGCCTAATAGGTGCTGTCTATCAATTACCCACGTGGAAGGGGGACGGGGGCCTTGGTTAGAGTATCACCATAAAAGTCTAGTAGCGGTATAATAATAGAGGTACGCATGGGAAAACCGTGATGGGGGAAATGGAGTTTAAAATGGAGTTTAATTAGGTCTAGGCCTACCAATAGTATCTATAGGCTAGGCCTAGGGCCTACTCAGACGGGACTTGTATTTCTTGCCAAAAAAAAACGTAGGTATAGGCCCACCCCTTTTGCACAAAAATGGCCTGTGAAGTACGCACATGATTGAACATGGTCCTATAGGCCTATACATTAGGGGGTGTGCGGAGGGGTCCCCCCCCCCCTAAGGTCGGAAAGTCGCCGAAATTAAGGGTCCCGGGTCACAGTCTGTTTTTTAGAGCCTTTATGCTATTGTTAAACTTTTTCAAAAGTCTCCAGATCGCTTATAGGCCCTATTCAGGTCGGAAAGTCGCCGAAATCAAGGGCCTAAAGTCGGAAAGTCGCTTTTTTGGACTATTTTTACTATAGCCAAATGTGTCCAAAAGTCGCCAGGTCACATAATTTAGTGCACTGGTCAGGTCGCCTGGAAAACAGCCCAGGTCGCCAGGTCGCTTTTGACCCCTCTGGAGCCACCCTTTTGACAGGATACTCTAAACTGGCCAAAATCGGGACCCTTTTAGGGCGACTTTCCGACCTGAGGGGGGTACACCTCTGCACCCCCAAAATGGGGTCAATTTTGGCCAATTCAGGGTGGTGTCCCACTAAAAGGAGTCTGATCTTTTTCACATTTTAGGGGGTAATCCCGCCAAAAGGGGGGTGTTTTGGTGGATTTTTGTCCCAGTCAAAGGGCACTGAATTCAGGGTGATGTACGCACATGGTATCCATAAATCTGAGAGTGCCCCAACCCCCCAGATCGACCAAACATGGTTTATCGGCGATAAACCATGTTTATCAAAAGTTGACCCATTCGGCTTGCCATAGACGCGCCCCCTACTGCCACCGTTGCGAATTAGTGTCCACCGGCGTGCCCCCTTGTGAGACATGTGAGAACTAGATGTTACCCGGTCGCTGGTACTTCCGCCTAACAGGACATGCCTAACCAGCGAAATATTATGGACGATTACGTAATGGGGTCGGCTAATCCGCGCGTTAAGGTCTTGCGTTTGCTTCGGGAGATAGCAGCGCCACCTTAAGTCAAACAACAGGAGCTGCTCTCTGTCAGTGGAGCTGCTCATCCCGCCAGGGGCTCCACCTTGTGGGTGGTATGAGAACTAAATCCCAGCTTCAGCCCAGAGAAGTAGAAGTAGACGTAGGCTACATGCCTATGGCTAGATGTTCTGCTGTGAGCATTATGTCAATGTTAAGGATGTACAACTGTGTTATAATCCGTGTAACATCACTAGTATATAGTGCCTCTGTTCAGTCTCTGAAACCTATACTGAGGAAGGGGTATAATCGGGAATTATGAAGGTGTGAAATGTCATTTATTAACTAGCTAATATCCCCTGATCATCTCATTGACCGTTTGGTAATTTCCTTCTGCCCTCCGAGCTGTAATGAAACTTTGACCAATCTCAAGATTAGATAATTAGATTTGCTATGGGATAATCAACCAGAGATGCTTTGATGCTGTTTCTAATTAGATTAGAGAAAATGTCTCGAAGAAAGTCCATGATGATATCCTATTTAATTAAAGTTCGGAGCCAGACTACATAATCCATGACAACGGGAGATTTGAGAAAGTTAGTCATCTCGCTATCAGGGAGCAACATAAAATTTAAAATTAAGGAATTGTAGAAAATCTAACAGGATGATGTAAAGCACCATATAGGGAGTGGTCATTTTTTAACAACAGGAGGGCGGGGGGGGGGGTCAGTGGAAGTCCAAATTGCTTCGTCCCGCAGTTGGGTTCACATGTAACACTGCTAGCCCTTTTAGGGGTCTCTTTGTTTTGGTTTAAGTCCAACATTAGTTTTTAACATTTTTATTGGCACAAAAACGCAATAGGATTTTCATATTCGCCAATGTTGTAAATTCTAATTTCTCAAATTTCACCATGCTGTTTTGTCTGCTATGTCTACTAATGGCCTGGTCAAAGACGTTCACATTGGCCCGATCTCATGAGGCACAGTCTAATATATACAAATGACAGTCTTCCCTTCCTCTGACATAGATTTCAGTATATGAGAATTTTGTTCTTAAGAAATATAAGGGACAATCGGGTGTAACTGTACATCCCTCAATGTATACCCTTTTTGAGTTTACGAGCCCTATTCTCTTTTTTTTCTGGGAAGCTTTCAGAATTAATTCAGAGACAAGAAATTGGCCCCCTTTTAGAACCCCTTTTTCAACTGCTTTTTCAACTTGATAGGTCCTATTTAGTTCTATTTCCGAACAGATTAAATCCACTTTTGGATGCGGTCACGATACCTAATCCTCATGACAATAATCCAGCACCATTCCGTGTCGGCCATTTCCTCCTCTTTGTCCCATCTCATCTCAAAGTGGGCCTCCGCCCCTTTTTGTTAACAACTTTGAGACAGATCCGGTTGTTACTAACAGATCCAGATGCTGTTTTGGGACGCTCCACAATTGCCCTCGTTTAATTACTACGACTTTGTTAAACTTAGAGAAAATTCAGACGAGTGGGTGAAGAATTGTTCATGGGTCTTCGGCTAATAGGAATTGGTCCGTGACATTTCCAGATCCTTTGTCTCGGTGGTTCTGTCATGCGGTTTGTGTGAATTTATAGATCTACAGCTATCATTTTTTATCGATATTTTGAAGTGACCAGTAATCAGTACAGTCTGTTCCTCATTTAGGTTGACCAGTCCTTATTTTTATACCAAAAGGTTACTGACTTTCTATTCGTGGTGTACATCTTAACTAGGTAGTAACACCGCTGTTTTTAGCATTTTCTTACCGCCTGTGAATGGTGGATAAATATTTTCTCAATCCTTATTTGGACGAAGAAAATTAGTTGTTTTACCTACAGTATTCAAATTAGGCTTCCTTGTTTGTTTTTGTTAGCAATTCCTATTAGTAGAATCTTTCTATTCCTGCACAGGAAATGAGATGCTTCCTTAACACAATAGTATATAGGCCTTTGTAGACATCTGGAACTTAAATGTAGAATATATTTTCTGAAAGGTTGGACGAAACGCTATGAAACAGACTGCCCAGCTAACAAAAAACCGTGTTTTTACGTCAAAATAACGTTTTAAAACTTTATTTAACGTTATGCCATTGTAAGGTGCCTTAGAGAAACGTTATATAACGTCATATAACGTTATGAAATGTTGTATAACGTTTTTTGTTTACTGGGTGATCTGTAACATATGCAGCTGTACATTAATTGTGAATAATGTGTTTAGAGCAGTAACATCGGATGTATCTTACTGTATGTAATACCCCAGCAAGCCACCCAAGCATACGTTGGACCAACGTCGGCATGTCACAAGCAATATTCAAACGTTGTGCTAACGTTGGTCTGTTGCTGTCAGTGCAACATTGGTCAATTTATGTTGTATCAACGTTGACAATAGTCACAGTGTTTTTTACCAACGGTGATACAATGTCAGATAATTTATTTTGTAGTAACGTTGGTATAATACGATTGGATCAACATTGGCAATAGTCCAAATAATAATAAGAAAACAAATGTTGGCTCAACGTTGCATTTCACACGCCCACCTGATGGCACTAGCGACCGTTCGAAGAGATTTTGGCCTGTTGCTCCATTATCATTCACCATAATGGGGAGCTGGTGGGGCTCTCTTTGAGTAACATAGATACCAATCATGTAAACATTCCTCCTAGAATATATACAATGCTTAATTACCAGCTTTCCTTGTGAAATAACAACACAATGGCAATATTCCTACGAGGACATCCTTCCATGGTTATTGGCGATTAGATAACGGCTAAAGGATGGGATGTGACTCTGTATCACTTCTTAGTCCTCTAAGCTGAGATTAAGGTGAACTACAAGGACAGCATGGTTGTTTGTGAAACTGTGATTATACAACAGCCCATCCTTTAATAGCACAACGAATGAATTGCTCCTCATCAACATAATGAGGAAGACAAAAGTATGTTGGCAAAACTTTCCTACTGATACATTGATATTAAATGTTGGATACAAAATCAGAAAAAAAAATCAGATTTTGAACATTGACTGTTTGAAAAACGTTCGCCCAACATCAACATCTAATGTTGGCCCGACGTTGGCCCAACGTGGAGCTAACGGAGACGTTGGCGACGTTGCCTCTTAATACATATATATGCACTTGGAGCAACGAAAAAAACGTTATGTCAACACCAGCTAACATTGGGCCAACGTCAAATTGTTGGCTTGGACGGTATCAGTCCTAATTATACCTAGCATATGACACACCTATTCCTACAACCTAGAAGTGCCGGACAGGCTACATGTGCGATACAGACCTCTGTACATATCGCAACGTGTGCGATATGGAAAAGTCAACTGCCACCATCATTCAACCTTATTACGGCAAAATACTCCCTAATATTAACAGATATTGATAGATATTGAACGAGACAGGTCGTCTTTATCGTAATGATAAGAGACGAGGAGTTTCTGTATACTTTGGAATTTTATCCTGTGAAATTATATGTTAAACGTGATACATGGAATGTGAACGACATAAGATAATATACTTTTACATTTTATATGTACGGTAGATATACCCAAAATACATACGGTATACAAACAGTAGTCAGGGTTTTTGTTAATGTAGAACATGGGGTATACTTTAGATACCGGTAGGTAATAATGTATACAGTGTAAGTACCCTCGTAGGTATATGAGGTAATGTTAACACTTAGGTGTGGGTGGGTGGGAAGAAAATACCCGACGACGTTCTTGGTTGATGGAAGTTGAGACGCTTGTGGTGACGTCACTGATAGTTCATAAAGCGCACACCAGGTGGAGTATGGTTTGGCGCCACAGGGTAGGTAGAGTGTCTTATCAGAACACACCGCGTCCCACCATTAAACAGCAATTCTGAGGAATTACTGGTCAATGATAAGAGACGAGGAGTTTCTGTATACTTTGGAATTTTATCCTGTGAAATTACATGTTAAACGTGATACATGGAATGTGAACGACATAAGATAATATACTTTTACATTTTATATGTACGGTAGATATACCCAAAATACATACGGTATACAAACAGTAGTCAGGGTTTTTGTTAATGTCCAAAGTGAGTCTGACGAAGGTACGTATACCTTAACACTAGAGTGGGACTTCCAGGTCCCTTGGGCCGCCAGTTCAGTTGTTGTACACCCGGCCAGGTGGGCTGCCTGGGCACCCCCACGCCTGATTGAATGTGACCTAATCTGCAGGGCGTAGGGGCAGCCAGCCTTTTTAAGGATCCCTTTCAGGACAGCTACCACTTGTGGCGGAGTGATGGGCGTGCCATCAAAGTGCATGAGTGCCGGCGAGTTGGGTGAGGCTGGTAGCAAGTCTATGTAGAGGTCCCAAGCCGCCGCTGGGCAAGCCGGGGAACCAGGTATTCTGGGGAGCTGTATAGCGACCGGGCTCATACCAGGGAGTATCGTCTTTGAAGATTTCAACAGTAATGTGAGGCCCTGGGGGGTACTTACAATATCATTTCTAGTCAGAGTATGTGGACCAGTCCAGAGTACAGCCGTGGGGGATAATAAGTTTGAGGCTCTTAGGAAGCCAAAGAAGCCCACACAGATGGCGACCTTAAGGGGCAGCCCAGTGCGGGTGGAGTCTAAGTGGTTACACACTATTAACAGGTCTTTAGGAGTAACAGGGGGAGCCGGATTAGGGAAGACTGGTGCTAGGCGGAACGCCCCTTTTGCCACAGTTTTAGCTTCCGGAGACTGGAGGGGGTCAGATTGGCCACCATGTTCTCGAACCCAGATGGCAGCCCCCGATGTGTAGCATTTTCTTGATGCTTGGCTTTTTAAAGTGTTCGCCAGATACTGCTGGTACATACAGGAGTCCAGGACTGTAGGTGACAGGATGTTGACGCCGTAGTGCAGGGCGAAGGTGAGGTACATTGTTGCATGTGTAAGCCTGTTGTGGCGGGTCTGATCAGATATGGCAGCATTATAGGATGCTATAGCCTGGTCTCCTAATGGAGATCCTGAAACAAGATCACAAGAGATAATTATTTCAGATACTAGTGAAGAAGGGGTGAGGGAGGGCCGGATCCTTAAAGGTCAGGCCTCTGATTGCAATTTGCTGGTCCGCGTATAGTTTTTTCTCGGGCTGGTGGTATCGGCTGAGGGCGTCCGCCAGGGGGATTTCAGCACCCGGCTTATGGCGGATTTCCAGGGTGTGGTCACCCACCGCAGCGTCCAACCACAGCTGTCGAGAGCAAGCAGCAAGGGCATGATCTTTTGTTCGGCCAGATCTTAGGGCCGAAGCTGACGCCATGTTGTCAGTGAAGATGACTATCTTCAGTCCAGCAGTACAGGCAGGCTTTAGGGTCCTATAGGCCGTGACCAGGTTGACAGCTTCCAACTGTGTTATGTTGGTGTACCTGGCACAGCGGGGGGCGGAGTATGGGAGAGTATAGCACTCTTTGTCACTGTTGCCTCCACCGGCCTTCAGGGACGAGTCACACTCCAGGTGGTACTCTACCATGTCAGGGTCCAGGAGGTGCACACCGTTGGACAGCTTTGCGTACATTTTGAACCATTTCACGTCGGCCCTAAATGACACCGACAGTGGTACCTGCCCAGTATCTGGGGCCACTCTAAGGGTATCCAAGATACGGCAAATAAATCTCCGGGCATGCAACACACACTTTGAAATGTGTACCAATTTTCCTACAAGAGATTGAATTTGCTTTTTGGTGGCCTGTTTCTTGGTCATCCAGAGGGTGCACTCATTGAGTGTGTCGGTGAGTTTGGTGGTTGGTACTGAGAGGATCATAGCAGTGGTGTCAACGAAGAAACCCAGCCACTCCAGGGCGGTAGTGGGGGGGCAGCATTTGTGCTTGGCCAGGGCTAGGCCTAGTCTCTCGGCCAGGGCCAGGAAGTCATTGTATGCAGCCAGGGCTAGGTCATAGGTAGGCTCGGCCCCGACAAAGTCATCCAGATATGCCAAGGTCCAGTGTCCTTTCTTGCGCATTAGATATGTCACCGCTGCAGTAGTCCTCTGGCAGGCCATGCTACTGAGGCGGCAGCCAAAAGAGGGGCACAGATCTATGTATGTCAAGTTGTTCACCTTGAAACCCAGGAGGGGAAGGTCAGCGGGGTCCGACCTCAGCTGCCTGTAAGCCCTTGCCATGTCCGCCTTCCAGGCATAACATGAGGGGCCTAGGTTCCTAACTCTGACTGCCAGGTCCTCAACTGAGGGGAGGGTGTATGGGCGGTGACATCCCTCAAAGCAGTTTTTTGTTATTCCTGCGTTCACGCTGGCGCCTTCAGGGTGTGTAAGGTCAAGGATAATGCGCCTGTCCTGAGAATCCCTTTTTGGCTGCGTGATAATTGGGGCCAGGTGGGTCCAAGGCTTAAATGGCGAGTCCCTGAATGGGCCAGCCAAGCCACCAAGTTGAAGCTCCCTATCCACAAAGTCCTGAATGTGGGTAGTGAATGGGAGAGCCGAGTCATGGGTAGTTTCAGCAGATACAGGTGGGACGGGGGCGGTATATCCCACTGGCCAACCGTACCTCAGGTAGTCACATACCTCTTTGTCATGATAGTCTTGCAGGTCAAAGTCCCAGGCACTCAGGTTCAGGCCAGATGGAACAGTGATGCGTGCAGACATATGATTGGGAAGTGAGGTATCATTTACAGCGGCATAGGTGGCAGCATAGAACGGGAACTGATGCCACTGTTGGAGAACCAGAGTGGGCCAGTAAGAGGCCCGGGTAGCTGCAAACTGTACCGGGGTGGGACCGGTCATTGTTGGGGTGAACTCATCTACTAGGTCCAGGCCTGAATCAGACACATCTGCATGAGTAAGTAGGTCACTGTTATACTCACATGGTAAGTGGAAGGCAAATGTGTCGGTGAGGTCCTGGGGGGCAGTAGGGCCAGTGTGGGCAGGTGATGGAGCCGGGCCATGGGCCAAGGCTAGGAGTTTTGATACAAAGTCCTGGACCCCACTAGGCTGGTCACTAGGCCGCGCCTGCACAGTCAATGGGTCGGGGGCACTGTGGGGGGCCCGATCCTTCTTTATTGTGGGCTTAGAGGCACCCTTCCCAGGTAGAAGCTGCAGTCTACCGGGGTAATTGGGGTGGAAGGGCGGGGCCCCAGGGTTCAAACCTGGTTTGTTGTGGGGTGCAGTTGACAGGTCTGTGGTAGACCGACCAACATGTCCATGGGCAGTAGCGTGGTCAGCAGCAGTGAGCTGGGCGGTAGTGGGAGCCGGATTAATAGTTAGGCCGGTCCTGCCCGGCCTGGTGACGAAAGGACTGTCCAGGCCTTGAGAACTGGGCCCTGTTCCTGCAGTCAGGTTTAGGGTGGAAGTAGATACCACTTAAGTGCTTCCTACAGTGCTTACAGTGATGGCCCTGTTGGATGCCACCCTCAGTGTGGCCATCCTGCTTATTGCACCCACCGACATTGTTGTAGGCGGTGCAGGGTACATCAGTGCGCCCGGCAGCAGGGATCCTAGGAGGGCGGCGCTGCTTGTGGGAGTCGCCAGACGAGGCAGGATTTGTATGCGCGACAGCGGCAGTAACAGCAGGGGTCTGGTGTAGCTTCCCCGACTGAAACTGGGCGCTTTGGCATCTCAGATCATGAATAGTAGCTGAGTCGGTGACCCAGTTCAGCCTACCGGTACCAATTCTGGTTAGAACACATTCGGACCATGCCCGTACCTGTGTCCAGTGGTACTCAGCAGCATCCTCAATTACGTGGAAGAAATGCTTTGCAATCGGAGACCTGACCTCAGGTGGGGTCTGTGGGTCACGCATCATACACACTAAACCAAACAGGTATTCAGGTGGTGACAGGGAATTAAGGCTTGTTTTAGTACACAGAGGACCCCTCGTGATGTAGTCGTGGGGGTGTGTGCGCCTACCTTTAATTGCCGACAACTGGTGGGCCGTGTTGGAGAGGAGAACTTGGACCTGCTGGTTAACAGCGGGGTTTGACGCCTGGGCAGCATTCAGTGGTAGAGGGCCGTAGGCCGCCATGGGTGGGGCGGCACTCTGTAGAAATGCACACAGCTCGTCCTCGTTCGAGAGGGAGACGGGCTGACCTGCTCCTGGAGCCTGCGTCGTGTTGGCAGCCACAGGAGGCGGGTACTGGTTGAAGTGGGGCAGGTACGGTGGTACCTGACCCGGGTAGGCATAGGCCGGAGGGCGGTAAGGATCATACCTGAGTCCGGTGGCCGACCCGGCCGCGGGAGCCACAGGGGCTTTGAGGCCCCCGGCTGGGCGGGCGTCAACAAGCCCGGCGGCGGCGACAGGAGTGACAGCCGGGTAGTGAGACGCAGTGACAGTCGTAGTGACAGCAGGCGTGGTGGTGGCGACAAGCGTCTTTGTTGGCGGGTTGACAGGGGCGATAATAGGGGCCGTCACTACAGTGGCGACCGGTGGGGTGACCGCTACAGTGACCTCGGCAGCTGTAGTTACAGTCACGGTCGGCTTGTCCGGCACCAGAACAGTGAGCTTATCCAACATGGTACTAGCGATGCCTTCTACAGACACAACACGGTTTTTCAGCTCACCAAATTCAGTTTCCAGCGCGGCCACGCGGCCTGACAGGAGGGTGGCTGGCGGCGACGTGGTTGCCGGCTCGTCGGCTCCCTTCGTGCTCTTTGCCGCCGGGGCCTTGGACGTGGGCTTTTTGACCCGCCCCGACACGTGTGCAGGTGTGGTCGGCTTCTTAGGTACTGCTTTCTTGCTCCCAGCCATTTTTATAGCGAGGTTTTTAGGAAATTAAACAGTTTAAAACAAAGAAAATACCCGACGACGTTCTTGGTTGATGGAAGTTGAGACGCTTGTGGTGACGTCACTGATAGCTCATAAAGCGCACACCAGGTGGAGTATGGTTTGGCGCCACAGGGTAGGTAGAGTGTCTTATCAGAACACACCGCGTCCCACCATTAAACAGCAATTCTGAGGAATTACTGGTCAATGTCATATGCTAGGTATAATAAAACAAAAAAAAAGAACTCGTAAAAATAAGAACTTGTTTGGGTGTCCGCTTCACAGGGACACCCAAACTCGTCGTTGTACATCCATTTGCATTTTTATGTTAATATTGTCATTGATCAGTAGAATATAATTAGCCATGGATTTGACTAGAAACATCAGATTTGGTCCTATGATCAGGCCAATAGACCTGGATATGTTTCAGGGCCACCTGCTGCTAATGATCAAACCGATGATACATAAGTTTTACTTTTGAGTCTTTCAGAAGGAGGTAAGCCTATAGAGAGTGTCAATGTATAAGCCATTTGGTTAAGCTCACCCAGATGTTCTGACCATGTTACCAGTAACATATTTACTATATTTCCACAGGTCAGGCCAACTGCACTCCGAAGTACCAATAGAAATGGACATAACTTAAATGAGGGTCGAGGGCTCTTGCAATTAATTTGCAAGCATTAAGCGAGGGCTCTTGCAATTAATTTGCCCTCCACCCCAATGCACTTTACCGTACCTGTTCTTGAATAATGACCATTTCCTAACTGGAGTGCTACTGAAGTGACTTATGTTTGGATACACATAAGGGTTAGGAGTAGGGGGACTCTATACATCACTACCTACCCAAGCCATGGTCCCTACTAGTCCTATCTTTGCCACTCCTAACACGTTCTACGACCCCTACTAACATGTCCTACGTGCCTCCTAACCTAACGTTTGTCCCTCCTAACCCACCCCCTACCCTATATGACTGCTAAGTGAATCAATCCTGCTGAATGTGGTAACATTCAACAGCTAACTGTATCAAAGAGCTGCTAAATGTATCTACTAATCCGTATAAGAAGGCAGCAGGTATCAAGGAAAACTTTTGCCTTGCTTTTCCTTTTCCTTTTGTTACAAAGTAAGTTTATGTTAACTATTTCAAACCATTCTCTGGCTGTTCACTTTCTTGGCTATATAAAGGCCCCCAGTATTTATATGTGTATATACTTTAGTTATATTCCTGCGCCCCTGCCATTTTTATCCGGTGGGGTGAGGTTAGTTTTTGTATAATCCCCAAGAGGCTGGGCAGTTGTTGTCCTCCATTGTGGCGGTCGGTAAGCACAGTTGATGAGCTTGACCTTGACCAAGGGCATTTTGATTGTCATAGAATATGAAGGTTTTATGGCTCTATGATGATACACATATGAGCATTATCAAACCCGTATTAAACAAGACTTAGTAGTGACAAGTTGGTGGTTTCAGATACACAATTTGATTAGTTATGATGAATATTTCAACATGATTTATGTTTTTCTCACTAATTATTATCAATATGATATAATAACCAGGCTAGGCTTGATCAACAACAACTAATACACAACATTTGATAGGAAGCTAGTGGCTGCCATCTGTTTTTGCTATGGCATTATATGAAGTTAGCCCTTCACTTTTAATCTAGTATTAATTACTGTAAAACCTCGCGTAGAAGTTGCAGCTAGTATGAGAGTCAGATTGTCAGTGCGGCTTATACGATGGGGCCATAGTCAGGGTGCAGCTTATGCGTGAGTTTTTCCTAATTCCGATTTCAAAATCTACCATAAATTAGCCAAATTTATCACATGGAACTATGTAGGCCTATGTATGTGCTGGTCACCCTACCCCCCCCCCATACACACACATACACAGGCCTGGGTAAATCTACCCACCCACAACTCACTCTTTCCTACATGTATGAGAATCTAAGCTCACGATCTATGTGGTGATGGGTTTTTTTCATGAGGGGGCGGGGTGGAGAGTTGTAACACTAAGGGCATGTTTGCACTACCTTTTGCCTACCCCTCCCCATCTACCCTCCCCATAGCTTTAACATCCTCATACAAACCGCGAACCCCCCCCCCCCCCTCACACACCTAGCCTGACACCCCACATCCACAAGCCATATATACAACCAACCACCCACGGCTATGGGAAGTTGGGGCTATTATTTAGACCAAACTTTGGTGCAGCTAATATGCGAGTTTTTCCCAGGGGTGGTTGAGAAGGCCTCTGTGGCTTATAGCATAGACTCAAGGTCGGGCCGCGGCTTATACGCGAGTGAGACTTATATGTAAGGTTTTACAGTAGTTTGGTATTTTTTTAATTATTTTAGTATCTAAATATCAAATGCTATTATTTCAATTCTTGGGATGTTGGTTGCCATGGAAACCAGGTAATTTAATGATAACACTGCTGTTGCTGCATGGGCAACTAAGTAACATAGCAACATGTTAATGACACCAATGGATTCTTTGGGATAGAATCAGGGCGGTAGGTAACCTTTGATGTTCCCTGTGATCAGTATTTATACCCGTTGCTAGGGATTTTCATGATAAAACTGCTGTTGCTAGACAACTAAGTAACCTAGCAACATATCAATGACTCCAATGGATTCCTTGGGGTAGAATTAGGGGGGATAGATAAAGTTGAATTTTTCATGCGGACAACCAAAATGCATGTATCTAAGCATTTTTGTCAAAATTTGTTGGTTTCTAGGCAACCATGAATAATTAAAAATGCTCAAGGGTGGCATGTTGACACCCCCCTGGAAATAATCACCCAGACCCTATAGATGAATAATCAAGAGAGAAAAATACTCTACCTGAGAATTTTGGGTCAGGCCACTATTCAGCATCTCACTGCCGGACTATTATTCTTTACTTTTCAAATCAAATGTCATAATCCTATGAAGCATACCGACCAACTAAGTGCAGTATCACTTGTATCAGTATCTGGGTGATACATTTCACCTTCTGTCCCGCGAAACTTGCTCAAAACCAAGACATACAAATTGTTTGCTTTAGGTTTAGATATATAACACTCCATTTCAGGCAGTTTAAACCTACACCAATGGATTCCTTTATCCCAGGAACCCTAATTTAGGCCTTAAAATCTTGTAAAAAGTCCTTCACGAACTAGAGATTTGGCAAAAACAATTTTCATGACCTTCAACCTAATCAGGGGTACGAAGGTCATGTGAACTAATCATTTTGGGATAATTATGCTTCTGACTTAGTATCTACTAGTTTTAGATGAGTGAGTGATTAAAAAGAGGCTAATTAAATTTTTGTGATTAATAGGGTCATTGTTTATACAAAACCACACAAATTTCGTACTACCCCTCTCGTGGGAACGAAAATTCACAATAGGCTCATCCTACGGCCCAAATGTCTCAAACTGAATTTTCTAGGTACAGACCATGGCAGGCAAACACAGGACAGAGAGCACATTTCCGGGACTGTTCCACATAGTTCGTGACAGTTGGCATCTCCGATGATGGTGGCCAATTTCAATCAGACCTAGCCTTGTGTTGTTCCTCATACCAAATCTTCGACAGTAATTTTGGATCGTTTCCCCCTTGGTGAGATTGGGGCTGCCTGTCACAATGCTTAAGGCTCAGTCTCACGACTTTGTAACAATTGGATCGTCTTTGACCGGGTGACGTCTTTGACCGGGTGACGTCTTTGACCGGGTGACGTCTTTGACCGGGTGACGTCTTTGACCGGGTGACGTCTTTGACCGGGTGACGTCTTTGACCGGGTGACGTCTTTGACCGGGTGACGTCTTTGACCGGGTGACGTCTTTGACCGGGTGACGTCTTTGACCGGGTGACAGTCTCTGACCGGGAGGCTAGAAAAGGCAATTTTTCATTTTTTTCATTTTTTTCCATATCTCTACTATTTGAAAAATAGGCGGACGGTTATTGCATAATACTTTAGACAATGTAGCTCTTCAAAGTCCACATAATATAGAAAGTGACATCTTTCACTGGGCAGAAGAAAAATATGACATAATCCTTTGATGCATGTGAAAGGGCTTACATATAAATGTAACAAACTTTAAATAAATTTCCTTTCATATAGTGTGAGAATATCCTTTGATTTTTTCCACCCATTTCTCACTATATAGGTCTAATTTATGCTATAATAACACTTCCCGGTCAAAGACGTCACCTGGTCAAAGACGTCACCCCGTCAAAGACGTCACCCCGTCAAAGACTATCCAATTGTTACAAACTCGTGAGACTGAGCCTTAATGCTAAGTGGATTGCTGCCCCGGTCTCACTGAGGGGGAACAATCCAAAATTACCCTCTTGTATATGTACATCTGCCCCTAAATAAGCACGTTTCTTTCCATGCCGGTCATAGATTGCACCCTGTTCTGGACTTTCAACTTGTATCAATTTCACGAGACATTGCCATAATGGTTCTTTTTAGGGTAGGCCTAATCGATTGTGGGACCTTTCGATCTTATTTTTCTTGTCTTTTCCTTAAGCCTTGCCCATTGCTAGAAAACCGATTTTGGAACAAAATCCCTTTAGATAGTAGAATTTTTTATAAGTTTGTATTTATTGTCATCAAATGGTGTTCATGAATACAATTAGTTCAACACAGTTGTAAGCATAGTATATTTCCACTTGGCTTCTAGTATCTATGACGTAACAGGTTCTGAGTACATGAAATGATTAACAGGTATACACCATAGACGTGTGGTTGATAATAGGATCTGAAATGTATATCATGATTGAGATAACATGAGAATTTAACATGGTTTGGGCTTGCATCTAGCGTCTTATGAAGAATAATATGTATAGTAAATGTTACAGTAAATGTGAAACATGGGGCCTGTGGCTCCCTCTTGTGTAATAACCAGTAAGCAAGTGTTTATACCACTTGGGCATATATAAATCTATGATCGCAGTTTTAGCTATAGCAAACAAAACTTATTAATAAAATCTGATTGTCTGGCAGTGGGTGGGAGCTTGTTCCAAAGCGTGGGCTTTTTCAGTAGCCCTAGTTTATAGAAACAGGAAACACAAGCTCACCTGTGATGGCTGCCCGGGTGTGGTCATTATGAATGACTACACTGAAAATCCATAGACTGAAAGGGTTAGTCAGTTCAGACTATCCTAGGTTGGTCATATGAGTGTTAGTCATATGGCAAAGTTATATTCAAAAATGACCGAGGGGTCAGTCAGTAGTGGCTAACCTAGGTTCATCATTGGTGTGTTGTATTTGTATACCACTAGTTGGGCCACCTGTCATGACCACTCAGTGGTTCCCCCTAGAAATAAAAAGACTAAGGTGGGTTGGTCAGTACTGACCAACCTGACAATAATAACTGACCTAGGTCGTATAGGGAGCCAAAAAATGTTTAACTAGGCTAGGCACTAGTGACTGAGAGCTTGGGCGTATAGGGAGCCTAGGAATATCAGTGTACAGTTCAAGAGACTATTACAAATAAAACAGCCATATTCTAGTACAGGAGCTATCATCTTAATTATTAAGTGCCTGTTACGCTGGTGGCACATATGTAGGGCCCCAGATGAGGGGATGCTGTGTCACTTGTCGTTTTTAAGAAATACCAATGTCCCTTGTCCATTTAAGATAAGGGGCTTGTCCCTTGTCACTAACACTGTAAAAATGTCACTAGGCCTCATGTTACTTGTCGATTTTAAGGAATGCCTATGTCATTTGTCGATTCTAAGAAATAGGTCTTGTCCCTTGTCACTGGGGTCATGTCGATTTGTCGGTTTTATCCATCTGGGGCCCTACATGTATGCTCTGTGACATAATGCTGTAGAAGCTTGCCACAGGAAAGCTAACACTGTCAGTTTTTGCTGCAAATTAGGGCAAGCTGCAACCCTGTTACTTCATCTTATTTTATTTTATTAACATTCATTGCTTTGCTATAATAAGGAATGCTCTTTAAATAGGCTGTGACTGTGGCAAGCCATTTGTTCACCCTCCGATATTGAAGTTATTAACTCAGAGTTTATAACTTCGATATCAGAGTTTATAATTTGATATCAGAGTTTATAACTTCGATATCGAAGTTTGTAGCTCCAATATCAGAGTTGATAACTCTGATATCAGAGTTAATAACTTCGATATCGGAGTTAATAACTGTGATAACTGTGATATCGGAGTTAGAAACTCTTATATCGGGGTGAACATATCGCTCGCCATATGTGTCTGCCACCCAGTTGTGCAGCAGATGCATGTGGCAGATACTGCTAGTGTAACAGGCCATAACGCTGCCAGAGGACAGTGATGAAGAATCAATAGATGATGATGAGCACCACTCTGAGCTGTCTCAATGTCGCAAAAAATGTATGAGTTGTGGGAGCTTGGAAGATGTGAAAGAAGTTTGTAAATATTCCAATTTACCTCTATTTCAATAGCCGTACTCTGTAAGAATCCTCAGAGCGATATGATGCTGCATAGGCTACATCAATCTAATAATAGTTTTTTCCAAAGTTTTCTTGGAGTAACATACCACAAACCCCTCAGAACACACTAATCTAACAGGAGATTCTCTAGCGTTTCTCTAGCTAATATATCCCCAAAACTCTGGCAGGCAAGGGTACTTTTTCAACAAAGTTTCCCTAGGCAAGGGTCCACTTTTGAGAACAATTACCCTAGGCAAGGGTCAACTTTTGCAAAATTTCCCTAAGCAAGGGTCAACTTTTGCAAAATTTCCCTAAGCAAGGGTCATTTTTGACCAAAATTCCTCTTAATCGACACCATTTATACCAAAATCTCCACTCATTTTCAAAATGCCCCAATTAAAAGGTCCAATTTTACCAAAATCTCCCTAAGCAAGGGTTCATTTTCTCCCAAATCTCTCTAAGAAGAAAATCTTTTTGGCGAAAATCTCTGTATGAACTGGTTCATTTTGGAAATCTCCGTAAGCAAGGGTCAAGGGTTGCCAGGGGTCTAGCCGGACAACCCTGTCAAAAAAAATTGAGTGCCCCCCCCTGGGTTCTGATACCTATCAGAAGACATCAATTTCCAAAATTTTCTTAAAGGCTAACATTTCTCAAACCAAAACGTAAAATCCTTTGCCAGTCGTTGGGTTTATATAACACCTCAGTTAAATTTAGAATCTACCCCTTGAATAGACCACATCTCATGGATTCGGTTAAAAATAAACACTTAAATACACAAGGATTCCTTTCTGCATTGTGTATCCCTAGAAGCCTAGTTCAATGATTAATTTAAGGAGGTTATGATAGCTTTACCCTGGTTTTATAGAATGTTTCATACCAAGTCAAGCAAGATTCATGGTCCCTCTACCAATTTCACCTGACCAGGCCTGGTCAACTGGTTCAAGGTAGAAGAGTTGTCCAGTTATGCTATTTATGGCTGATTGGGGATCAAACAAACGCAGTGCCCTGTGCTGGGTGCAGTCAGTAGGGTTAGAAACTACATGATCCACTCCTCCAGTCTCAGAGATCGGCCCCTTGAAGGATGTTCCGAATATCTTTCAGATTTTGCAATCCTTTTGTAGGTAAACTAGATCTCTTTCAATAAGGATAATCTTTTTCTGATACATTTCCTATTCAATTTAGACCCCTTTCAGGCCCGTAGCCAATGGGGGGGACGGGGGGGACGGTTCCCCCCCCCCCCCCCGACGGGCCTACAGACAAAAAAAGGTCCACATCATGGAGCCCTAAACACTGGCTATCTGGAGCTTTTTACGGGTTTTTCAATCGGACAATTATTAAGGTTTCTATTGAGGAAAATGCGGGGCGAAATCTTTCAGAGAAATGATTTGGTCAATAGGTATTTTCAGAAGGCACCCATACATATAAAGCAACACTTAATTGGTTGGACCTTGGGGGGGACCTAGGCAGACAGAACTTTAGGAAGCGGGACAGTGGGTCTTCAGGGGCTGGTACACCAATTGGTTGGACCTGGAGGGGGGGGGGGACCTGGGCAGACAGAAACTTTAGGGAGCGGGACAGTGGGTCTTCAGGGGCTGGTACACCAATTGGTTGGACCTGGGGGGGGGGGGGCCTGAGTGGACCTGGGTGGAGTCGGGGCAGAATCTTTTGGGAGGCGGTCAATGGGTCTTTTGATTTGATGGTCCCCTGGCCGGGGGGGGGCACTCCCTATATAATCTATAGTAACCATGTGCGTACACAAAATCCCGGCAAAGGGGTCCTCTTTGGGCAATTTTGGGGCAAAAGGGGTATGTTTTTAGGCCAAGAATATCCAACCAAAAAGCCAAAAATTCCTGTTAAAAGGGGTATATTTTTCCTGGAATTTGGCCCAAATTTAGGGTGGTATCCCGCCAAAAGGGCCAATTTTGCCTAATTTATGTGGGTACCCCGCTTGGTATCCAGAATACAGGCCCTCCTGACTGTAGGCCCCCACCCCACAGGCCCACGGAACACAGGCCCCCAGCCCACAGGCCCCCAGCCCACAGGCCCTCCGGATCTGGGGCCCCCTGCCTTTAGGCCACCCTGACTACAGGCCCCCGGTCTGTAGGCACAAACTCACGTCCATTTCATACGTCCAGACCCCATTATCTCATTCAAATTCATCACATCCAACACTATCTCTTACAAATCCCTCACGTCCAACCCCTTCCCTTACATCCAACCCCTCCCTCACATCCAACCCCCCTCCCTCACGTCAAACCCCCTCCCTCACGTCCAACACCCTTCCCTCACGTCAAACACCCTTCCCTCACGTCAAACCCCCTTCCCTCACGTCAAACACCCTTCCCTCATGTCCAACACCCTTCCCTCACGTCCAACACCCCTCGCTCACGTCCAACACCCCTCCCTCACATCCAACCCCCCTCCCTCACGTCAAACCCCCTCCCTCACGTCCAACACCCCTCCCTCACGTCCAACACCCCTCCCTCACGTCCACCACCATCTCCTCACGTCCACTACCTGATCCTCACGTCCACTACCTGATCCTCACGTCCACCACCATCTCCTCACGTCCACTACCCCCTCCTCACGTCCACCACCATCTCCTCACGTCCACTGCATGATCCTCACGTCCACTACCTGATCCTCATGTCCACCACCACCTCCTCACGTCCACCACCTGCTCCTCACGTCCACCACCATCTCCTCACGTCCACTGCATGATCCTCACGTCCACTACCTGATCCTCACGTCCACCACCATATCCTCACGTCCACGACCTGCTCCTCACGTCCACCACCATCTCCTCACGTCCACTACCCCCTTCTCACGTCCACCACCATCTCCTTACGTTGGACGTGAGGAGGGGGTTGGATGTGAGGAGGGGGTTGGACGTGAGGAGGGGGTTGGATGTGAGGGAGGGGGTTGGATGTGAGGGAGGGGGTTGGATGTGAGGAGGGGGTTGGACGTGAGGGAAGGGTTGGATGTGAGGGAGGGGGTTGGACGTGAGGAGGGGGTTGGATGTGTGGGCGGGGGTTGGACGTGAGGAGGGGGTTGGATGTTTTTTTTTTTAAGGTTTGAAATATCTTTATTCGCCAAGTCACAAGTTACAAACATGTGTTAGGTATTTCGACGAATAAAATGACCCTTGTCAATTGTTTTTTTTTCATTCAATTATAAGCACATACCGATGAATTATAATGATGAATATTTACATATGAGAAAAAATGAACATATTGATAAACATGAAACATAATACCACACTAATTACTTAAGTATTGCGAGAGAGTACGCGTAGTACGGAAAGGCACTCAGGTATTGCACCAGCTTCCACATAGAAGCACTATAAATTTCACATCATTTCATATTTCTATGATGATTTCCTGGAGCACGTAGCTGGGACACACAAGGATTATTTCACGGCAGTATTTTCAGTTGTACATTTTGCAATCTTACACATTTACAAACTTACACATTTACAAACTCACAGTAATCAGCCGGTTATCCCATGGAATTCCATCAATGAGTGGCCTACCCATCCATTACATCACAGCATTTGTCAAACTAAAATAGTATGTCGCCAGCAGTGCATGACGTCATTACAACTTCCTGCACTACATGGACCGTTGGAGGACATGACGTCATTACAACTTCCTGTCCCCATACGGGTCCTAACGATGTGACACAGATGTGGTTTGACAAGGCCACCCAGATAAATTCATTCGTTTGGTAAGGCATTTTTAGGATTCGGATTCTTCTTACTCAAGTCTTGTAGACTGGCTACTCTCAATTTGAAGGTGATCTTATCCTTACTTAGCTGGTACCAATCCCCTAAATTATCCCATAAGACCGATCCTCGGTACAAGGGCGAGTTGGTATATCCTCCTGATCTCACCCTTGGTACCTTCAGTTTTATCTTAGGTTCTGATCGTAGGCCAGGACGCAATACGGTGGTGTCAACCCACGAGTTATTTCTAGAGAGCTTATACATATAGGTCAACATTAGATCCTGCCTTCTGCGCGTGAGTTTAGGAATTAGTGACATAGAGTACATTTCATCCTCGCTATACAGCTTCCCCTTATAACACATCTTCATGCCCCTGAGCTGCAGTCTATCAAGTTTCTTTAAGCTACCCTGATTTGCCCCATCATGGGCAAAACTAGCATAGTCAAATAAACTAAGAACAGTGGATTTGTACACATCAACACAGATATTTTCAGTCATGAAATCTCTCTGCTTACCCAACCTGAATAGACGGTGATTAACCTTACTATTCAAGTCTTTCAGAGCAGGCTCAAAACTTAATGGGCTGTCAATTTTCAGGCCCAAATACGTATAATTATCCAATACCTCCACAGGTAGCCCCCCCATGGTGAATAATCTGCCTGCTGACCTAGGCAGCTTCTGAGTCGACCCATACCATACCACTTTAGTCTTATCCACATTTACAGTTAGTCTCTTGTCCAGATGTGAGAAGTAGTAGTGGACGTGAGGAAGTGGTAGTGGACGTGAGGAAGTGGTAGTGGACGTGAGGAAGTGGTAGTGGACGTGAGGAAGTGGTAGTGGACGTGAGGAGGAGGGCAGAATAATTTGTTAGAGACAGTGATATGGAGGTATGACAGGAGTTGGACGTATGACAGAGTTGTGGACGTATGACAGGGGTTGGATGTATGGCAGGTTGTGGCCTATGGACAGGGGGCCTATGGCCAGGGTGCCAAAAGACCGGGGGCCTAAGATCCGGAGGGCCTGAAGGCAGGGGGCCGGTAATCAGGGTGCCTAAAGGCAGGGTGCCTAAAATCCAAGTGCCTAAAGTCTGTGTACCATTCCGCTTTAAGGGTTCCAATTTTGGCCATTTGAGAGTATCCCGTAAAAAGGGGGCCAATTCAGGGTGGTGTCCCACTAAAAGGGGTCTGTTTTTTTTCACATTTTAGGGGGTATACCCGCCAAAAGGGGGGTGTTTTGGTGGATCTTTGTCCCGGTTAAAGGGGTCCTTATTCAGGGTGATGGATGCACATGGTAGCCATAAATGCAAATACCTTGATTTGCCCCTGATTTATGGCTGCAAATTAGTTCAATTTTAGCACTCAGAATCCACCAGAATGCACCATTTGGCTTCTTGATTTCAAAAATTTCCTGGGGGGGCATGCCCCCAGACCCCCCTAGGGAGGTCGCTGCGCTTTGCTTGCGACTTCGCTGCGACTTCGCTGCGCTTCGCTGCGCTTCGCTGCGCTTCGCTGCGCTTCGCTTGCGACCATGCAGATTCTCAAAATTGGTCCACTTTCATGGTCAAGGTCCCCCCCCCCCCACAGGAAACTCTGGATACGGGCCTGCCTTTTGGGTGTGTTATCTTGGAGGAGATACCTGATAGATACATGATAAGAGACACGCTGTACTGTGTGACGTATGCACAGAGAGGGAGAGATGGTGCAGCCCTCTCACGGATATTTGATGAACTATAATATACTCAGTGCACACCAGGCGGCAACTAATTCATCACCATCGCCCCACCCTCCACCTATAGGGTGTAGGCAATCTATCGCGAGATATTACCGCTAGATGTCTCCACCCGTGGGACTGAATTATATCTCTGTAAGGCTCAGCTCTCCATCACTCTCCAATATCCACCGGTGGATAATGGCCGCCACCCATAGTTAGTCAGTACCAAACCTCTGCTGGAGAGTGAAGGCTACGTTGGAGACTTGAGGCGCGCAGAGACTACTCGGCCGCAGACTGGGGTGTAGGGTGTTCAGAGCGGCCTGTCATGGCACAGACAACCAGCAGTTTTGCCCTCTATTTACACTCATGTCTCATTTAAGGCTAATTGACACCAAAAACACAGTTATGTTCACACTATCTGAAAGCTATGGTTTCATTCTACACAATGTGTGGTTTCTGCACATTTGTACATTTCCACTTGTGGTTTTATATGAATGAGTAAGTAGAAAGTGGGGAGTGTGTGCTCCCTGTGCAGGCCCACATTTTGGCACTAGTAATTGATAGCTGCCCAGCAACTGCCCTGTACTAGAATAGATTTCTGGGAGAAGGTATTTGTGCAGTCAATTCCTAAATGATTGGATTGTAATGCTAAGATATAGGCCTACATTTACATATATCCCACATGTTATATGGACTACCAGATCCAGATCTCCAGCAAAATATTTCCTAAAAGTCATGGAATCACCTTTAAAATAGAGGGGCATAAAAATGTGGGATCATACATTTAATTCCCATGTTTGTTTACTATCTCCTGTCTGAAGAACAAAGTGATTGGAAAGGAATTGGCCCCCAGATTTACACTTATGTGGATCTACCTTTTCTTGGGAGTAGTACATTCCCTATGTAAGTCACCCTCCACTGCACCTGCACCTGGATCCCTGCCCTGGTTTTTATCACTATAGCACAGTACTAAAATTGAAATTTTCAGATCCAGAAACGGGTTATAGGATTCTCCTGAGTTGGGGGTGCGGGTTATACGCGAGATGCGGGTAGTACGCGGGACTTTACGGTATGTTCTAGTGGTGGTAGATTCACAATTCTTTCAGAATTCTCTTAGTTAAAGCTGGGCCGTCGGGGAATAAGTTCAGCATTTTCCATACATGGACCAAAATAACAGTCCCACCAGAGGGCAGCAGTGTTTGGACAGGAGACCATGAGCATTGCCCAGCTACGGTATATTCACCCTATCTTGTGCCTGTAAGAGCTGAGCTCCCAGCCCTTAAGAGCCCTCTTGTGAATAAAAACTGAACTATATCCAAAAGTGCTTTTGGCCTCACTTCAACCATGACAGTCAAGCTTTAAGATCCTGTCTATGTACAAAAAACGCAACTTTTCTGCACTCAATAAAAATGGCCTGAACGCCCTATAGGGTGTGTAAGTAACCCGATGCCACGCAAAAAACAGGTGTTGAAATAACCTCGAATCAGGACACGAAGTGATGTGACGCTGTTTTTGGAAAAAATATTATTTCTCAGCAAAGAAACATCTCTAGTGGGTATCCCTTCAGATAATTGTGTGTCAGACATGCACTCTTCTGCACTATATAGTGAGATATCTAAGAGATACTCCTAGAGGAAGAAATATGTAAGTTTCTCGGAGCCCCCATACTTAATACATACTGCGCTGTGGTTTCCGGTCCTGATTTGAGAGTTTTTGTGGCCCGCACAACTAAAAGTAAACGGGTAGGCTTTCGCCCCCTATTGTGAAAAAAGACCACTTCCTGACACAGGTTCCGTCCTATATCCATAAATCTAGGTAAATTTAAAGATAGGTAGGCCTAATAATATGCCTATGTACTAGGCTACTACTACGTGGGCCCTAAACATTATGGGGCTCTACCTACCTGGAAGAAAATGATTTAGCAATTGAATATATAGGGAAAATAAATGGAAACTGAATTAAACATCGCCCTCCCCCCCCCCACAAAACAAAGGGGGGGGGAGAGGAAGAGAAAAGAGAAGAGAAGGAAATAGAGAGAGAGATCATATCATATAACACACCATAGTCTATTTTAGTGGAATGTGAATCATATGGCCTGACTGGGCCCCTAACCTGGGGGTGGGAGGGGGGGGGGGTCTTAAAATATTGTGTCCTAAAATGTGTGAGAATGCAACATTTTACATTTGGATGATCAACATTTTCTTGGGGCATGCCCGCAAATCCCCCCAATATACTATTACTACCATAATAAGGGAGTGTTCATTTATTAGTTACAAGGGGGGGGAGTGGTGGTTTGGGGGGAAGGCGTGAAAATTTCCGAGCCCCTTTTAAGCAAATAAGCCAGCGCGTTTCTATAGTTCAAAGGGGGGGCGAAATTTTTTTGGCACCTTCGCCAAGGGGAGGCATGAAAGGTTCTAGGCCTATGTGCTCTCGAGGGGTGCACCGGGAGGGCGTAAAAAAATCTCACCACCCCCCCCCCCCTCTCCCTGTAATTAATAAATGAACACTCCCTAAAGCCCCTGCAGGCTGCACCTCACTCGCGGGAAACAGACGGTCACTCCAGGTTGGCTAGGTTGCCCCCCGGGGGGGGGGGGGGGGGCACTCAATTATTTTTTGACAGGGGTGTCCGGCTGGACCCCTGGCAACCCTTTACCCTTGCTTACGGAGATTTCCAAAATGAACCAGTTCATACGGAGATTTTGGCCAAAATTATTTTCTACTTAGAGAGATTTGGGAGAAAATGAACCCTTGCTTAGGGAGATTTTGGTAAAAATGGACCTTTTGATTGGGGTATTTTGAAAATGAGCGGAGATTTCGGTAAAATGGTGTCGATTCAGAGGAATTTTGGTCAAAATGACCCTTGCTTAGGGAAATTTGGCAAAAGTTGACGCTTGCCTAGGGAAATTCTTCTCAAACGTGGACCCTTGCCTAGAAATTTTTTGTTGAAAATGCACCCTTGCCAGCCGGACACTTGTGTATGCAAAATATACTAAGTGCCCCCCACCCCGGGGGTGCCCCCCCCTTCCCCCCAAAAAATAAATAATTGGAACGCTTTGATTTTCCTTCTCACCTGGTAGCTAGAAAACATAACCGGAGCTAGACCATTGTACAGTCCACTGCTCTGGCTATCGGCTGGATCGCTCCATCTAGATATCGAGAGGGGCCACTTCTATGGGCTGCCCCCGGAGCCTACCCCTAAATTCTATTTTGTTACCGGGGTATTCAGATTACGCCAATCTGAATATCAAAATAGAATTGAACTTTTGGCCGGCTTTTGACCAACGCCTTACCCTCTAGTTCTCTTTCATTTTTATAATCAAATATTAAAGTAGGCCTATATAAACAATCGCTAGACCAGTAAACAGGGGAAAGTTCTCCAAGAATCTCATCACTGTAGACCATAATTATAAGCGGCCCCTCTCTTTAGGGGTGAGAACCACTCCCTCTCGCCAACGCGGGAAAATCATGTCGGTGCGTCGGGGATGCGTCGGGTACCCTTCTCAATGGAGGACGCATTTTTTACCGGCCGTGATTCGGGAAGTGAAATGAAACGTTTCCGTCTGCGTTCCTC